>CAUYUJ010004479.1:0-27500 GCA_963575745.1 Prorocentrum cordatum
ACCAAAGGCCACCCCGTCGAAGGGCAACTCGTACGTGCAGCCGAGCTCGGCTCCGACCTCGCCCAGGGTCGCCCCCCCGCACAGCTCCGACCCGCCACAGAAGACCGAGGAAGAGCAAACTGCATAAGAGCATAAACGTTCGACGGTCCGCGCGGATTTCTTCCACCTGCTCTGGCCCACCCTCCTCTGCGCGCAAGGCGCCGCCAGGGGGGGGGGCGGCAGCGCGGATCCAAGGAAGCCGCGCGGCCCGCCAAGGGGGCGGGGCCGGGCGAATCCAACGAAGCCGCGCGGGCCGTCAAAAGGGGGGCGGCCCGCGCAGGTCCAAGGAAACCGCGCGGGCCGCCAGCGGAGGCCGGCGCAGATCCGACGAATCCGCGCGGACCGTCGACAGCACATGCGTTGCGCAGTGTGTCCTTCCCCGGGAAGACGCGATGCCTGCCGCCGCGCAGCCCGCCGCCATCCGGCAGCGCCGCGAGCACGTCGCGCAGGCGCCACGACGGGCTCGCGTCCAGGGCCGCCAGCTCGCGCCCGCTGCAGGCGACCACGGACACGCGCATCCCGCCCAGCTCGGGCCGAGCACCCAGACGTCCAGCAGGCAGGCAGGCCCATCGAGTCGGTGCTCGGCCCTGATTCGGGGTCGACTGTGCTGAAGCTCGACACAGTTCGACCCACCCACCCTCAGACGAATTCGTAGTCAGGCTCACTCAGACTCAGGCACACTCAGCTTCAGACTCGTACTCATCAGACCCAGGATCGCTCACATTCAAACTTACTCACAATCCGAATCGCGCGCACTCAGGCCCACCCACCCTCATATTCGCTCGTAGTCAGACGCACGGTCTGATCCACACTAAGACTCACTCTCATTCCGAGTCACTCAAACTCAAACTTACGTATTATCAGACCCATTCGTTTGCAGACTCTCTCATACCTAGCTTACTGACACTCACACTCAACCGTGCCCAGGTTCACTCACAGTCAGATTCGCTCACACGCAGATCGCTCATGCTCAGATTCACTCAGGCTTCTTTTCTTTGGTGGTCAAATGCCCACTCGCTCTTCCACTGGTGTTTCCTTCGTCTCTCCTGGAAGATTCCCAGAGAGGGAGGACGTCACTGAATTCGTCGCTGGCGCCGTCGTTGTTGTCAGCCCGTCGTCTACGCTGACTCGCTCTCACACTCAGGTGCTCACAGACAGAGTCCTTCAGCGAGACGTGACAGGAGTATGAGATGCACATATGGGGAGCTCCACGCAGTGACTTCTTTTTTCCTGGGGCGAATTGAAGGCTGACGACCTCCAACAAGATTCGGCAAAACGTTATTCCGCCGCGCCGTCGTCGTCGCCGTCGTTGCCATCGTCGTCGTCGTTACAACGTCGCCGTACTACAAGCACTACTCGAAGTACGACTGCTACGACGACTACGAACTACTCGGGCGACGTCTGAGCAAAAAAAGAAGCCAAGCACAACGACGCAATTCCGCCATGAAAACACAGCGGATCGTGATGTCAACGCGCAAAAGGAGGAAAACGTGAACGAGGTCGAGGAGAAACGAACGCGCGGGTGAACCAGGAGGCTCAAAGCGGCGAGGACAAATACGAACAATGCAAACACGAGGGCGAAACTGACGGATCATAGCAGCGACGGCTTCCCGTCCCAGGCCGATCGTCAAGAGCCCGAATCAGCCTCTGGCTCTTGGAGGCCGAAGCCGAAGCAAACTGCCTCGCGAAGGGATCGTTTCGACCTGTTTTTTCTACGGAACGAATGGAAACACCTGCATAAAAAACAGAAATCCACGACGGTGGCGGCGACTACGTCGCCGTCGCCGTCAACGCGGCGCCGCGCTGGCCGCGCCCCCGCCGCCCTCCGCGAGCTGCCCCCGCCGAGCGCCGCGCATCTGCGCGCGAAGATCCACGCGCGGACAGGCGGTGGGCTGTTGCGCCGGATCCGGGGAGCGAGAACTGCGCGCGCGAAGGATCGGCGAAACTCATGCGGGGCAGGAGCGCGGCGCGCGCCGCGGCGAGAGCGCCCGTCGGAGCGGCCGGCGACGCATCGATGGCCGAGCGCGCGCGCACGCTCGCATTTGGAACGTAGCTCGCGCCAACCATGGCGCGGAGGAGACGTCGCGCCCGCAAGGCAGAATCAGGGGCGAACGGGGCGTAGCTCCTACTTCAAGAACTTGCGATCACAGCACGCGGTGGATGGGGGGGGGGCGAAGGGCGAGGGGCAGCGGGGCGGATGTGCGGAGGGAAGGATATGGGGAACGAGGAAGATCAGCCCCCCGGCGCCCACTTGACGGGCAGTGTTCTTGTAGCGCGGCGGCGACAGATCGCGGCGTCACAAATGGGACGCAGGCGACAGAGTGGCCGTGAGGGGCGGCAGCTGCTCCATCCTGCCGCCCCCGAACTTCGTTGGCAAGGCCGCCGCCGCCTGCCTCCGGTCGCACGCCCCAACGGCGTGGGCCTGGAGCAGCGAATGCATCTTGCGCTCGGGCACGCGATTCTGGCCCTGGAATCCTCGACAAACTTCATTTGGCGCGCTTGCGTTGAAGCCCATCATGCCGAAGCGAGTGTCGTGGTGAATTTCCTGGTGAATTTCCCATGAATGTCTAAAGAATTTCCAAACGAGAATTTCCACGGGACAGCGATCCGCATGCGAAATCGGAGCCGTGAATCCCCAATGAATTTCTAGTGAATTTGGGCGAATTTCTTCAGGGGGCGGACTCGGCGGAAGCGTAACAAGGCTCTCCGAAAAAGCTCCGGGGCCCCTGAAGGAAGGCGGGGCGGGAGAGGAGGGAGGGGCGGCCCGAGCCTCGCGACGCGGTCGTGAGTTTTGGCCCAGCATTGCCCCGAACGGCTGCGCAACACCCTTTTTGTAGAGGAGCGGTCTACGCAAATGCCTGGAACGTACTTCGGGGGGGCGGCTACGGAAGCGCCCAAAAGGGCCAACGCACTCCTGCAGAAGCCCCCGCCAAAATAATGTTGTCCACCATCTCATAAGGAGTCTGAATCATATTTCATCGCGGCGCGCGGGCCCCCTTATCCTCGCACCCCCCCCCTCGTGATCATTCCTCTCCCCCTCTTCTTCCCCCCTTCTGCGCTTTCCAGCAAATGCTCACGTCCTCATCCTCCTCCTCCTCCTCCTCCTCCTCCTCCTCCTCCGCCTTCTCCCTCTTCATCTTCCCACTTTTTGTCCGCCAAGCTTTCTTCAGCAGTTCAATGCCGTCTTCCTCCCCCGTCACCCCCTTGTTTCTCCTGCTCACCTTTCCTGCAATTGCCCCCGCCCCTCCACCCCCCCTCGCCATTATTCCTCAATGTCCCCCTCGAAGAAAAACGGGCGAACGCGACCGTCAGCGCCCCCGGCCAAACCACGGGGCGCCAGGACGTTTTGGCATCCGCATTATCCGACGCTCCATGACTCGTGACATCCCAGACGAAACAATAATTTTTGAAATAATCCCGATGCCGCAAAACTCCTAAGCATCTCAATCTTATCTTCTGAGGACCTCTGCAGCGAAACCTGCGTGAAAAATCAGCATGGCATAGATTGATCAACTGCGTGAGTTCTCAATGGTGTCACGATGGTTAAACCCTGTCCTAAAGGAATGTCCACGTCGCAACGCCACATATTAATTGCATGCGGGCGCGCGAATCATCGACACCATCATTAGTCACGTCAGAAAAAACAAAACGAAAACCATGTTTCAACGTCCGACGACTGTGGATATGTCTCACGCAGAAATCTCATCGTTGTGAAACTGCCTGTCCGCGAACGATATCCGCCTTTAGTGCCTGATGTTGTCTCAACCGAAGCCGCCGCCCCTATCATATAATGCCGTGGGACAACTCTTGCAGCATCTCCGTCGCGAAGGTGTCTCAAGCGAAATGTAGCCGCCATGCCACGTTTGACATCCTACGCCCAATGCTCGACACCCTGAGTCGAGGGCCACGAAGGCGGCAAAACAAAGGACGTCCCTTGGGCCACGTCCAGATCAGCGAAACAATGTTTTGAATCCCATCGAAGACGACAAAAGAGTACGCTTACCAAACTGACGCGCCTTACCCCCATCATATTCGCGAAGGTAGCATTGGACGCGACATCAAAACGCCACCATGGAACGTGATTTCGGGCACGAGGAGGCTTCGTTGGCAATGCCCGACAAGAGCTGCAATTTGCGCGCTAGGATATAAGTTTCGCCAGCGCGCATGCTGCAAGTCTCCATTCGAAACTCAAATCATGACGTGAATGGAAGAATCTTGCGTCGGCGACGAGAACGACCAGGGGCACGCGGGCAGTACATGACAAATTGCCCCACACAGGACGCAACAAAAAAAATCTTCAAAACAAATATGAAAATTCATCAGCGGGCTTGGCTGGCCTGACACCGGCCGCCCTGCCTGCCGCACCACTTAGACGCTGGACGGCACCTCCGGCGACGCTCGGGCTGGTTTAACCTGCCGTGCCCTTCTCCTTCAACTGGGCTGCCGTGGCCTTCACTCCGGACCTGGAGCAGCTGCTCGCCGACGACATTGACCACACAGTGCTGGTGGAGACCCAGCCCGCCAACACGAGCTCCCTCATCCACGACCAGAACGCACCCAGCGCCCGTCTAAAGACGTGCTCATCTGGAACAGAAGAACAACCAACTGCGCAAACAAAATTTCTGGCAGATTCACGCGTGTTTCTTGGATCGGCGCCGGACACCCCTCACTGGCGCGCGGAACACGCCAGGGGCGGAGCGCGCCGGTGACGGCGCCAGGGGCGGCGCCGCCAAGGGGGGGGGGCCAGCGCCGCTCCAAGAGATCTGCGCGGACCCGAGAAATTATATGTATGTCTTTTTTGGATATCCGATGGAAGGCGGCTGGCCACAGCGGCCAAATCCATACGGCCACCAGCACTCGGGTAGGGGACCGACTACAGAATTGATGTACCACACACACATGACTTTCTCGCCGAAACTACGAAACACGTAGGTCGAATGTGTTTGTTCGCAGTGCCCTACATCTAGAGACAAGGCCCGCGCCTTCTAAGAGGCAGGGTGCTTCTAGGAAGCCTTCCCCGTTCCCTCTGCCCCCCTCTGCTCGTGGCCGAACGGGGGGGGTCGCTAGATAGGAGCAACAAAAGCGACCAGCAGGGACCACCAGCGGGAGGAGCCAAGGGGGGCCCCTGGATGGTGTGGCGCCCCCCTGCCAGCTCGAGACATCTCCTATCCCCAGATCGAGGAGGCGTCGTGGGCCTCCTCGCTGGAGGTGGACGCCCCTGGTGGTGGTGGTGGTGGTGGTGGTGGTGGTGGTGGTGGTGGTGGTGGTGGTGGTGGTGGTGGTGGTGGTGGTGTCGCTTCTTCTTCCTCCGAGCCAAAGGGCATCCCTGGGCTGGGTAGAACGCCATCGACTTGGGGGCCTCCCGCGACAGCACGGTCACCGAGGAGGAATGATGAGCCCGAAGAGGTCGAAGAAGACTCCGACGAGATCGACGTGAACGAACACAGACGAAGAATCGGACCACGACGCGTCGCCGTGGCTGGCATCCTGGAGTCGCAGCCGGCGCAAGTGAGATGTGCTGACTGCGGGCGCCTCTCTACCATCCTGCAACTCGCGCCCTGCCCTCCCTCTCTGGATCCTGCCCCCCCAGCCCACCTCGTCAACCTTTTCCTGCCCCCCTTCTGTGGGATTGGCATGGGAATGGGCATTCTGTAATTACGAGTAAGAGAGAAAAAGAGAGAGAGAGAGAGCGAGAGAGAGAGAGAGAGAGAAAAAAAAAACGAGAGAGAGAGAGAGAGAGACAGCGAGAGAGAAAGCAAGAGAGAGAGAGCAGAGAGACAGAGAGAAAGAGAGCGACAGAAAGGAAGATAGAGAGAGAGAGAGGGAAACAAAAGAGAAGGAAGAAAGCGAGAGAGAGAGAGAGGAGGAAGAGGAGGAGGAGGAGGACCAGGAAGAAGAGGAGGATTTGCCTCGGAGGCCCACCAAGGCACAACAACATCTGTATTACTTAGCTGCGTCGAGCCGCAGCGGCCGCCCCCTTAGGCTGGCGCACGCGATTCGCCAGCGCCTCTATGCCCGCTGTAGGGATGGGGCGCGCGCTCGCAGGCGAGGGGGCTGTGCCAACAGGTGCCGCTGGGAGCAGCACGACATTGGTCGAGGCGCCGCACGTCGTGAACGACCCCGCAACAACCGTTTCCCACGAGCTGTAGTGGGGATGGAAGCCACGCCGAATACGGGAGAGAGCTCCTCTGCCACACGGTCCTGGCTCACCATTGCATCGAACTGCAAGCTTAAAGCAGCGCTCACTCGTGCAGGCTCCACACCTGAAACAGAACACGAGGGGCTCGCGCTGCGCGGTCTGCCGAAAGGTGGCGCGCAGGAGGTGGCCCAGGGAGCTGGCATCATCACGCACTCGGCAGATGGCCGTGGGGGGGGGGGGTCCTTTGCACCCTTCCATCGGCCGATAAGTAGCATAGCAGACAGTGAAGCACTGCATGCAGCGAACAACAAGTGGGTCCCCCAGGGCCCAGGGCGACCCAAGCGCGCCAACTCAGGGCACGGGGCCGAGGCACACAAGCGCCCGAACGGCCCCGAGCTCAAGTTTCGGGAGCACGAGAGGACAGCGGCAAACATCGCGACAAACTTGCGGAGGAGGGCAACTTCGGCGCCAAGCTGCGCAAGGCTCCTCCGCACGAAAGCTCGGGTGAAGAGTCATGGCGTGCTCCGCCAATCGACCTGCATCTGCAGTGCCGAAGGCTACCGTGCGCAGATGTTGCGGGGGCGGGGCCTCGATGACACCCTCCGTCCTGTGAGCCTGGGCGTGAGAAAGCGAGGCGATGCATTCCTGCCCGTCTTCAGCCAGGGCGCGCCAACGGAGGCCCGCGAACACTTGGCGGGGGGCCCGCTTGCAACGAAGTCCTGGAGGTGGCCAGCCGCGCCGCTCCCAGACAGATGCAAAGCGCATGGTTGCGGCCAGTGACGAGGCAACTCAGAATGGCGATACCAGGGCGTTCACTCAACTGGGCCGTCCGGGGCAGTCCAGGCCAGACCGCCCCGAAGACCCTGGCGCGAATTTCGCAAGCGCCCCCGCGTGCCGGGAAGACGGCCGCAGACGCGGCCCTGTTCTGCCCCCGGAAAATACCTCGGCTCGCAACGCCGTCCACGGCAATCTCGCCGCCGAGAGCGCGGTCGCAGAACTGCTCGTTCGCTGGCGGCCCGCCCTCGGGCCCGCGCAAGACGGGGCCGAGGGCGAAGCGAGGAGGGCGAGCGGAGGGCTGAGCCGCAATTAGTCGAGACCCAAAAAAGTTTGGCTGGGTCGGCAGCGCGGGCAGGAGCTATATCCCCATCAGCGCGGCGCCCGCGCCCGGCAGCCGCGGGCCTGGGGCCCTCGCAAAAAAACATGGGAGCGAGTCGGCCTGTCGGCGCAGCGGACGCAGACCACAAGTCGTGCTGATCCCGAGGTGTGATACGCTTGGCTCTCAGCATGCGTCGCAGTGGGTCTGGCGAAACACGAGCAGCATCAAAATGTGGCAAGGCCTGCGCCGTGCGACGCTGATGGGGTCCGCGAACTCCTGCCTCCAAGAGCTTACTGACGATGGCAGGGGAGGCGCACAATAAATCGATGACGTACCCACGCTCGTCGCGCCAACGCGTGAATCCCTGAGCTTTCCAACCGATGCGACGTAGACGAAGTGGCATCCTATGTGGGGCCTCGCTAGGCCTTCCATCCCGCAGAGGTGAGATCGAGCTCCCGAGACTACACCGCGCCCCTCCAGACCTGGATGCACCCCCGAAGCAAGAAGGGCGAAGTGCTGGGCCCGGTGATCGAAGGCCAAATGCTAGAGGCCCATTGGCGCGCCGGAGCGACCGACTGCTTCCCAGCGGGGTCGCCGCGGAGAACTCGCTCAACTGTGAGCGACGCCCCGCGACGCGCAGGGCTGCGACCGGCTATCTGGGCGCGCTGCGTGGCCTTGAGCCCCGCGTCGGAGAAACCGAGCACCGCGGCTCCGTGGCCAGCTGCGGAGCGCGCGCCTGGCGCATCAATCTTCGGCATCATGGACTTTTCGCAAGGGAGCTTGCGACGATGGTGCGGTTGGAGACGGCGACGCGTTCGCATCGCCCTACGACGTTGACGTCGCTTCACGAACCCCCACTTGCATCTCCCCCTCTGCCCTGGGGCCAGGTCCGCGCGCAGAGAGACGACGGCGTTCAAAGTCGCCGATGAGCAAGCTGCCCGCGGTCGCCGCGCGAGTCTGCAAGCCAGGCCGGGCGCCGAGGCAAACGTGACTGCCCTGTCCTCCGCGAAGCGAACCTCGAAGCCATGCTGGGAGATATCCTTGAATTCGTTGCCTGCCCTCGTAATTGCTGCCACTTTCTCATCCCCCTCCCCGCGCGCCACCGCCGCGTCGCCGTCGACGCGCGAAACTAGGGGAGCTCGGGGTTCCTGGGGGCGGCACTGTCGAACTCCAACAAATCATCGGCGCCCGCAAGCACGTCGTCGCACGCGTCGCCCGCTGGGGGGCCCGAGGTAGCCTGGAGGGCCAATGGGCAACGGCTGGGGCGCAGTCGAAGCACCCGAGGACCACGCCAAATATTGTGAATGGTTTTGATGGGGGCCATGGGGCCCCACCTGAAAGCGGTTCGATTGCGGGGCCGCGCCGAGACGAACGACTCGCGATGCGTCGGCCCGTCCCAGATGAAACCTGGAGTAGCCTCGCCCTGAGAAGAAGCCCGTTCAGCCTTTGCGCTTCGTTGCCGCGCTGCTGCCCCCGAGCTCGCGCCGCCCCCAAGGCCCCAGCGGGGCCGCTGCGCCCGCTTCAGACATTCGTCGGCTCGGCGCCGACCGGGCCTCTACCAGATGCGGGCGGGCGAGCCTAGCGACAGGGTCGGACGTAGACTGCCAGACTGCCTGCAGGCTTCTTTAGAAGAGGCGCCAGCATCCACGGTCGCCGGGCTGGGAACAGACCAATCCGCTCCACGGCTTCGTAGAGCATCGCCATGACCTCCGGCCCTTGGTCGCTCAGGCTTGCGAAATGGCGCGGGCGGAACCCGCCCGAAAACTTCAGGGTCGCCCGACCGGGAGACTGCGATGCCCATCGAAGCCCCGCTGAAGAGGCTCGCGGGAAACAATCGCAATTCGGAGCCCGCGCTAGAAAAGGTGGCTCTGGAGTGGCCTGCCGGGGCCCCCCAAGGCGCTGGGTCTCGGAGATCAGGGGGCCGCCGGGGCCCGCAGAGCAAATGCCAAGCGAGCTCTGGGCAACCGTCGGGGCCCAAACCTTTGAGACTTGCGAAACCATTCGCCCCAAAACTTGCGAGGCGCCTAATCCCCGGCCGCGACCGCCCCATCACAGTCTGCCTGCGCATTCTCTAGGAGCTGAGAAGCCCGCCCTCGCCAGCCCTGCTCAGCGGGTCGATCTGCGCGCCGCGCCGGAGCGATCTCGCGCATCCCGCGAAGGGGCGCGTCTAGGCGGGCGCCGCAGCCTCCCCCCGAACACGCGCGCTGCAAGGACACCTGCATCCGATGGCACAAGAACTCGACGCGCGCGCCAGCGTGAGAAACTCAGCGAACGACTGGGGAAGATAACCATGTCCAACCCGCGATGATCTGGAGCTTATCGTCTGTATTCTTCGGGCGCTAGAATATCGAAACCCGCGAAGGTATAATCGTTCTACCCCTCTCCCCCAGCTCGCGATGTTCGACGCCTAGTACTCTGGGGAGCTCCACCTCAGCGCAATCCACGAACTGGGCCCAGGCCTTCGCGAGAACTTGCCACGCTAAGCGCGAGGAGGAGTGAGTCGCGCGGGCCGCAGCTTGGGCAGCGCATGCCAGATCACCCCGCCACTCGCCGGGTGATGGCCTAGGCCCTGCCTGGGCCCAAACGTTGGATCGAGCGGGAGACGTCGATGCGATCTGTAAACCAGCTATTTCAGCCCAGGACAGCCACTGTTGATTTTGACGCGAACGGGACGACGCGGCTTCACTTCCCATCGTAAATCAGCGGCCGCGCCGTCGATCAGGCGTGCCATCCCAGGACCCAGAACGAACAACATCGACCGTGCTGCTCGACGTGGGCGAACGACATGTGGAAACCAAATGAGACAGGATAAACATGCTCAGTTTTCTATGTGAGCCTGCTTCTTCCCGGAGCTGGGGACTCAGGTTCCAGGTCGCCTCCGACAATAATTTGAACACGGTCCGTGATGGACCTACCCAACGCTCTCAAGATGCTCAAGTTAGCCTCGCTGAAGCCATCCGCAGACGTCAGGCAGACCGAGTACATAGAAACCGTGGACCACTCAAGGAAATGGAACAAAACGTTGACCACATGATGTGACCAGATGCACCCATCATCAGCCTTGTCACCAGGCCATCGGAGCCCCGCAGACAATCTAGCAAATATTGCGAACCCATTCGATCGCTTAAACATGTCAACATCGAGACGTACAGGCAAGATGAGATAATGCCAGCCCAAAACGCGAGCTGTCGCGGTCGCCTGGCCAGCGACACCGAAGGAGACGCCCACCTCCTGGGCGCAAAACACGACGGCGTCAGTCTCGGACAGACGGCGCTTAAGGATCTTCCAAAAGGACCCGTTGAACGTCTCAATATCGAATGCATTACCTGCCGATGTCTGCCTCGGTGCCCCTTTCAAGGGGGGAAATGGCCGACCTGTGGCGGAAACAGGTAATTACTCCAGAAACGACTTGCACAGGTAAACCATGCATCGTGTCACCCACACTTTTGCTTTCTGGTTCGGATGCCCATCTCCTGGAGCAGAGCGCTGAAATCTGTAATATTGGTCTCCACCTTCCTTGTGGGTCGTGGCGAACAAACGTAGAATATCCTGTTCCTCCAGATCAACATCCATCTCCTCTTCATCTTCTGGGACTGGGACCTCTTCAGCATCAGGGGCCTGGGCATCACGAGGTCACCCACTCAGCACGAGGCGAGGGAAGCTCAGACTCCACGCGCGCGAGGGCGTCACCATGCTCCTTGCATCGGGCTCCACCCAGGGCGAGATCACTGGAAACTCCACCTGCGGCATCACCAGGTTGTCGGACTGCACCTTCGAAGCATGCGCATGCTGCGCCTCCGCTGCAAGGCGTAATTAGGCGCTCCCAGCGCGGGAACTGCTTCTCTGGCGCAGGCGCGTCCTGCTTCGCGGGTTGCCGGCAACCATGTGCAGAGGGCAGCGGCGACGGCGGCGGGTGGCGGAACCGGCGTTGCAAGTCCGCCATCGACAAGAACAACGTCGAGTGAGCAGAAAGGTGCAACAAAGGCTGCAACGCGCGCCCCGAGGTCGCCGTTGACGAGGTGCGCCGGAACGTAACTACAGGTGCAGCTCGGGACCTTTGATACCATGCACCGGTATCCCCAGCGTTCTGCCGCACACCCGGCGGAAGCGCTCAAGCTAGCAGCACATGGCCATCAGCCCTGGGGGGCGCGAGCCGTCAAGGATCGGGATGGCGAGGAGGAGCAGGAGGAGGAGGAGGAGGAGGAGGAGGATCGAGGAGGAGGAGGAAGATCGAGGAGGAGGAGGAGGAGAAGGAGGAGGAGGAGGAGCAGGAGGAGGAGGAGGAGGAGGAGGAGGAGGAGGAGGGGGAGGAGCAGCGGAGCCGCGGCGACGGCGGAGGCACCGAGCAGCGCGACGACCGAGACGGCGACGGCCGCGACGGCGATCGCGCTCGCGGCAAAGCGGGGCCGCCGCCTGCCAGTGCGCCGCCGAGGGCGGCTGCGGCGGGAAGGCCGGCGCCCCCGCTGGCCCGGTGGCCGCGGGCGCTGGCGGGCCGGCGACCGCCGCCGGACCGGCGGGGCCCGGCGGCGCCTTCGCTGGGCCCGACTGGGGCCCTGCGCCGGGCTGGCCCTCCGAGAGCCACTGCTGGAGCATGCTCCGGACGTGGGGCTCGATGGGCACCCCGGCCCTGTCCGCCTCTGCCACGGCCTCGCGGACGTCGTGCCGGTTCTGCTTGGCGACGCCCTCGCGGATTCGCACGAGGATCGGGTTGCCCGAGCCGAGGCCGCCGCCCCCCGCGGCCTCCTGGGGCGGCGGGGCTCCCGCGGGCGGCGGCCGCGACTGCGACCCCGGCGGCTCCGCTGCAGCAGGCCGGGCCGGCGGCCGCCCCGCTGGCGGCAGCCCCGCTGGCGGCAGCCCCGCTGGCGGCAGCCCCGCCGCGGGCAGCCCCGCCGCAGGCAGCCCCGCCGCGGGCAGCGCCGCCGGCGGCAGCGCCGCTGCGGGCGGAGGCTTCGCCAACGGCGCTTGCGGCGGCAGCCCCGTGGGCGGCAGCCCGGGCACGGGCGCGCGCGCTGGCGGCGCCGCCGCCGCCCCGGGGATCCTGGGGAGCGATAGCCCGGCCAGCGGCGGCCCTCCCGGCAGCGCCCCGGCCGGCGGCGGGCTCTTGGCGGGGGGGGCGGCGCTGGAGGGGGCGGCGCCGCCGCCCTCGGGGCGGGGCAGGGGGGGATGGGGCCTCACCGAATGAGGGGGAGCGACAAATGGGAGGGGGCGCAGAAAAGTACACTTCTCGGGCCCGAAAAGCCCACTCTTGGGCCCCAGAGGTGGTCCCCTGTAAGGGGTCCTAAACAGAGGCGCCTTTTCTGCAGCCCCCGCTGGCCCCCCATTGATCGCCCACCCCCATTACGCGGCGCCCCAAGGGGATCCACTCCTCTGAGATCCGGCCGTTGCCATTTTTTCACACCGGGTGTGTTCGCCCAATTTCGGGCCCCAGGACCATCGCGGATCGATCCAGCTCCAACAATGGCGCAGGAAGATGGGGCCCGCGGCTTCGTTTTTCTCTGTTTGCGATGTTGCATTTGTTCTGCGACGTCGGATTTCAGGGTCAGGGCACCTGTGCAGTCGAATTCGATTGGAGAGGACACGCGAGAGGACACAAGATCCTTCCGAGGGCAACGCTGCCACAGGGAAATGCAGAAGGCATTGCGTTGGCCCCTGAACACAAGACACACGGGGCGTCTTTGAGCGTCTCGTGTGCATTGGGGATTAGGAGCCTCTTGGGGGCCTCTTGGGCGTCGCCTGGGCCAACCTGGGCGCCTCTTGGGGCAGTCTTGGGGCGCTCCCGGGAACCTTAGGGGCGCTCTTGGGGCCACCTTGGGAGGGGGTCGACCGCCAATCACGCTCGCTTGTAGGTCGCGCATCGCGCGGTCGCCCTCCGCGCCCTCGCGCCGCCTCCGCCTGGGGGAGGGGCAGCTGCTTCGCTCGGCCCAGGCCGCGCCGCGCGAAGCGCGGTCAGGTTCGCGCCTCCGGGTCGAAGACATACAAGATCGAATCCTTAGGGCAGCATTTGAGCAATGAGTAGAAGCGTGTCGTACGACAGACAGCATGGCGACCTCACGCGGTGGCTTACGCGAGCCGCCAGCGCGGCACGCTGCCATGGAGACGAGGACGCTTACGCGCGACCTTACGCGGGCAACTTACGCGCCAATGTCCGTGAACACGACTCCGTTTTTCTGCGAAACCCACTGTGCGATTCCAGGAACATCGCGACTTCCGGAGAGCTCCAGAGACCTCCCTGAGCCACCAGCGGAGACCGGCAGGGAGGGGAGGGGGCTCGTGTAGTGGGCTGGCGGCGCGCACACGGGAGTGACGCGATGGGGGAGGCCTTCTGAAAAGGCAAGGAGAGCTGCTTAGAAGGGCTCGGAGAGGCTCAGAAGGGCTCGGATGCTTTGCGAGGAGGAGGAGGAGGAGGAGGAGGAGGAGGAGGAGGAGGAGGAGGAGGAGGAGGAGGAGGAGGAGGAAGAGGAGGAGGAGGAGGAAGAGGAGGAGGAGGAGGAGGAAGCGAAAAGGAGACAGCGCCGACGCCCAATCACCAGCCACCTCTGGGAGCTGGCAGGCAATCCTGTCGCAGGGCCGTTCTCGCCCTGGCTCCCCTGCGCGGAGATGCCACAAGCATCCACAACGAGAGGGCATCTTAATCCACAAACATGCCACAAGCAACCACAAGCATGCCACAAGCATCCACATCCGGGCATCCACAAGCATCCACAACAGATGGAGGCCTCCCAGATGGGGTCCGAGTAGATGGAGTCGGAGGATCGCGCCGCATCGACGTGCATCGGTGACGTCTGCGATGCATCGGCGACTTCGGCGTGGAGAACGTCGCGCTCCGCATCGAGCCGCATCGCCGATGCCCTGGCGATGCGGCGCGAGCCCCCGACCCAATCTACTCCGACCCCATCCGGGAGGCCTGGACGGGAAGGCTTCTCGAAAGCCCTCCGCCCTCTCGGAGGCCCGCCCCTGCAAGGCGCCGCCGAGCAGGCGACGCCCAGCACACCGGAGGGAGGGGGCGGGGTATACGCAACGCCGCCGTCAGAGGGGCAGAGGAGGGCAGCTCGGGGGGAAACAGTCAGTCCATCTTGCAGAGCAGGAGCTCGGGGGGGGGGGCATGGTATCGACGAACGCCCTCGGGGCCGAGCGGAGTAGATGGGCCGTGGGAGAAGGCACGGACCTGAGGTGCTAGTGCTTAGAACGAGACGGGCGCGACCCCAACTAGGTGCCGTCTCCCCCCTCCCCAAAGCATCGCAATGCAACGCAAGGCACCGCGCAGATTTTCAAAACGAAGCCATGCAAAGCAACCGGCGCAATACGAAGCCAATGCATTCTAAGCGATACCAAACAAACAGTGCAATGCTAAACAATGAAACCTCATGGAAAAAATCCTCGCAAAAGCATCGATACCAAACAATCCGGTGTGAAGTCCGCCGGCCCCCTTGTGGGGCCACCAGGCTGTAGGCCGAAGCTTCGCAGTTTCCTGTACCAGTTGCAGCTTCCAGTTTCCACTGTTATAATTCTGCTTCTTGCTGCTTACTGTTCCTTGTTGATGGTCCGCGCGAGGGGGGGGAGGCCCAAACGGGCAGGTTCAGCACGCCCTGAGCGTGTGCTCCGAATTGCTGGGGTGGATAAAAAGTGACACCCTTCACGCAGATCGGCGGGGTCAGGGTCCAAAAACACATATGATTTGCCACATGTCTGAAATTCGGTGGCACCCCTCACGCAGATCGGCGGGGTCAGGGTCCAAAAACCAATTGGATTTGCTACATTTCTGACATTCGGTAGCACCTCTCACGCAGATGGGCGGGGTCAGGGTTCAAAAACATATGGGATTCGCAACATTTCTGACATTCGGTGGCACCCCTCACGCAGATCGGCGGGGTCAGGGCGCAAAAACACAAAGGATTTTGTACATTTCTATAACTCGCTGGCACCCCTCATCAGATCGGCGGGGTCAGGGTGTAAAAACTCAAGGGATTTGCTACATGTCTGAAATTCGGTGGCACCCCTCACGCAGATGGGCGGGGTCAGGGTCCAAAAAACACATATGATTTGCCACACCCCTCACGCAGATCGGCGGGGTCAGGGTCCGAAAACGCATGGGATTCTCAATATTCCTGAAATTCGGTGGCACCCTTCACGCGGATCGACAGGGTCAGGGTCCAAAAACCCTTTGGATTTGCCACATTTCTGACATTCGGTAGCACCCCTCACGCAGATCCGTAGGGTCAGGTTTCGAAAACACGAGGGATTTGCCACATCTCTGAAATTCGGTGACACCCCTCACGCAGATCCGTAGGGTCAGGGTCGAAAAAACAAACAGGTCCCGACACTGCTTCACGGCGGCGCCCAGACCTCATGATTTAGCTTTTGCATCTCCCATTATCCGATACAGGGGGCCGGCGGCATGGGGCGAAGCCCTTACGGATAATGTGGATCAAAAGGTTCCAAATGAAGCTACGCAAAGCGCTGCGAAGAGATGCACAACACATGCAACACGAATTGAACAGACATACAGAGAGGCAGGCAGACAGAGAGGCAGACAGACAGACAGACAGACAGACAGACAGACAGACAGACACAGACAGACAGACACACACACACACACACAGGCAGAGAGACAAACAGACAGACAGATAGACAGACACAGACACTGACGGACAGACAGACTGGCAGACAGACCAAGGCAGAGAGAGAAAGAGAAAGAGAGAGACGGGGAGCGCGACGGCACAAAGTCCCGCTCGAAGGCTGCCATTCGCACCGCGGAACACACCGCCGCCAGGCCAGGCTCAACGCGGCACTGGCCACCCCGTGGCGGGGAGAGGGCGGGAGCAGGACCCCGAGGACGAGGCAGCCAGGCAGGCCAGCCCTGGACCAGTCCTCCGAGCTTCGCGCGCGCCCGAGCCTTCGGGGGCCCCGTGGGAGGTGCAGAGACTGGCCTTAGGTCGGGCACGTCCCCCTATACAGGGGGGCTGTGGACGAACCATCAAAAATATCCAAACGAAAATTCGAAACATGCCCAAAAATACGAAAACAAATCGTCCCCAGACCATTCTGGTTCACCACTCTTGACAACTCCTCCTGTAGAGGGACACGCCCGACTTCCGACTGGCCGCGACTGCAGCTCTCGACCCCTGCCCCCCCCCTGAGGCGGGCTCTGCTGGGCCGCAGGCTGAGCCCGAGGGCCCCCCCGGCAGAAACGCCAGGACAGAGTGCAGCTCTCGACCCCCCGGGGCTCCCCCACGAGGCAGCCCCCGCGGCGCCACATCAGAGAGCGCGGGAGGGACCCGGAAACGCTGGCAGCGGCGGACCACGACGACCCGCGCACCCGGGGGTCGGGCCTCGGGCGCTGGCGCGGCGGAGCTGAGCATCGCGGCCTTCGCGGGGGGGGGGGGGGCATCTGAGAGACGACAGGCAACGACTGCTTCACGCGAGGTGATGTGGTGATCTCACGCGGTGGCTGATGCAGGCCGCCAGCGCGAAAGGCCACATTGGAAACGAGGGCGTTTACGCGCGACCCCAAAAACGGACAGCTCACTCGCGAATGCCCGCTCAATCGAATCCGTTTTTGTTGCGTCGCCCACGTTTGGGAGCAGGGGAGGAAGCGGGAGGAGGATGGGGGAGGGGGGTAGCAGGAGAACTTCTCTCGCCAATCTTGCCCCTCCTCCGCAACGATGGGTTGCAACTGCCGTGTTTGCGTGGCCCACTCAGGACTTCGCGACGGCGCCGCCACCTCGCTGGAGTAGAGGAACGAAAAACGGCATAAACATAGACTTTCGACGGTCCGCGCGGATTCCTTGGCTTCGCGCTGGAACCTCCTCCCTGGCGCGCGGAGCGCGACAAGGGCGGCGCCGGAGGCGCCGCCATGGGGGCGCAGCGTGGATCGAAGGAATCCGCGCGGCCCGTCGAAAGTTTATGATTACGCCGTGTTTGTATTGTTTCTTCTTCTTTTTCTTCTTCTTATTCTCTTATTCTTCTTCTTTTATTCGAAACATGAAACACACATATCTATATCTCTCTCTATATATATAGAAGTATGCGTAAAACATATTGAGGAGGAAAGCTGCGCCGCCGCGCCCTCCCCGCGCGCGAACGCGCCCCTCCGCCGGGCAAGTGCCCCTGCTCTCAACGCGCTGCCCGAGGCCCGAGGTGGAGGGGCCTCTGGCCGCCGCCGGCGTGCCCCTCCCCGGTGGACGAGCACACACACACACACGAAGCCGCACCTAGACGGCGCATTGGCACGGAAATACTGCGAACTCGCACATGCAGGAACAACTATCAAAAATGAATACGCCATGCAGGGGGACAGGTGTGTAATCACCAGCAGTCGTTGTACTTGGTGATCCGCCGTTCGGGAACCTGCAAGCGAAGGGCGCCATAGACGAGGGGCGGGGAGGGAGGAGGGGAGGAAGGGGGAAGAGGGAGAATAGGGGCACAAGCAATCAGCTAGAGGGCGCAGCGCTGCCTGACTGCCGCGTGCCAGTCTGAAGGATTATGTAGCAGAGCTTGTAAAGTGCCAGGGTCGTTGCCCGCCACTGCCAGGGCCTCAGCGTGTAGGTACGTCGTCCATTGTATCCGGGGGCGTCCTCTCGATCTCTGGGACTTCCAATCTCGAGGTAGACAAGAATGTGTTTGACCGGTGGACGAGCGCGGTGCACCAATCGCGAAAGGAAATAGCTGCGCACTCGCAAGTGGCCTGGATCCGCTGCGGGGGACCTACGACACGGTGCAGGCATTGGATAAGGAAACCTTCGATGAGGAGTCCAGGGTCTGCAGTGGAACTCCAATCGTGGACTGGCCATGGATATCACCGCCGACCTCATTGGATAAGGAACCCTCCAGGGCCTGCAGCCTCCTGGAAGCATTCCTGAACCAACGCCCCTGCCGTACATCACGTCGGGGACTACAGCAAAACTCTGGCGCGCAAGGGGGCCATCTCCCTGAAGCTGCCACTACCCGCCCGTCGAGGCTGCAACTGCCGCCCTTCTCGCGCGCACCGGCTGCTTCGTCTGGAGGCTGCCGCTGCCCGCCATTCTCGCGCGCAGTCCGCCCCCTCTTGAAACTGCCACTGCCCGCTCGTCTCGCGCGCGCTGCTCGGTTCCTTTTGAGGTTGCCACTGCTGGCGCTCATTGCGTGCCGCGGTCGCGAGGCCCCTCCGCCCTCAGGCCCTGACGGCCTCGCTACAAGAGTGTCCATAAAAGTGCCCCCCCCCAGCATTGGCATAACAAATTCCACCCACAACATTTGCATAAAAGAGACGGCCTCGCTTCTCTGGGATTGTCCCGGCCGCGTGACCGATATCCGTGCGAGCTCCGCGAACTGACCGGAGGCCCGGAGGAAGAGGGAGAAGAGAGGTGCAACTGCAAGCTCTTGCCGAGCGTCCTGCATGGGGCAAATAGGCCGCCAAGTGTCTTGAATCATCCACTCGGCCATCGTCAACAGAGTCAGATCGCACTCCGAAGAGCAGCACTTTCGTGCCGCGACCTCTGCCTGATGAGCCGGCCTAGGCCAGAGATGTTAAACCACGAGGCTTGTGGCTGGCCCTTCGTGGCCCTTCGCCTCCAACCTATGACCGAGCCAATCCGTGTACACGTCTGCGTCCAGAACGTTCCGGGAACACTCCATCTGGACGTTCTGAGAGCGTTCCTGCCTTTTCGCAGCCACACAGATTCCTGTTGAGCCATATGCTGCATTCGTTGATTGCGCTACTTGTTGCGACACAGGTTGCGCGAGAGGTTTTGCCATAGGCTGCTCCACGGGTTAATGCAGATGGTGCGCCTGATGTGAGGTCTGCGCCATGGGTTGCGCCACCTCCTTCCCCCGCCCTCCTTCATCCCCATCCTCGCCTCCCTCCGTACTCACTCGTCGTCCCTTCTGCCTCCTCCCCAGACGCCTTGATTTTTCCATACGGGGGTCCGCAGAACGTCCGACCCGTTCCGCAAGGCCCGCTCTGCGACCAACGTGGTCTTGTAACGGCCACGGCGCCCGGCCTCTGGAGGCGCCGAAAGAACCCTGCACCCTGCCGTCTGCTCTGCGACTCGAGGCCGCCCCACGACGCCCGGCCGCTCCAGCTTCTTCGAGGCAGGGGCCCTGGAGGCCTGGACCCCTCCCCTGGCGGGCCGGCTCCTCGTCGTGGTCCTGCTCTCGCTTCTCACGGCCGCGAGGCCCGGCCCGGCGAGGGCCCCCGGAGGCCGAAGACGGCCAAAAAACGCGCCGCTGCAGTCTTCGTGGGGGAGCGTCGGTATGGCTCCCCCTTGGGCTATTCGCCCCCGTCGTCGCCTTTGACCAGCCCGGAGGACGCGAGGCTCGAGCGCCGCCCCCCGGTGGCGGCGGGGGGAGCCTTGGACGACGGCCCCGACATCGCCGCCTTCGACGAGGCGGGCGTGGCCGCCGCCGCTCTCAGCAGGGAAGGCCTGCGCCAGGGCACCGGCGTCGTCGTCGTCGTCGTCGTCGTCGTCGTCGTCGTCGTCGTCGTCGTCGTCGTCGTCGGCGGCGTTGCCGTCGTCGTCGTCGTCGTCGTCGTCGTCGTCGTCGTCGTCGTCGTCGGCGGCGTTGCCGTCGTCGTTCTCCTCCTCCTCCTCCTCCTCCTCCTCCTCCTCCTCCTCCTCTTCCTCCGTGGCGCGCAGGAGGAGTCGCGGGTGGGTCACGGCGCGGGTGGGTCGCGACCCACCTACCCGCGCCGCGGCATACCCGCGCGGGTCGGTCGCGGGCGGGTCGCGGGCGGGAGCGACGACAACAGAGAAACGCAACGCTACAAGCAAAATCCGCGCCGCGGAATACCGCCTCAGCCACGAACCCAGGGATGGTGGAAGACCGCTCGGCCGCCTCATTCTGATAATCACAAGACAGCTCGCCGCTTGGGCCCCACCGCCATTCCGAAAGGCGAGCATAAATCGGGCGTGGCCCCGCACGCATTCGAATGTACACACTTCGTTCTCTTACTGCTCGTACTCCTCGCCGTCCTCCTCCCCATCCTGATCGTCGTCGTCGTCCTCCTCCTCCTCGTCCTCCTCCTCCTCGTCCTCCTCTTCTTCCTCGTCTTCCTCCTGCTCCAGCTCGCGTTCCTATCGGATGCGCCATAGGTTGCGCCCTCGGCGGCTGAGAATAAAACCGTCTCCGATCGGTTGCGCCATAGGTTGCGCCCTCGGCGGCTGAGAATAAAACCGTCTCCCATCGGTTGCGCCATAGGTTGCGCCCTCGGCGGCTGAGAATAAAACCGTCTCCCATCGGTTGCGCCATAGGTTGCGCCCTTGGCGGCCGAGAATAAAACCGTCGCGTAACTGGTGTGACCAGTCAGTTCAGTTCAGTCCAGCTCAGTTCAGTCAGTTTACCTCGCGAGAAACCAATTCGGGCTACGCTCGGAAATATCTCCTCCCTGTCGCACCCCCAGCCATGTCGGTAGGGCGGGGTGGGCGTTTCGCCTGAGACCCCCCCAGCATTTTGAACCTCAAACTCGACGTATGCAAAAGTGTCACGGGTGGAGGGCGGGCCGTCTTCGAAATGAAGGGCGGGCTATTCTCAAAATCTGGCTCTCGTCTTAGCGGCGCGCACACTCGTCGTAAGAGTTTGCGGCAGCTGCGAGGATGGAGGGCGGATCGTTTTCAGATGTGGCTCTCGCCGGAGCGCCGCACACACTCGTCTTCGAAGATGCAGCAGTTTCACGGGTAGAGGGCGGGCCGTCTTCCAAGTGTGGTTCTCGCCTGAGCGCCGCGCACATCCGTCTTGAAAGTTCGCAGCAGCATCAACAATGGAGGGCGACTTTTTCAAACTGTGGCTCTCGCCTTAGCGCCGCGCTCTTTCGACTTAGCAATTTGCAGCAGTTTCTAGGGTTTGCATCACAGAGGTCCCAGACATGGCGTTCCGGCACGATTAGGAACGCTAAGACGCAACAGTCACGTTGATTCGCGGTGCTGAAGTCCCAGGAACAATGCTCTGGCACGATTTCGGATTGTCAGGACGCAGTAATCATGCTAATGCGCGGCGCTGAAGTCCCAGAAATGGTGGCAGAACGACTGAGGATTCTCATACGCTTGTCTTCCAATAAAGCAGTGGCGGCAATTCATGCAAATTCTTGAGGGACCTGTGCAGAGGGAACTTGGAGGGAGGGCTTATTGCAACATCGTTAGATAGTTTTTGTTGTTCACAGGGGCGCGCCCACGGCCCCAGCTGGTATCGGTCAGCTGTCGAAGACTGCAAAAAGTCCGCCGTCGGTGCTGCTACTACTACCGCGCACCACTACTTCCACAACACCTGGATCCAAGCTGCACGTTCGACGCTGAGGGTCAGAGCGCCAGGGTATTGAGAGCGTCGCTCTGCCTCTCCCGCCCTCTCCCCGCACGGCCCTCACTGCCGCGGCTCCCGCTGCCGCGACTGCCCCCGCGGTCCGCACCGCCGGTGTGCTGTTCGCCGCCGCCGCCCGCCGCCACGCCGCGGGCGCCACCCCCCCAGGTGCTGCTGGGCCTGGGCGCGGATGCGCCTGCACCCGCGGGGGCCTCCAGCCACGGCCCGCTCGCCTCCTCTGGCTGCGCCGCTCTGCCCAGGCACTGCACTGGGGCCCGGGCGCTGCCGGCGAGCTCCTGGGCCGCCGCCACTGCCGCGGCGGCACCGCGTGCCTCGGGGGCGCCTGGTGGCCCAGGGGCGCGGCGGGGCCCGCGCGGTCTGACGCGCGAGCGCCAACGCTGCCCCTGGCACCACCTGGGCCTCTCGAAGACAAGCTTCACCTCGTTCGCAGCTCGGTCCAGCCCCCCAGCCCCCATGCCACCTGGCAAACACAGAATCAATGTCAGCGTGCACTCGACGGACAGGCGGAAACGGTGATGACACTCACTGAAGCGGAAACGCACCCCGCTCACAGCGGGCGGCGAATCGTCCTTGGTGGACTTCTCGAGGACACGACGGACCCAGAACTCAAAATCAGCTTGCTGACCTGGATCAACACACTGCAAAAGACTCGGTTGGCAAGCACTCATTTGCGACCAAGAAGCGCCAGCAAACATCTCGAAGGCACTGTTGCAGCTCAGCATTCTGAGGTCTGATGACTGAGCGTCGATCCAAACAGCAATCTCGGATGCAACAGACTCAGAGCTACCTGAAGAGGTGATAGCATCGGAGGGCTTCCTACCGAGTGACTGCAACCCGTCCTGGGCACTTTTCGACAATTGGGCACTGGGCAAGGGCAACGCCATGCTAGATGGTGTAGCCAGGTCTGCGAACTCCCGGAAGCCGACTAGGTACGACCACTTTGCATCACCACTGCTGAAACGCACGCAAAATGCTTCCAACGGCAATGCACTGCCACCATTGCAACGCATATGTACGTGAAAAGCCTTACAGAATTCCTCATTCGCGGTAATGGAAGTTACCTCTTCAACAAACTTCTCGCGATCGGCCTGCGTGGCAAGAAAATTCGACACCCTCTCTCCCACCAAAGCTCGAGGCGGATCATGCAATAGCAAAGTGGCGAGTCGGTGAGAAGGCTGCGTGAACCTCAACTCGCCATCGAGCTGCACCACAGCGTCGCACATGCCTGCTAATATCGACCTTGCCGCGCGCAGCTCGTTCCAGTATGTTTGACCCTCCAAACGGGCCAGGGCTACATATGAGATTACGACGTGGAAGAGAGCTATTGCCAGAGTGCCGCCCACAGCAAGGCCAAAAGCGTCGTTATATGATCCAGAGTCATCGCAAGCCCTTTCATTTGAATTGCCAACATACAACGTGAGCGCAGCGGATAGATAGCAAACTGTCGACCAAAACAAATTCAGAGGAAGGGTCAGGTCAACAAAGCTGAAAGAAATACAATCAATCACAATCTGAACCTTGAGGTCATCAATCGAGTCCGCGACCTGCAACAAAGGTGACACCGTCAATGCATTTGAAATGCAGATTAGAGAATACCAAAAGTGAAGTCGTGATGGGGTCATCAGCCTTGGAAACATATTGAGGGTCACCATGGTCGTCGAGCAGAAGGCGTAATGCAAACGCCTCGGACCGATATGCCCACGGTCATCGGGGGTGAGCAGCGAAAGCGGGAGAACAAATCCGACGGCGGCTACAGAAGCGATCCAGCAACATCGTCGAGACATATCAAGCCTCATGGCTCGCTTGTGCAAGTGAAGGGCATCTTCACTGCTACCTCTCTCAATAAAGCATGTCCCCACCCTTTTACAGAACACGAGCAATCCAGCAGAGCAATCGCGAAAGCAAGATCTCCATGTGCCTTCGACCCACAACTGCCGCCCCAGCATCATAACGGTGCAGAACATCCAGGCAACAGCTTGCACTTGATACCCAAAGGTGGATAAGTCTAGGACGGCCATTGGGAGGAAACACGCTTCACCTCGCTTGTGTCAAAGGCTAGCCGCCCTAACGCTCCAAGGCAAAATGCATTAAGCCCAAGACTTGAGTCTTGAGCCAAAATGGGTACGGATTGCAACGGATCGTTTTGGGCTTGCACTGGTGCTTCTCCTCCTTCTCCTGTGGGATCAGAGCCGATGTGTCTACCATCTGTCATGCGTAGATTTGTACTAAAATATATACATATATACATACTAGAACCACGCGCGCGCTTCGCGCGCGCTTAGGTTCTAGCCGTGGCCACGGAACAGCTCCGAACACGGTATGACCAGGCACAGGTCCAAGTATGTGGCGTTAGCCCAGAAAACCGACCTCCTCCCCGTCCTCCTCCTCCCCCTCCGCCTCCTCCTGCCTCTCCGCCCCCTCCTCCCCCTCCCCCTCCTTCCCCCCCCCCCTCCCCCTCCTCCTCCTCCTCCACCTCCTCCTCCTCCTCTTCCTTGTCCTCCTCCCCCTCCTCCTCCTCCTCCTCCCCCTCCTCCTCCTTCTCCTCCCCCTCCTTCTCCTTCCCCTCCTCCCCCCGTCCTTTTCCTTCCCCTCCTCCCCCTCCCCCCCTCCTCCTCCCCCTCTTTCCTCCCCCCCCCCTCTCCCCTTCCGCATCCTCCGACTCGTCGTCGTCCTCCTCCTTCTCCTCCTCCGCCTCCTCCTCCTCGTCCTCCTCGTCCTCCTGTTCCTCCTCCTCCTCCCTCCTCTCCACTCCCGTCCTCCTCCATATTATCCCCCCCCTCCTCCCCCTCTCCTCCTTTTCCCCCTCCTCTACCTCCTCCCTCCTCCTCCTCCTCCTCCTCCTCCTCCTCCTCCTCCTCCTCCTCCTCCTCCTCCTCTTCCTTGTCCTCCTCCTCCTCCTCATCTTCATCATCCTCCTTCTCCTACTCATCCTCATCATCATCCTCCCTCCCCCTCATATCCCTCCTCCTCCCGCCTCCCTCCTCCTCCTCCTCCTCCTCCTCCTTTTCCTCTTCCTCCCTCTCTTCTTCCTCCTCCTCTTCCTCCATCTCCGCCTGCTCCTCGTCCTCCTCCTCCTCCTCCTCCTCCTCCTCCTCCTTCCTCATCCCCCTCCTCCACCTCGCAAAACACTCGACGCCGGGATGTGTTCACAACGTGGGCCCAGCATATCCGGACGACTTCCCGGGGCCGCCTGTTCATCCCGCCTTGTGTCTTACGGTCCAGGGGCCCCGCAAGGGCCCCCTGGAGGCTGGAACTTGTGCAAAAGCTTCCCGTCGTGTTTTTTTGTCCCGACGCGAGGTGGGAGCAAAGAAAAGCGACACCACCACCACCACCAGGGCGAGGAGCCAGGGGATGCCCCCTGGTGGTGTGGCCACACCTCCCCGCTCGAGACATCCCCAACCTCCAGCTTGAAGGGGCATCGCGGACCTTCTCGATGAAGGTGGCTCCCCTGGTGGTGGTGGTGGTGGTGGTGGTGGTGGTGGTGGTGGTGGTGGTGGTGGTGGTGGTGGTGGTGGCGGTGGTGGTGGTGGTGGTGGTGGTGGTGGTGGTGGTGGTGGTGGTGGTGGTGGTGGTGGTGGTGGTGGTGGTGTCGCTTCTCCTTCCCCGAGCGAGAGGGACTGGGTCCTGCACTCTGCCCAGGGCCTCAACGGCCTCCGGACAAGCGCCCGCCCTCGAGGGCGGCGCGGCGGGCCCGACGCGACGCCGACGACGTTCCCTCGGGACCTCTCCTGCCTTTCATTTTGGGGGAGCCGGTTTCGGGCCCAGGGGCCGTCGAGAAACAGGAACCGGGGCAAAAAACTACTCCAAGAAGATGCGAATGCGGCCCCGGTCGGGCCGGGGCGGGGGGAACGCAGCCCCGGGAGGGAGGGAGGGTGGGAGGAAGGAGCAGCAGGAGAAGGAGGGAGCAGGAGGAAGCGAGTCAGAAGCAAGGATCGTGTGCATCCTGAAGGACGCGTCATGAACCTGTGAATTTCCCACCTAATATTTGTACTACCACGGTCAGGGGAGAAGCAGATCCCACGGGGAATGCAATGGCATCGGGGTAGAGCAAGGCAAGACCGATCTCTGGGAGCTGGTGGTAAGCCACGATGACTTCCGAACCCTCAACAGGCTTCCGAAAACCACTCCATCTTCTCCTCGTCGTCGTCGTCCTCCTCTTCCTCCTCCTCTTCCTCCTCCTCCTCCTCCTCCTCCTCCTCATCGCCGGGGCCCGCGATGGTGGAAAATAGCCTCCACAAGGCACGGCGCCCACCCGGGGCCGAAGACGGCGAAGAAGCGTATCCTAATGGAGGCTCGAAGCCTGACGATGAACCAAAGGAACATGGGATCCTGCAGCGTCTCCCGCGAGACCAGCACAGGGGGAGAGACCACCAGCATGGCCCATGGCATCTGTTTGTCGCGCACCCGTGACATGCATCTTGGGAGCCCTTCGGGGGCTTCTGGCGGCGTCTTGGGGGCCTCCGGGGCGCTTCTTGGAGTCTCCTGGGAGCTTTCTGGGGCCGAAGGCTCGAAAAGTCCGTTCGGATTCCCTGTCTGGGTCCCTTCTTAGAGCCGTCTTGGGGCTATCTTGGACCGTCTTGGAGGCCTCTTGGGCTGCTTGGGTCCCTCTTGGGCTGTCTTGGGGCCGTCTTGGGAGCCTCTTGGGCCGTCTTTGGGCGATCTCGGGAATCTCTTTGGCTATCTTGGAGCGCCGGGAAGCCGCAAAGGTGAGAACCACAAAACATCCTCCCACCTAACCCTTGAAAAACAACAATTGTTAGCCTCTTGTGGCCCTCTTGAAAAGGCTCTTGGAGGCCTTTTGGGGTGTCTTGGAAGCCTCTTGGGCCGTGTAGGGACTATTTTGACTGTATTGGACCGATCATGTGGCGTCTCGGAGCCCTCATGGACATCTTGGGTGCTTCCTGAGGCCGTCTTGGAGGCCTTCTGGAGGCCTCCTGGGCCGTCTGGAGGCCCCTTGGAGGCGCCAGGGCGGGGGTATTGAAAAAGGGGGGCCCAGGGGTTTTGAGGTGGGCGGGGCCCCCGGGCTGGGGACCTGGTCCTCATCCACATATATCCTCTGGGGGCCTCCTTGGCGCCTTCTGGCGGTCTTCTGTGAGGCCCCGGGGCTCCCCGAGGGCCCCGGGGCCCACATTTGCGGCCGTCTTGGGCCTTTCGTGGGCCGTCCTGGAGCTCTCTGGGGCTGTATTGGGTCCCTCTGGGGCGCGTCCTGGGCCGGACCGACAGCGAAAACAAGCAATATGTTAAACATATACGTTTTACAAAGGGAATGGGGCTATTTTGGCCCCTTGGGGCTCTCTTTGGGGTCCTATTGGGGGTCGCTTGGGGTGTCTTGGGGGCTTCTGAAGCTGCCTTGGAAGCCATGTTGGGTGTCTGGGAGCGACCTTCGGGCGTCCCGGGTCTGTTCTGGAGCCTCTTGGAGCCTCCTTGGCGGGGCTCCCCGAGGGCCCTGGGCCCACATTTGCTTGGGCCCTTCGTGGGCCGTCCTGGAGCTCTCTCCTTGTAGGGCCACGAAACAATGTACTGGGTGGGGGAGACGCATGCGCCACTGGAACCTTCGGTGGAGCTCCCTATGGGGCCACGAAGCGCTGCACTGGTGGGGGAGACGCATGCGGGCTGCGCCACTGGACCTTCGTCGGAGCTCCCTATAAGGCCACAAAGCGAAGTACTCGGTGGGTGAGACGCATGCGGGCTGCGCAATTGAGACCTTCGGTGGAGCTCCCTATGGAGCCACGAAAGGCTGTATTGGGTGGGAGGGACTCATGCGGGGTGCGCCAGTGGAACCTCCGGTGGAGCTCCCTATGTGGCCACGATCGGTGTACTTGGTGTGGGAGACGCATGCGGGGTGCGCCACTGGGGCCTTCGGTGGAGCTCCCCATGGGGCCACAAAGCGCTGTACCGGGTGTGGCGGACGCATGCAGGCTGCGCCACTGGGACCTT
>CAUYUJ010004479.1:32500-69548 GCA_963575745.1 Prorocentrum cordatum
CGCAGCTGTTGCAGCTGATATCCAAGAAGCTGTCGCGGCTGCTGCGGCTTGGAGCGCCTGCACGGGGGGGCCCTAGTGCGCGCCTCCCACTCGCACCCGCTCTTGCCGCGCCGCTTCTGCTGCCTGGCGCCCCTCGCTCTGCGCGTAGTGCACGAGGTTCTCGCGACGTCGGAAACTCCCGCCACCCTGGCCGATGGTGGATTTGCAACGAGAGCACGTGAACGCCCAGCACAACAAGCATACTGCAAATTGACCACCTGCGCAGCCCATGCAAGTTTCAGGCTTCAGGGTTACTGGGCTCGTCGCAGACAGGGTGGCGCTCCAAGACATCTTGTTCGTTGTCCAAAATTCGCACGCGCCGCAAGTCATGACGTGCTTTGGGCAGTCGTGGCTGTTGACGTGCTCCCCCAGGGCCATGGACGCAGGCTCGAACTTCTCGACTGTTTTGCTCGGGGCGGCCTCAGCCTTAGCCTGCGCTGTTTCAGCTACGGACGCCTCGCTGCTGGAGCCGCTGCCCTCTGCGGAGCCGCGGCTGGAGCTGCTGCTGGAACCGCTGCTGGAGACATGTTTGCAACCGTCGGCCTCGGCAACTCCAGCGGCGTCGGCAACTCCGTCGCCGTAGTCGGCGTCGGCGTCGTCGGCGTCGGACACTACTACGTCGGCTTCGGCGCCCGAGCTGTTGCAACCAGGGCTCGAAAGGGCCGCAGGGCTCGAGGGGGCCGCAGGGCTCGAGGGGGCCGCGCGGCTCGAAGAAGTCGCGGGGCTCGAGGAGGCCGCGCGGCTCGAGGGGGCCGCGCGGCTCGATGAAACCGCGCGGCTCGAGGGGGCCGCAAGTCTCGAGGAAGCCGCGGGGCTCGAGGGGGCCGCGCGGCTCGAAGGGGCCGCACGGCTCGAGGAAGCCGCGCGGCTCGAGGGGGCCGCACGGTTCGAGGAGGCCGCAGGGCTGAAGTGGGCCGCGCGGCTCGAAGAGGGGCGCAGGGGACGGAGACATTGCCTGGCTTGAGCCATGTCGTACGGAAGATGATGGTGACGGTGATGGTGATGGTGATGATGGTGATGATGATGATGATGATGATGCTGATGATGATGATGATGCTGCTGTTGATGATGATGATGGTGATGGTGCTGGTGGTGATGGAGATGATATGTGTTGTCTCTCTAAAATAGGATGGTCACCATCATCACCATCGACAACAGCATCACCAGGAAAACCAGACTGGTTTTCCTGGAGATCCCGAGGATGTCTCAAGCGAAACGGGCCTGAGCACTTCGCGAACAGCTTCTAGGACCCCTGAGTTGTGATCAGCCGAATCGGGCCAACGCACCTCAAGTCGGGGCATCTTGGAGCCTGGGGTTCCAAGGATATCTCAGTCGCGAGCACCTCGCGAAACGCATCTTGGAACCCAACGGTGTGAGGACGTGTTGGAAGAAATGTTCCAGAACACCTCACGTCAGGGCATCTCGGAGCTTGAACGTGACTGGATCCCCATCAACACTCGGCTGGCACGCGCCAGAGGCGGCTTTGGACTCCGTTCGCTTGGTTCCCCAGACAACTGCGCTGACTAGGATTATGTTCAGATGTGCCGCGCTGTGCTGCGAGGTATGGGCGACGATACCTTCGCCCACACTGCTACCTTCGCCGCAGACTTTCGCACGAGACATCCTCACGACTCTGAGCTCAGAGATGCTCCGACCTGAGGTGGTCTGGCCAATTCGCCTGAGACATGCCTCTCAACTCTGGGCTGGCAACTCCATGACTGAGGATGGTGTTGCTCGTTTCCGTGAGACTGCCTCCCACCTGCCATGAAAGCGGCCGGGACCTGAGTCAGGTCCTGGTCCAGCCCTTTTCTCAAAAGGCATTTCTGCCACTATGAGCTCAGAGATGCCCTGACCTGAGGTGGTCCAGCAAATTTCGCCTGAGACATCCTCGCAGCGCTGAGCCCAACGATGCTGCGCGCGAGGTTGTCGGGCCAATGTCGCCTGAAACATCCTCGAAATTCTGGGTTTCGAGATGCTGCGCGCAGGGTGGTCTGGCCCGTTTCGCCAGAGACGTCTTTGCTACACTGCGCTCGAAGATGCTCTGATCTGACATGGTCCAGCCCGCCTCGCCTTCAGGGACATCTTACCGCTCTCGTCAGGCGCCTCCACGAACCTGAGGCTAGGTACTGCGCCCTTTTCGCCCCCCTGGGACATATTCGATGGGGCTCCGAAGTGTCCGGACTTAAAGTGATCCAGCCAATTGTGCCTGCGAGATCCTCGCCGCTCGGAGCTCACGGATGCCGCGCAAGAGGTTGCCCATCCAATTGCGCCTGAGACATCCTCGCAACACCAGGGCTCGAAGATGCTGCACGGGAAGTGGTCCGACCAAGTTCGCCTGAGACATCCTCGCGCCTCCTGGGCACATCTCGCGACACTGGGTTTGGAGACCTGCAATGGTCAGCATGTTTTGCCTGCGCCTTCCTCGCAAACTCTGTATCCGAGGGGCGCGTGCGAGGTGTGGTGCATGACCGACTTCCTCCAGGGGTGCATCCTTGCCCGACGACCCTCTGGTCGAAATGCCGTTTCACTGACACATCTGCGAATCTGGCCTCCCAGGTGTCGCGCTGGGGGTGCTTCCTCGTCGCCATCGTCGTCGTCGTCGGCGTCGTCATTGACATCGTACCCGTCGTCGTCGTCTCCGTTGTCGTCGTCGTCGTCGTCGTCTTCTTCGTCGTCGTCATCACCACCGCTGTCCTCGTCGTCGCCGCCGCCGCCGAAGCCGCCGCTGTCGCCGCCGTCGTCGCCATTGTCTTGGGTGTCGTCGTTGCCGGCGCCGCCAAGGCCGCCGGCGCTGTCGTCATCGTTGTCGTCGTTGACATCATCGCGGCACGCGCCGCTTTCACCCTGGTGGTCGTGACTGCCGTCGCCGCCACCGTTTCCGATGATGGCGTCGTCGTCGTTGCGTGGTCCTTCTCCTCATTTTCTGCCTCGTCCCCGCCCTCCTCGTTGCCTTCTCATTATCTTGCCCCTGCCTTTCCCCCCCGTCGCAGGACCCCACATAAGGTTCACAAAAAATCCACATAGGAAATCGACGTCGTCCACGTCGCCGCCGCAGCGGTGGTGATCGTCGTCGCTGTCGTCGTCGTCGCGTCGCCATCGTGGTCGCCGCCGCCGCCGCTGCCGTCGTCGCCGTCGTTGCGGTCGCCCCCGCACACGTCGTCCGCGCCACCGTCGCCGTCGACGCGGTCGCGTCGTCATCTTACTCGTCGCTGTCGCCGCGTTCGTCGTACCGTAGTCGGCATCGCCTTCACCGTCGCCGCTGCCACGGGGCGCTTCGTCGTCGCCGCCGTCGTCAACGCCGACGCCGCCAAGGACTCTACCAAGGGAGTTCTACAATGGCACAGCGACAAAACCAGGGAATGCCCTTCAATGCTCTGCCTGCTCCTTGCGCGCGCTCGCCGCCCTCTTGGCGCCGCGGGAGCGCGTCGGCTGCCCCGCAGCGCGTGCGCTGGCTGCCCCCCGGCGGGAACATCATTTCGAATCCTCTTGCCAACCACTCACCAGAACTGCTCGTCACAACCGTTCGTCAGGTCACAGGGGGGATGCGCAGATTCCTTCGACGCCTATAAACAAAAAGAAGCAAAAGTAAAACCACGAAGAGCTCTGAGTTACAAGGATGTCTTGGGCGAGTCGAAGATCACCATAGGTCAGGACATACATGGGCCCAGAGTTGCGACGATGTCTAAGGCGAAAAATGCCCCAAGCCAAGAGTTGCGAGGATGTCTCAGGCGAAACTGACAGGACCACCAGTTTCGTGGCATCTCGGGGCTCACAGATGCCGCAAGAAAGAGTGTCAGACCTCTTTCGCATGAGAGGTCCTCGCAATTCTGAGCTCCCAGATGCCGTGACCTGAGGTCCAGCCCGTCTCGCCTAAAACACCCTCGTAACTCTGGGATCCTATGCCGTGACCTGAAATGGTCCAACCCCTTTCGCCTGAGGCATCCTCGCAACTCTGAACTCCCAGATGCCGCGCGAGCGTTGGTCCGGCCCGTTCGCCGGACGCATCCTCGCAACTCGAAACTCTCAGATGCCGTCACCTGATTTGGTCCGGCCCGTTTCGCCTGAAACATCCTTGCAAGTCTGGCTGTGGCTGGCGCTCTGGCGAGAGTGCCATCCCAGAAAGGGGTGTGGCTGGCGCGCAGGCGACAGCACCATTCCTTCGACAGAACTGTTGCCAGCGCTCAGGCGACAGCGCACCACTCCCGATCAGGGATGTGGCCAGCGCTCAAGCGAGACCAACATTCCGACACAGGAGCATGGCTGGACTTCCAGGTGTAGGCCGCGCTGGCTGTCTTCCTCCTCCTCCTGCTGCTCCTCCTTCTAGTCCTTCTCCCCCTAGCTCTTCCCAAACCTCCCCGGTCTTACCCCGTACTCCTCCTCCTCCTCCCCCTCCTCCTCCTCCGCCTCCTCCTCCTCCTCCTCCCCTTCTTTTGCCTCCTTGTCTCCTCCTCAGGACCCAAGCGTCTCCCTGCCTCGCCCTACGCCCCCCCTCCACTTCACCGCCAAGCTACCCAGCTGCGGGTTTGGGTGGCTTCCTCCGCCACTTGATATTTGGGGATGTGGTGGGGTTCTTGTTTGGGCTAGGTGCGGGTTGTATGTTGGGTGCGTGTTTCTCATTGTGTGGTGTGTGTGTGTGCTGCCTGTAGTACGATGTTCCTTTGCAACTGCCTTTTGGGCTGCCTCTTGCCCGACTTCCCCTCCTTCGCTTCCTTTCTGCTGGAGGATTTGCCCACTCCTCTGCGGCCTCCTCCGCTCAACGTCCTCCCCTCTCCTCCTCCTTCTTCCTGCCTCCTCCTCTTCCTTTCCTCCTCTTCCATTCCTCCTCCTCCTTCTCCTCGAAAGAGCGTCGACTCCGCTTGGGAACTGCGCGTGGCAGCCAAACTCTGAAAGTATGGGGGGGGAGGGGGAAGGAACGGCGGGACGGAAGAGGAGAGACGGAAGGAGTGGAGGACACGGAGGGGAGAGAGGAGTTTTTTTCCTTCCAGTCGCGCGGGCGCGGGTCAAATTACTCGCGTCCAAAAGCGCCCGTCGACGCGACAAACGCCAGCCAATTTGGCCGTGATGCGCAGAAGAGTGCATTAGAATATTGCTTGCGCAGAGCAGGTACGGAGGTAGAGGTATGGATGTATGGAGGAATGGTGGTATGGATGAGCAGAGAGTAAGGAGGAGTGGAAGCATAAAACTCTAAACGCATGTAGGTGCATGCAGCTATGGGCGCGCGCGGGCATGGATGAAGGGCCGCATGGATGCGTGGAGTCTGAGAGTGTGGGACTATGGATATGTGGATGTATGGTGTTACATGGTCAAGGACATCTGGAGGCATTGAACTATATATACACACAGATATAAACATATCTGATGTAACCATATTATAACCATCGCGCGCTTCGCGAGCGCTCAAGTTCCAGCTAGGCCCGACAGGCTAACGCATGGAATATCACTTGTTGAATCGCCTTGTGCATCTAACGACCTTGTTGGAGTCCCTGCGCAAGCCTCGGAAGCGTATAGAAGGGGAAATGCGGAAACCACAGAATCATCAATTTCCTTTAGGTGTTCGATGATTTGGGACCCTCGAAGGCTTCCTGGGATATTTGTTCGATGGTGACGGGGACCTTAATGATGGTCTGATTTGCAAAAATAAACGGGGGGTCAATTTAAATTGGCCTGGCGAAGGACCCAACCAGATGCAGTTGTGAGCACCGCTGTTGTAGCCATCGTCTTCGGTGGAGCCCCCTTGTAGGGCCACGAAGCGTTGTACTGTGTGGGGGAGACGCATGCGGACTACGCCACTGGAACATTTGGTGGAGCCCCCGTGTAGGGCCACGAAGCGCTGTACTGTGTGGGGGAGACGCATGCGGACTGCACAATTGAGACCTTCGGTGGAGCTCCCTATGGGGCCACGAAGCGATGCACTGGTGGGGGAGACGCATGCGGGCTGCGCCTCTGGGACCTTCGTCGGAACTCCCTGTGGGGCCACGACGCGCTGTACTCGGTGGGTGAGACGCATGCGGGCTGCGCAATTGAGACCTTCGGTGGAGCTCTCTATGGGGCCGCGAAGCGCTGTACTGGGTGTGGCGGACGCATGCGGGCACCCCCACTGGGGCATGTGGTGGAGGTCCATAAAACCCTCTCGGGCCGTCCTGTGCGCCTCCGGCGCCGTCTTGGGGCCCTCTTGGGCCGTTTTGGGGCCGTTTTCAAAGCCTCTGGGGCTGTCTTGCAACGGAAAGTATGACCTCTGGGGCCGTTGTGGAGCGTCGGAAAATTTTAAAGGCGAGAACATGGAAATCCTTCAAAAACCTTTGGATAAGCAACAAGTTGTGCCTCCCGGGGCTCATTTGGAGGCATCTTGGAAGTTTCTGGGGGCGTCTTGGAAGCCTCTTGGATAGTCAAGGGCTAATTCTGGCCGCCTTGGCCGTCTTGGCCGCCATTGGTCGTTCCCGCGGTCTGGAAGCGCCATGTTTGGCGATCCGCAGGCCGTATCCGGGCGATCTTACGGCGCCCCCGGCGCCCCAGCAAAACCCCCGGAACACCCCAGTCCCCCAATGGGGACACAGGTCACGGACGGAAAACCGTAGGTTTTCGCTCGAAGAGGTTCCCAGGAGGGCACCAGGGTCCAGCAAAAGGCACCAAGAGGCCCCCAGGAGGCCCAGAAGACGCTCCAAGACAAATTCAAAGAAACGTCCCAAAAATGTCTAAACGCACTGCAAACTCGCTCTGCGGATGAAGCCGGGAGGCGCGGTACCGGCCAGATGTCAGGGGATATGTAGGACCCCCGAGTAGGAGTTCCACTTTGATGAAACACAATTTTTGTAATTCCCTCTCCTTTTTCCCAAATCCTCGATCTTTGAGGGCTGGAAGCGGGAAAACGTGAGAAGGCGAAAAACATAGGAAAAACCATTGGAAATCAACGATGTTACCCCCTCTGGGCTCTCTCGGGACGGCTCTCGCAGCTCTCTTGGGTTGTTCTTGGAGCCTCGTCGGGGTCTGTTTGGGGCCTCTCAAGGATCGGGGGTGTGCTGGGGGCCTCTGGGGGGTCCCGGAGGCCTCGGAGGTCTCTGGAAGCCTCCTGCTCCCGCTCTTGGGCCCAACTTGGACCTGTTCTGGGGTGGTCTGGGGCTGTGCTGGGCGCCTCTTCGGGAGTGTTGGAGCCTTCTTGGCCCGTCTTGGGGCCGTCCTGAAGGTATCTTGGGTGGTCTTGGGGCGGTCTTGGGAAGCTCTTCGACGCTCTTGGACCGTTGAAGCTCGAAAACGCGAGAAGTCAAAAACATTGAAAAGACAATTGAACATATACGACTTTGGCCTCTTCGGGCCGTACCGTGATACCTATCAGACTTCTTGGGGTCTCTTGGAGGCCACCTGGAAGCCTCGAGAGCCGTCGGAAGGCTGACTTGGGCAGCTCGGGAGCGTCTTGGGCCATCCTTTCGCATTCTGGGGGCTCCTGGGGGGCGTCTTGGGCCCTCCTGGAGCGCTGTGGAGGCTGCCCGGAAAGGCTGGGGGAGCGGTGCCCGGAGCGTCCCCGAGATGTGGCCATATCTTTTCAACGCGTTCCGGGAGCATCTTCCCGGAACGCGCTCGTGGCAGGGCGCCCACGTCCGAGGACGTTGGCATGGGAAACCGCAGCGCGTGATCATTCCAGCGCGTTCCGGCGAAGACCGTCCGGAACGCGCTTGGGCAAGCGCTGGGTTTGGGGAACCGTTCAGGCAGTTTGGGATGATCGGGGCAAGAGGCGGAAGCCATCCTCATAAGACATGCAGTCTGCCTGGAGCCGTCTTGCAAAAAACACAAGAAAAATGAGACCCTGCAGTCGTTCCTGGAGCCGTCTTGGAGCCCGCTTGGGCTGCCCTGGAGCCTGTTGGAGCCCTCTGCGGAATGGTCTTGGAGCCCGCGCCGAGGATCTGGAAAATGTCCGGGACCATCGCGGCGGTCTCCGAGGCCCGGGACGCCGAAACCCAATAAAAACAAAGGGGAAATGAGCCCCGGTACTCCCATGGAGTGTCGGGCAGCTGTTTTCGGGCCCCTGGGCTAGAAACATCGCGCGCGCGCTTCGCGCGCGCTCAGGTTCTAGCCCAGGCCAGGGTGGCGCTGGACGATCTTGGACAACGCTATCAAGCACAGGCGCGCGACGGCATCTGAGGAGCTTCTGGGGTGTTCCGCATGCTTCGTCAACTGGCTGTTGGAGGCACCTCTTGGGTGCTTCTTGGGGGGGCGTCTGAGGGTCCCTTGGGGGCATCGGTTCTGCAATCTGAAGCCGTCAATGGCCGTCTTGGCTGCGTGGAGGCCCGACTTGAGGCCACCTGCGGCCAGATTGAGGCAATCCGGAAGCCTCCCGGGGGCCTGCTGGAAGCAGTTTCGGCGCATCGAGGGCTCTCTTGGGCCATTTTAAAACCTCTTGGACGTCTCCTAGGGGCCTTTTAGGCCCTCGGGAAGCTTTTGGGGTCCTCGTCGGACCACTTGGGGGCCTCTTGCGGCCTCCTGTGGGCCTTTTGGGGGGAACGCTCTGCTGTTGGGTCGCGTTCCCCTTCTTGGGCCTCTCTTGGGGCTCTTGGGGCCCTCTCGGGCCGTCTTGGGCGCCTCAAGCACCGCCTTGGGGCCCTCGCGGGCAGTCTTGGGGGTCTCTTGGAGACCTCTTCCTCTATATTGGAGCGGTATTGGAAGCCTCTTGGGCCGTCTTGGAGCATCGGGATGCCAAAAGGCAGAAAAAAAAATGAAAACCCGTCAAAGCCCAATCTTAACACGATAAGTTGTGCCTCTTGGGGCCATCTTGGGAGATCTCTTGGAACCTCGTCGGCCCTCTTAGGAATTTCTTGGGGGCCTCTTGGATCCGATTGGGGGCCTCTTGGGATTTCCCGAGAACCTCACGGGGTAGAAAGCTCGGATTCTCGGTTCGTGTTTCCCTTCTTGGGCCTCTCTTGGAGCCGTCTTGGGGCCCTCTCGGGTCGTCTTGGGCGCCTCAGGCACCGCCTTGGGGCCCTCGTGGGCCGCCCAGGGCCCTCTTGGAAGCCTCTTCGGCTATCTTGGAGCTGTCTTGGAGGCCTCGTCCTTCTCCTCGTCCCCCTCCTCCTCCTCCCACTCCAGCTCTCTCTCCTCCTGATCTTCCTCCTCCTCCTGCAGCGTGTTCTGGAAGGCTCTCGCCGGAACATGCTGTGCACAAGTGCTGTCACTGCCCCCGCCACCGTGCCCGGGGTGGTGGGTCAGAGGCCTCATGGGTGTTAGTTTGGATCTCGTGGTTGGCCTGTCGGGGACGTCGTGAAGGCAGTTTCGCAGCTTCTCGGTAGCCGTATTGGGACCGTTGTGGGGCCTCCTCGGGGCTGTTTTGTGGCCTCTTCAGGCCTCGTTCGGGCCTCCTGGGTGCCTCTTGGAGGCCTCCTGGGGCCTCTTGGCGGCTCCTTAGGTCCTCCTGGGGCACTCTTCAAGCGGGAGGGTCGAATTATGGAGTCGTGGTCCCCCTCTTGGGCGCATCTTGGGGTCGTCTTGGGGCTCTGTGGGGCTGTCTTGGGCGACTCTGGGGCCGTCCTGGGGCCCTCTTGGACCGTCTTTGGGCGCTCTTGGGGGCCTATTGAGCCGTCGTGGAACGTCGGACAGCCGAAAAAGCTGGAAGGTCAAAATCGTTCGAAAACCTTCGTAAAATTGACGATCTCGGCCTCTTGATGCGCTCTGGAGAGGCGTCTTGAAGCGTCGTGGAGTGCCTTGGGGGGCCTCTCGGGCCGTCTTGGGCCTTTCTTGGGAGGAATGAGCGGCGTTCGGCGAAGGGGGCGCCCCGCTTAAGGCAGGGCCGCTGCGGCCTGTGGGCAGGCAGCTCCTGGAAGTGTTTGGACGACCCGTCCCGGGCCGCCCCGGCCTACCATGCGGGTGGTCGGAGGCGGCGGCCTCCGAGGCGTCAGCGGACTACCTGGCGACTCTCTGAACCGATCTCTCCACCCTCTGTCTCCACAGGCATACCACTACCCCTGTTCCCCCGCCTCTCCCCCCACCCCCTAAATCAATCAGTCCCTCCCTTCCCCCCCCCAGGTGCCCATTCCTCCCTTACCAGCTCTCCACACGCAGGGACGCCCTTGAGAATTGACAAAACAAAAACCGCCGTCGTGATTGTTCCAAGACGTCGGAGGTCCAGGTCGTGCTTCCCGCCTCCCCAGACCTCCGACGTCGTAATTTTTGCGACCTCGGGCCCAGGAATCGATTGGGAAAACGCACATGGGAAGGCAAGAAATGATGGACCCATCATTTCGTACCTGTGCCTTGATCAGTGGGACGGGCTTCGCAACGCCGCACATCACAAGACACGCTCGAGCGGATCCAGCCATGGCGACGTCGGGGACTGTAGAAGGTCGCAAGGACACGGAATCTGAAAGGAAGAGAGAGAAAGATAGAGAGAAAGAGAGGCAGAGAGAGACAGACAGACAGAGAGCGAAGGAAAGAGAGAGAGAGAGAGATGGAGAGAGAGAGAGAGAAACAACAAAAAAAAGACAGAGAGAGAGAGAGAGGCAGAGAGAGGCAATGGAGAGGAGGCGAGCTTGAGTCAACGAAAGTCGCAGGGAAGGGGGCAGGGGAAAGAAGGCCAGAGAGCGCTGAAAGATACAAATACTGGAACCCTCTTGGGATTTTTTGGGGGGCCTCGTCCGGCCGCTCGCTGGGAGTTTGACGTAGCTTCTTGGGAGCCTCTGAACCTGTCGGGGGCCTCCTGGAAGCAGGTTCGAAGCATTGTGGGGGCCGATTTGGGGCTTCTCGGGGCCTCCTTTGGGCCTCGTGGGGGTCTCCTGGGGCCTCTTGAGGGGCCTCCTGGGGGCCTCCTGGCGGCCTCTTGGGGCGGAAGGCTCGAGCTTGCGGTTCGTGGTCCCCCTCTGGGCCCCCTCTTGGGCCCGTCTTGGGGCCCTCTTGGGCCATCTTGGGCGCCTCTTGGGCCGTCTTGGGGCCCTCTTGGGCTGTCCTGGGGCCCTCTGGGAAGCTTCTTGGGCCGTCTTGGGGCGGTCTTGGGCGCCTCTTGGGCCGTCCTGTAACGTCGGAAAGCCCAAAAGACAACTTTGTTGAAAATGTACGTTTTACGATGGGAATGGGCCAATTGTTGCGTCTAGGGGCCCTCTTGGGACGCATGTTGGAGGCTTCTTGGGGCCTCTTGGGGGCGTCCTTGGACGTCTGGAGGCCATCTTCAGCATCTCGGAGCCCTCTTGGCGGCCTCTTGGAAATTTCTTGGGCCGTCTTGGGCGCTCCTGGGGCCGTCTTGTCTGACCGGGGAGGCCTCCGGCAAGCCCCGACGAGCCTCCGGGCCCCCCGGAGCCCACATTGGTGGTCGAGGTCCCGGCCCCGGGCCCCCGGACCCGGTGCGCCGTTATATGTATACTAGAACCTTCGCGTGCGCTTCGCGCGCGCTCAGCTTCTAGCAGGCCCCAGACCTTGACGAATTCATTGCTCCACTGAAGTAGTGGACCACAGTCCACGCATGCCGATCTGCATTCCGAAAGGCCTTCGAAGAAAATGGTTGTGCAGGGGGGCGGAGGCCGTATGAATCGGGTTCCCAGAAGGCCTTCTGGGAGCATGGGTTTGGGGGCGGCTTGGGGAGCCTGTTGGAGCGTGCCGTCGTCGTCTTCATCGTAATGTCGTCGACGCCTATTGGGGCGCGCCGTCGTCGTCGTCGTCGTCGTCGTCGTCGTCGTCGTCGTCGTCGTCGTCGCAGGTTGCGCCATAGGTTGCGCCCTCGGCGGCTGAGAATAAAACCGTCTCCCATCGGTTGCGCCATAGGTTGCGCCCTCGGCGGCTGAGAATAAAACCGTCTCCCATCGGTTGCGCCATAGGTTGCGCCCTTGGCGGCCGAGAATAAAACCGTCGCGTAACTGGTGTGACCAGTCAGTTCAGTTCAGTCCAGCTCAGTTCAGTCAGTTTACCTCGCGAGAAACCAATTCGGGCTACGCTCGGAAATATCTCCTCCCTGTCGCACCCCCAGCCATGTCGGTAGGGCGGGGTGGGCGTTTCGCCTCCAGCATTTTGAACCTCAAACTCGACGTATGCAAAAGTGTCACGGGTGGAGGGCGGGCCGTCTTCGAAATGAAGGGCGGGCTATTTTCAAAATCTGGCTCTCGTCTTAGCGGCGCGCACACTCGTCGTAAGAGTTTGCGGCAGCTGCGAGGATGGAGGGCGGATCGTTTTCAGATGTGGCTCTCGCCGGAGCGCCGCACACACTCGTCTTCAAAGATGCAGCAGTTTCACGGGTAGAGGGCGGGCCGTCTTCCAAGTGTGGTTCTCGCCTGAGCGCCGCGCGCATCCGTCTTGAAAGTTCGCAGCAGCATCAACAATGGAGGGCGACTTTTTCAAACTGTGGCTCTCGCCTTAGCGCCGCGCTCTTTCGACTTAGCAATTTGCAGCAGTTTCTAGGGTTTGCATCACAGAGGTCCCAGACATGGCGTCCTGGCACGATTAGGAACGCTAAGACGCAACAGTCACGTTGATTCGCGGTGCTGAAGTCCCAGGAACAATGCTCTGGCACGATTTCGGATTGTCAGGACGCAGTAATCATGCTAATGCGCGGCGCTGAAGTCCCAGAAATGGTGGCAGAACGACTGAGGATTCTCATACGCTTGTCTTCCAATAAAGCAGTGGCGGCAATTCATGCAAATTCTTGAGGGACCTGTGCAGAGGGAACTTGGAGGGAGGGCTGATTGCAACATCGTTAGATAGTTTTTGTTGTTCACAGGGGCGCGCCCACGGCCCCAGCTGGTATCGGTCAGCTGTCGAAGACTGCAAAAAGTCCGCCGTCGGTGCTGCTACTACTACCGCGCACCACTACTTCCACAACACCTGGATCCAAGCTGCACGTTCGACGCTGAGGGTCAGAGCGCCAGGGTATTGAGAGCGTCGCTCTGCCTCTCCCGCCCTCTCCCCGCACGGCCCTCACTGCCGCGGCTCCCGCTGCCGCGACTGCCCCCGCGGTCCGCACCGCCGGTGTGCTGTTCGCCGCCGCCGCCCGCCGCCACGCCGCGGGCGCCACCCCCCCAGGTGCTGCTGGGCCTGGGCGCGGATGCGCCTGCACCCGCGGGGGCCTCCAGCCACGGCCCGCTCGCCTCCTCTGGCTGCGCCGCTCTGCCCAGGCACTGCACTGGGGCCCGGGCGCTGCCGGCGAGCTCCTGGGCCGCCGCCACTGCCGCGGCGGCACCGCGTGCCTCGGGGGCGCCTGGTGGCCCAGGGGCGCGGCGGGGCCCGCGCGGTCTGACGCGCGAGCGCCAACGCTGCCCCTGGCACCACCTGGGCCTCTCGAAGACAAGCTTCACCTCGTTCGCACCTCGGTCCAGCCCCCCAGCCCCCATGCCACCTGGCAAACACAGAATCAATGTCAGCGTGCACTCGACGGACAGGCGGAAACGGTGATGACACTCACTGAAGCGGAAACGCACCCCGCTCACAGCGGGCGCCGAATCGTCCTTGGTGGACTTCTCGAGGACACGACGGACCCAGAACTCAAAATCAGCTTGCTGACCTGGATCAACACACTGCAAAAGACTCGGTTGGCAAGCACTCATTTGCGACCAAGAAGCGCCAGCAAACATCTCGAAGGCACTGTTGCAGCTCAGCATTCTGAGGTCTGATGACTGAGCGTCGATCCAAACAGCAATCTCGGATGCAACAGACTCAGAGCTACCTGAAGAGGTGATAGCATCGGAGGGCTTCCTACCGAGTGACTGCAACCCGTCCTGGGCACTTTTCGACAATTGGGCACTGGGCAAGGGCAACGCCATGCTAGATGGTGTAGCCAGGTCTGCGAACTCCCGGAAGCCGACTAGGTACGACCACTTTTCATCACCACTGCTAAAACGCACGCAAAATGCTTCCAGCGGCAATGCACTGCCACCATTGCAACGCATATGTACGTGAAAAGCCTTACAGAATTCCTCATTCGCGGTAATGGAAGTTACCTCTTCAACAAACTTCTCGCGATCGGCCTGCGTGGCAAGAAAATTCGACACCCTCTCTCCCACCAAAGCTCGAGGCGGATCATGCAATAGCAAAGTGGCGAGTCGGTGAGAAGGCTGCGTGAACCTCAACTCGCCATCGAGCTGCACCACAGCGTCGCACATGCCTGCTAATATCGACCTTGCCGCGCGCAGCTCGTTCCAGTATGTTTGACCCTCCAAACGGGCCAGGGCTACATATGAGATTACGACGTGGAAGAGAGCTATTGCCAGAGTGCCGCCCACTGCAAGGCCAAAAGCGTCGTTATATGATCCAGAGTCATCGCAAGCCCTTTCATTTGAATTGCCAACATACAAGGTGAGCGCAGCGGATAGATAGCAAACTGTCGACCAAAACAAATTCAGAGGAAGGGTCAGGTCAACAAAGCTGAAAGAAATACAATCAATCACAATCTGAACCTTGAGGTCATCAATCGAGTCCGCGACCTGCAACAAAGGTGACACCGTCAATGCATTTGAAATGCAGATTAGAGAATACCAAAAGTGAAGTCGTGATGGGGTCATCAGCCTTGGAAACATATTGAGGGTCACCATGATCGTCGAGCAGAAGGCGTAATGCAAACGCCTCGGACCGATATGCGCACGGTCATCGGGGGTGAGCAGCGAAAGCGGGAGAACAAATCCGACGGCGGCTACAGAAGCGATCCAGCAACATCGTCGAGACATGTCACGCCTCATGGCTCGCTTGTGCAAGTGAAGGGCATCTTCACTGCTACCTCTCTCAATAAAGCATGTCCCCACCCTTTTACAGAACACGAGCAATCCAGCAGAGCAATCGCGAAAGCAAGATCTCCATGTGCCTTCGACCCACAACTGCCGCCCCAGCATCATAACGGTGCAGAACATCCAGGCAACAGCTTGCACTTGATACCCAAAGGTGGATAAGTCTAGGACGGCCATTGGGAGGAAACACGCTTCACCTCGCTTGTGTCAAAGGCTAGCCGCCCTAACGCTCCAAGGCAAAATGCATTAAGCCCAAGACTTGAGTCTTGAGCCAAAATGGTTACGGATTGCAACGGATCGTCTTGGGCTTGCACTGGTGCTTCTCCTCCTTCTCCTGTGGGATCAGAGCCGATGTGTCTACCATCTGTCATGCGTAGATTTGTACTAAAAAATATACATGTATACATACTAGAACCTTCGCGTGCGCTTCGCGCGCGCTCAGCTTCTAGCAGGCCCCAGACCTTGACGAATTCATTGCTCCACTGAAGTAGTGGACCACAGTCCATGCATGCCGATCTGCATTCCAAAAGGCCTTCGAAGAAATGGTTGTGTAGGGGGGCGGAGGCCGTATGAATCGGGTTCCCAGAAGGCCTTCTGGCAGCATGGGTTTGGGGGCGGCTTGGGGAGCCTGTTGGAGCGTGCCGTCGTCGTCTTCATCGTAATGTCGTCGACGCCTATTGGGGCGCGCCGTCGCCGTCGTCGTCGCCGTCGTCGTCGTCGCGTCGTCGTCTCGTCGTCGTCGTCGTCGTCGTCGTCGTCGTTTCGTCGTCGTCGTTCGGTCGTCAAGAGGGCACTTGGGGCACTTTGTGCGAAACGATCTGCGGAGGGCCGCGAGAAGGCGATCAGTCATGTTCCCAATCAACTTCCCAGACAACTCTCCTGTAGCATGATGGTACTTCGAAGCCTCCGGAGACTCGCGGGCCCATGATGAACCATGTCCCCAGAAGGCTTTCTGGGGACATGGTTTGTTGGGGTGTGTTGGGGGGTCTCTTGGGCGTTCCCTGGGGGACCCTTGGGGGCCTCCGGGAACTCTCGGGCCCATGATGAACCAACTCCCCTGAAGGTTTTCTGGGGACATGATTTCTTGGGGTGTGTTGGGGGGCCTCTTGGGCGTTCCCTGGGAGCCCCTTGGGGGTCTCTTGGGGCTTCCTGGGGGCCTCTTGGGCGCCTCACGGGGCTTCGTGGGAGCCTCTTGGTGGCCTCTGGGGGCCTACAGGCGGCCTCTAGGGCCAGAGACATCGAAATATCGGTTGGCGGTCCCCCTCTGATCCCTCTCTTGGGGAACTCTTGAGGCACAGTTGGGTTGTCTGGGGAGCGTCTTAGACCGTCTTGGAGCCCTCTTCCGGGCATCGTGGCCCCTCCGAGCGAGGCCGTGAGGGAGCGCTGGGAAGCGGGGGAAGCGAAAACGCCTAAATCCTTCAAAAACCATCGGGAACTGCGGGAATCTTGCCTCCCAGGGCCCTCTTGGGGAGCCTCTTGAGTCCGTCCTGGAGCGAGTTGAAGTCCTTGTCGGCCGTCTTGAGGGCATCTTGGGCGTCTTCGGGGCCTCTTGGGACTGTCTAGGGCCCTCTCGGGACCTCCATTAGCCTGTCGTGGCCTGCTTCGGGGCGGGCCCGGCCGCCTCGGGACCCCTCTGGGCCTTTTCTTGGCGCGCTCTTGGGGCACACTTGGGTTGTCTGGGGAGCATCCTGGGCCGTCTTGGGGCCCTCGTCGGGGCCTCGTGGGCCTTCTTGGAGCGATCTGAAAGGCCTCCGAGGCCGTGAGGGAGCGCTGGGAAGCGGGAAAAACGAGAACGCCAAAATCCAAAACACTCGGAAAACGAGCGAGGGCCCTCTTGGGGAGCCTCTTGAGTCCGTCCTGGAGCGTGTTGGAGTCCTCGTCGGCTGTCTTGAGGGCATCTTGGGCGTCTTCGGGGCCTCGTGGGACCGGGGTATTGGGCCCTCTCGGGACCGCCTTAGGCCTGTCGTGGCCCTGCTTCGGGTCGGGCTCGGGCGCCTCAGCGCCTCGGGAGTTCTGGACCCCCCACACCCATGCTCTCCACCATCCATCCCTCTCTCCACCCTCCATACCATCCGATCGGATGGTGTGGGTGGGGGCATTTTTCGCTGTAGTTTCTGCATGTTTGTGTAGGTTTCATTGGGTTTCGCTGAGTTACTTGAGTTTTATCATATTTGTTGTTGCACGCATGATATGCTATTCTCAGAAAGACATCCACTTGTGAAGCGCACGATATGCGCGAGGGGCGTGGCACAAACCAAGTCTGGGAGAAAGAACGAAGAAAAATATCGAGTTGTATAATAATCGTGTTCAAAAGAGCCTTAATGCATAGTAAAATGTACAAAATAATAAGTACATGGCATGGGCGCAGGCGCGGTTCGTTATCATAAACGGCACGCTGCTCTGGGTGAGTTTATGGAAGTATGTTGAGTTGTCGAAGTACGCTCGCGTAACCCCACCAGCCAATCCAGAAACGATGCCCAGAGGAATTGCCTCGATCAGGGAAGTGGGCAGCACACAGAGCAATTACGAACACATAGAGCCTCGTAGGATGCCTCTTGGGTTTGTTTTGGAAGCCTCTTGGAGCGTCTGGAGGGCATCTTGAGGAGGAGGAGGAGGGCGAGCAAAAAGGCCAGAGGTCGCCTGAATGACTTTCGGAGCCTCTTGGGATATCTCTTGGGCGCTTCTTGGAGGCATCTTGGGACGTCTGGGGGTTCTCTTGGCGGTCCTGGGCGGCTCTTGGGCGTCTTGAGTGCCTCGGGGGGGGGGGGTGGGGTGGGGGGGGGGGGGTGGGGGGGGGGTGGGGGTGGGGGGGGGGCTCCTTGGGAACGCTTAAGGAAGCCCTCTTGGTGGCCTCTTGATGTGCCTCTCCCTCGGGGCCATCCCCGATTCCATCTGTTCGTCATCTTGCGCCCCTCGGGCCCTCCTGGGTGGCCTCTCGGGGCCAACTTGGAGGAGATCGATCAAGAAGAGGGGCCCCCAATTCGCGCCCCCCTCGGGAACCTCCAGAATCGCCCCCTGAACCCCTTGGGCGCTCTTGGGGTCGTCTTGGGGCTCTCTTGGGCCCCTGCTGGGGCTTCCGTGGGCCCTCTTGGAGCCATCTTGAGGCCTCGGATGGCCATCGGAAGCGAAAAAGCGAGAAGGCAAACATCATTGGGTCCCCATTGGTTTTCGAAAGGATTTGGCCTCTTGGGAGGCCTCCTTGGGAGGCCCCGTGGCCACTTGGAGTCGTCTTGGGGCGGTCGTGGGGCCTCTTGGAGCATCTTGGGGGCCATCTCGGGCCATCTTGGGATATCTTGGGCCATCTTAGAGCCCATCTTGGGCTCTCTGAGGCCCTCTTGGAACCATCGTGGGCCACCTTGGACGGCGCCCCCCCCTCCCCCCCCGTCCAAGCCCAGAGGAAGGGGTTAGGGGGGGGGGTAAACCCCTCCCCGAAGGGGAAGAAGGAGGTTGGAAGAGGAAACGCCTTAAACCACCTACGCCCAGAGGGCTGGTGGGATTCTGTCAGCTGTCCGTAGCCAGGGCGCTCGAGGCTAGCTGAAACGCCCCCAATTCGGCCACCCCGAACACCAGATGGCGGGATCGGCCTCATCTGGCGACCAGCAGCTGCAGCAGCAGCAGCAGCAGCAGCAGCAGCAGCAGGAGCAGCAGCCCTCATCTGGCGATCAACAGCTGCAGCAGCAGCAGCAGGAGCAGCAGCAGCAGCAGCAGCAACAACAACAACAGCCAGAACAGCCAGCTGATGAAGGGCACAGGAGCCCGCTGACGACATCGTATTTCAAGGATGGCGTCTTCGTCAAGCAGTGGGCCAAGTGCTACGTGGATAGGTGGAGGACCGTCTGTCCTCCTCCACACTTTCACGTGGGACTGCCTCCCCCCCCCCCTTCCTGCCAGGAACAGCCCGACCGAGCCTGCGAGGCCCGTGCTGTGGGCGCTGACCAGCCTCACCCACTACCCTGGCAGCGTGCAGGATCGCCCCAACACAAAAAAATCGCACGCACGCTTGCCGACACTAACCACCCCTGAAGTCATGCAGTCGAGGCGCTGTGGGCGTAGGTGGTTTAGGGAGCTTCCTCTTCCAATATCCTTCTTCCTCCTCGGGTATGGGGGTTTACCCCTCCCCCTCCCCCCACCCCCCTGGACCTGGACGGGGCGTCCCGCGAGCGGTCGGAGCGTCCAAGATGGCCCAAGATGGCTCCACGAGCGCCTCGGAGAGCCAGTAACGTGCCACCCACTAAGATTGCACTCCAATATGGCTCGACAACGGTAAGAAGATAGCTAAGATATGCGCCGAGATGGCCCCGAAGATTATCAAAAGAGGCCTCAAGAGACCGCCCCAAGCACGCCCCAAGAAAGCGCCGGTCGCGACCGGAAGCACCCCAAGGAGGCCTCCAAGAAGTCAAAATCCTTCAAAAGCCTTAGGACAACCTATGAGGTTTGCCTTCTCGCCGCTTCGCTTCGGATGGCCATTCGAGGCCTCGCGATGGCCCCGAGAGGGCCCAAGAGGGGCCCAATATGGTCCCAAGACGACCCCGAGAGCGCCCAAGAGCGCCCCAAGAGCGCCCCAAGAGCGCCCCAAGAGGGGCCCAGGAGGCGATTCTGGGGGTTCCCGAAGGGGGGCGCGAATCAGGGAACCCTTTTTCTTTGATCGACCCCCTCCAATGGCCCCGAGAGGCGCCCAGGAGGCCCCGAGCGGCGCCAACGTGGCTCCAAGGTGGCCGCGAGATGGCCCCGAGAGGCCCTCAAGATGCACCCGCGAGGGCCCCTAAACGGCCCCAGCCCCCCCCCCCCCCCCCACACACACACACACACACACACACACACACACACACACACACACACACACACACACACACACACACACACACCCCCACACACACACACACACACACACACACACACACACACACACACACACACACACACACACACACACACACACACACACACACACACACACACACCCTCCCGAGGCACTCAAGACGCCCAAGGGCCCCCCAGGACCGCCAAGAGAACCCCCAGGCGCCCCAAGATGCCTCCAAGAAGCACCCGAGAGATATCCCAAGAGGCTCCGAAAGTCATTCAAGAGGCCTTTGGTTCTTCTGACCGCCCTTATGTTCCTCCTCCCCCTCCCCCTCATCATCACCATCACCATCATCATCATCATCATCACCATCACCATCACCATCACCATCACCATCGCCATCACCACCATCAAGACCACCACCATCATCGCCACCATCAGCATCATCAATAGCAACATCAACACCATCACCCGCCGATTCCTCCTCCCTCTCCTTCTCCTTCTCCTTCTCCTCCTTCTCCTTCTTCCCTCCCCACCCACATCACCCTCCTCCTCTTCCGCCTCCGGCTCCTCCTCCATACCCCCCCCTGGGGTGCGACGGCCTCCCCAGCCCTCTGTTCCTCTGCATGTTGCCCCGCTTCCATGATCACCTCTACTCGCCTGGGCATCGGTCCTGGATGGGCTGGCGGGGATGCGCGACTCGTCAAGAATTCGACGTCACATCGAACACCTAAGGGGAACCTAAGGCAAGCTGCGAAACAATCAAGGAACGCTGGGCCCCTCCCGAACGGAAAGGGCCCCTTCGTCAGCGCCTCGGCTGCGCGGCAGTAAAGTCCCGACCCTAAGACATAAATTCATTAATTTCATACTGCACTAAAGTCCCGACCCAGGAGACGTGGCAGTGCGAGTGCCTCGACGAGGGCCCCAGGGTCGAGCCCGCTGCGGGCAAGATCGCGACCATCGAGGCCCCCCCCAAGAAGAGGCCCAGGAACTGACAGTTCTCCGACGGGGCCTAGCCCAGGCGGAAGATATAATGGGGGGGGGGCAGGAGGAGGAAGAAGAGGACTCAAGAGAAAGGAAGGGGATGTGGAGTAAGAGCAGGACGCCGACGATGGGGGGAAGAGGGGGAGGAGGAAGACAAGACAAGGATGAGGATAAGGATGAGGATGGTGATGATGCTGACGGTGATGTTGATGCTGATGATGATGATGATGGTGATGATGACGATGCTGATGGTGAGGTTGACGATTATGCCGATGCTTATGCTGAAGAAGATGATGATAATGCTGATAATGGTGATGATGATGCTGATGATGCTGATGGCGATGGTGATGGCGATGATGAGGAGGGGGATGAGGGGGAGGCGGAGGAGAGAGAAGGATGAGGAGGGGGAGGAGGAGGAGAAGGAGTGGGAGGAGGAGGAGGAGGAGGAGGAGGAGAAGGAGGGGGAGGGGGAGGATGAGGAAAAGGAGGAAGAGAAGGGGGAGGAGGAGGAGGAGAAGGAAGAGGAGGGGGGGAGGAGGAGGAGGAACAGGAGGAGGAGGAGGAGGAGAAGGGAGGAGGAGAAGGAGGAGGAGAAGGAGGACAAGGAGGAGGCGGGGGAGGAGGAGGAGAAGGGAGGGCGGAGGAGGAGAAGGAGGAGAGCGGAGGAGAGAGGAGAGAGGAGTACAAAGAGGAAGAGGAGAAGGAGTAGGAACATGATGAGTTGCGACCGTTAGTTACTCTTGGGGCATACTGGTCATTTCGAGGGGCCCACTCTTTTTTTGTTTACCGTATTTGTGGGCGTACCCAGGTGGTGTACCTCATTGGCGCAATGTTCTGGGGGGCTCCGTTCGCCCCCCATGCAAAATCCCGCGATCCCGCTCGCGGGCCGCCGAGCTTGGAAGCGGCATCTTCTTTCGCTCTGGGCGTCGTCACCGTCTTGTTCGTCGTTGATATCCCCCCCCGTCCTTCCTCCTTCTCCCCCTCCTCTACCCTCCCCCATTCCTCCCTTTTCTTCTCCTCGCAGCCCCACCCTTCGTCGCCGCTTTGCGCAAACGCGAAGCGTTGGAAATGTACAAACTGAACAAGCAACGCGTTTCTTTCTTTTCACGCTCATGGGCGCAACTCGTGAACCACATCGTCCGCGAGCAGCGGGCCGCGGCTGCAACCGCGCGAAGCAAAGCGCGCAGCACCATGCTCAAAGGGACAGCATGAATTCATACATCCACTTGGACAGCCAAGTTTCAGTAAACTTCGGCCTGAAAAGCCCGAAAGCTCTAACCTTAGCGCTGTAGTTTTCGCTCTCGTCGGCGAAATTCGCAGTGCATGCTGGATTGCCGCTCCATTCAGCTTGCTGCCGAATGTGTTTCGCAAATACATGCCATTTCATGGCGACGGGCCCCTCGGCCCTGATCCACGCGCGAACGCACGTGCCGGTCAACCTGCCAAGCGTTGCCAATGCCTCCGCTGACATCTGCCGCGGCTCATTTCTGCAAAGGGTGACGTAGTCAGCCATGGATTCGCCACGCTCCAGCAGGGCCGACCCTAAACCAGCATGCGAACGATTGATCAGCTCGGCGCCCCCGTTGTCCCGAAGCACGTGGACAAGAAAGGGTAACAAGTATCTTGTTTTGGCAGCTTTCAGCGTGAGTTTCGGATTGTCCGCCGATGCATCAACCATCGCTGACGACAAGTTTGCCACGCGAACATCTGATGATATGTTGTGCCGCGAATAATAAAAAGTTAACGAATGCTGCAGCTCCAGGTCCGCACTGTCGGGCTCATCCTCGCTCCATGGACCGAAAAAACCTGCGCGGAGTAGTGATATCAAAGCACGGGCAATGACATACTGCATGATTCCTAGCTCGACTACATGCATGCTGTCGTGGAGAAAGTGGCGGGACGTGAGCCCCCTAATGCCGTGCACGCCTGGAACGTCCAATATTCTGTTTATAAACAGCACGGCATTCTGAGGGCGACGGAAAAATGACAACTGCGCGTTGTTGGAGGAAACTCGTTTACCTTTTCACCGTGGCACTATGTCGTGGCTCCCGATGAATGCTGGTTCCAGTGGTTCCCGCCGTCGCCACCGTTTCAAAGTGGCAGGTCGCGCAGCGTCCGCTTTCTACGACAGGCCCCCTTGTTTCGCCGCCTATCTAGATTATTCATGAAGAGTCGTCGCCCCCTCGCATCGTCGAGTGCACCTCGAATAACACGCATCACAATGTTTTGCGATACCAGTCGTGGGATCGCGGGCGCCGATGAAACCGGTCGGGGTGCCTCTTGTAACTTGTTCGAAGACTAGCATTTTGGGGGCCGATTTGGGGGCTTCTCGGGGCCTTCCTTTGGGCATCTTGGGGGTCTCCTGGGGCCTCTTGAGGGGCCTCCTGGGGGCCTCCTGGCGGCCTCTTTTGGGCGGAAGGCTCGAGCTTGCGGTTCGTGGTCCCCCTCGGGCCCCCTCTTGGGCCCGTCTTGGGGCCCCCTTGGGCCATCTTGGGCGCCTCTTGGGCCGTCTTGGGGCCCTCTTGGGCTGTCCTGGGGCCCTCTGGGAAACTTCTTGGGCCGTCTTGGGGCGGTCTTGGGCGCCTCTTGGGCCGTCCTGTAACGTCGGAAAGCCCAAAAGACAACTTTGTTGAAAATGTACGTTTTACGAAGGGAATGGGCCAATTGTTGCGTCTAGGGGCCCTCTTGGGACGCATGTTGGAGGCTTCTTGGGGCCTCTTGGGGGCGTCCTTGGACGTCTGGAGGCCATCTTCAGCATCTCGGAGCCCTCTTGGAGGCCTCTTGGAAGTTTCTTGGGCCGTCTTGGGCGCTCCAGGGGCCGTCTTGTCTGACCGGGGAGGCCTCCGGCAAGCCCCGACGAGCCTCCGGGCCCCCCGGAGCCCACATTTGTGGTCGAGGTCCCGGCCCCGGGCCCCCGGACCCGGTGCGCCGTTATATGTATACTAGAACCTTCGCGTGCGCTTCGCGCGCGCTCAGCTTCTAGCAGGCCCCAGACCTTGACGAATTCATTGATCCACTGAAGTAGTGGACCACAGTCCACGCATGCCGATCTGCATTCCGAAAGGCCTTCGAAGAAAATGGTTGTGCAGGGGGGCGGAGGCCGTATGAATCGGGTTCCCAGAAGGCCTTCTGGGAGCATGGGTTTGGGGGCGGCTTGGGGAGCCTGTTGGAGCGTGCCGTCGTCGTCTTCATCGTAATGTCGTCGACGCCTATTGGGCGCGCACGGCGAGCGTCGTCGTCGTCGTCGTCGTCGTCGTCGTCGTCGGTCAGGGACGGGGGGGTCGTCGTCGTCGCAGGTTGCGCCATAGGTTGCGCCCTCGGCGGCTGAGAATAAAACCGTCTCCCATCGTTTGCCCATAAAAAAAATAAAAAATAGAAAACAGTAAAAAATATACAAAAAAAAGAAAAAAAGGTTGCTCGCCCTCAGGCGGCTAGATAAACCGTTTCCCATCGTTGCGCCATAGGTTGCGGCCCTTGGCTGGCCGAGAATAAAACCGTCGCGTACTGGTGTGACCAGTCCAGTTTCAGTTCAGTCCGCTCTTTCAGTCAGTTTACCTCGCGAGAAACCAATTCGGGCTACGCTCGGAAATATCTCCTCCCTGTCGCACCCCCAGCCATGTCGGTAGGGCGGGGTGGGCGTTTCGCCTCCAGCATCTTGAACCTCAAACTCGACGTATGCAAAAGTGTCACGGGTGGAGGGCGGGCCGTCTTCGAAATGAAGGGCGGGCTATTTTCAAAATCTGGCTCTCGTCTTAGCGGCGCGCACACTCGTCGTAAGAGTTTGCGGCAGCTGCGAGGATGGAGGGCGGATCGTTTTCAGATGTGGCTCTCGCCGGAGCGCCGCACACACTCGTCTTCGAAGATGCAGCAGTTTCACGGGTAGAGGGCGGGCCGTCTTCCAAGTGTGGTTCTCGCCTGAGCGCCGCGCACATCCGTCTTGAAAGTTCGCAGCAGCATCAACAATGGAGGGCGACTTTTTCAAACTGTGGCTCTCGCCTTAGCGCCGCGCTCTTTCGACTTAGCAATTTGCAGCAGTTTCTAGGGTTTGCATCACAGAGGTCCCAGACATGGCGTCCTGGCACGATTAGGAACGCTAAGACGCAACAGTCACGTTGATTCGCGGTGCTGAAGTCCCAGGAACAATGCTCTGGCACGATTTCGGATTGTCAGGACGCAGTAATCATGCTAATGCGCGGCGCTGAAGTCCCAGAAATGGTGGCAGAACGACTGAGGATTCTCATACGCTTGTCTTCCAATAAAGCAGTGGCGGCAATTCATGCAAATTCTTGAGGGACCTGTGCAGAGGGAACTTGGAGGGAGGGCTTATTGCAACATCGTTAGATAGTTTTTGTTGTTCACGGGGCGCGACCCACGCCCCAGCTGGTAGCGGTCGCTTGTCGAAGACTGCAACAAAGGTCCGCCGTCGGTGCTGCCTACAAGACTACCGCGCACACTACTTCCACAACCACCTGATCCAAGCTGCCGTTCGCGCTGAGGGTCAGAGCGCCAAGGGTATTGAGAGCGCCGCACTGCTCTCCCGCCGTCTCCCCCGGCCACGGCCCTCACTGCCGCGGCTCCCGCCGCCGCGGCTCCCGCTTGCGCGACTGGCCCCCGCCAGGCGCACCGCAGGTGTGGGCCTGACCACCTGCGCCCGCCCGCCGCCACGCGCGGGCGCCACCCCCCAGGTGCTGCTGGGCCCTGGGCGCGGAGCGCCGCACCCTCGGGGGCCTCCAGCCAGGCCCGCTCGCCTTCCTCTCTCTCCTCTGGCTGCGCCGCCTCTGCCCAGGCAACTGCACTGGGGCCCGGCGCTGCCGGCGAGCTCCTGGGCCGCCGCCACTGCCGCGGCGGCACCGCGTGCCTCGGGGGCGCCTGGTGGCCCAGGGGCGCGGCGGGGCCCGCGCGGTCTGTCGCGCGAGCGCCAACGCTGCCCCTGGCACCACCTGGGCCTCTCGAAGACAAGCTTCACCTCGCTCGCAGCTCGGTCCAGCCCCCCAGCCCCCATGCCACCTGGCAAACACAGAATCAATGTCAGCGTGCACTCGACGGATAGGCGGAAACGGTGATGACACTCACTGAAGCGGAAACGCACCCCGCTCACAGCGGGCGGCGAATCGTCCTTGGTGGACTTCTCGAGGACACGACGGACCCAGAACACAAAATCAGTTTGCTGACCTGGCTCAACACACTGCAAAAGACTCGGTTGGGAAGCACTCATTTGCGACCAAGAAGCGCCAGCAAACATCTCAAGGAAAGGCATGTTGCAGCTCAGGCCTCTGGGTCTGATGACTGGAGCTCAGCGTCGATCCAAACAGCAATCTCGTAATGCAACAGACTCAGGAGCTACCTGAAGAGTGATAGCGATCGTAGGGCCTGCCTACCGGGTGACTGAACCCGTCCTGGGCACTTTTCGGACAATTGGGCACATGGCGAGGCAACGCCTTGCTATATGTGTAGCCGGTCTTGCGAATCCCGGAAAGCCGACTACAGGTACGACCACTTTTCATCACCACTGCTAAAACGCACGCAAAATGCTTCCAGCGGCAATGCACTGCCACCATTGCAACGCATATGTACGTGAAAAGCCTTACAGAATTCCTCATTCGCGGTAATGGAAGTTACCTCTTCAACGAACTTCTCGCGATCGGCCTGCGTGGCAAGAAAATTCGACACCCTCTCTCCCACCAAAGCTCGAGGCGGATCATGCAATAGCAAAGTGGCGAGTCGGTGAGAAGGCTGCGTGAACCTCAACTCGCCATCGAGCTGCACCACAGCGTCGCACATGCCTGCTAATATCGACCTTGCCGCGCGCAGCTCGTTCCAGTATGTTTGACCCTCCAAACGGGCCAGGGCTACATATGAGATTACGACGTGGAAGAGAGCTATTGCCAGAGTGCCGCCCACTGCAAGGCCAAAAGCGTCGTTATATGATCCAGAGTCATCGCAAGCCCTTTCATTTGAATTGCCAACATACAAGGTGAGCGCAGCGGATAGATAGCAAACTGTCGACCAAAACAAATTCAGAGGAAGGGTCAGGTCAACAAAGCTGAAAGAAATACAATCAATCACAATCTGAACCTTGAGGTCATCAATCGAGTCCGCGACCTGCAACAAAGGTGACACCGTCAATGCATTTGAAATGCAGATTAGAGAATACCAAAAGTGAAGTCGTGATGGGGTCATCAGCCTTGGAAACATATTGAGGGTCACCATGATCGTCGAGCAGAAGGCGTAATGCAAACGCCTCGGACCGATATGCGCACGGTCATCGGGGGTGAGCAGGGAAAGCGGGAGAACAAATCCGACGGCGGCTACAGAAGCGACTCAGCAACATCGTCGAGACATGTCAAGCCCCATGGCTCGCTTGTGCAAGTGAAGGGCATCTTCACTGCTACCTCTCTCAATAAAGCATGTCCCCACCCTTTTACAGAACACGAGCAATCGAGCAGAGCAATCGCGAAAGCAAAGTCTCCATGTGCCTTCGACCCACAACTGCCGCCCCAGCATCATAACGGTGCAGAACATCCAGGCAACAGCTTGCACTTGATACCCAAAGGTGGATAAGTCTGGGACGGCCATTGGGAGGAAACACGCTTCACCTCGCTTGTGTCAAAGGCTAGCCGCCCTAACGCTCCAAGGCAAAATGCATTCAGCCCAAGACTTGAGTCTTGAGCCAAAATGGCTACGGATGCAACGGATCGTCTTGGGCTTGCACTGGTGCGTTCTCCTCCTTCTCCTGTGGGATCAGAAAGCCGATGTGTCCTAACCATCTGTCATGCGTAAGATTTGTAATTAAAAAAATGTACATGTATACATACTAGAACCTTCGCGTGCGCTTCGCGCGCGCTCAGCTTCTAGCAGGCCCCAGACCTTGACGAATTCATTGCTCCACTGAAGTAGTGGACCACAGTCCATGCAGACCACAGTCCATGCATGCCGATCTGCATTCCAAAAGGCAAAAAAAACGCAAAAGAAAAAAAAAAAAAAAAAAAGAAAACAAAAAAAAAAAAAAAAAATCAAAAAAAAATAAAAAAAAAAAAAAAAAAGGAAGCCTACGCGAAGAAATGGTTGTGTAGGGGGGCGGAGGCCGTATGAATCGGGTTCCCAGAAGGCCTTCTGGGAGCATTGGTTTGGGGGCGGCTTGGGGAGCCTGTTGGAGCGTGCCGTCGTCGTCTTCATCGTAATGTCGTCGACGCCTATTGGGGCGCGCCGTCGTCGTCGTCGTCGTCGTCGTCGTCGTCCTCGTCGTCGTCGTCGTCGTCGTCGTCGTCGTCGTCGTCATCGTCGTCTTCGTCGTTTCGTCGTCGTCGGTTCAAGAGGGCACTTGGGGCACCTTTGTGCGAAACGATCTGCGGAGGGCCGCGAGAAGGCGATCAGTCATGTTCCCAATCAACTTCCCAGACAGCTCTCCTGTAGCATGATGGTACTACGAAGCCTCCGGAGACTCGCGGGCCCATGATGAACCATGTCCCCGGAAGGCTTTCTGGGGACATGGTTTGTTGGGGTGTGTTGGGGGGTCTCTTGGGCGTTCCCTGGGGGCCTCTTGGGGGCCTCCGGGAACCCTCGGGCCCATGATGAACCATGTCCCCGCAAGGTTTTCTGGGGACATGATTTCTTGGTATGTGTTGGGGGGCCTCTTGGGCGTTCCCTGGGAGCCCCTTGGGGGTCTCCTGGGGCTTCCTGGGGGCCTCTTGGGCGCCTCGCGGGGTTACGTGGGAGCCTCTTGGTGGCCTCTGGGGGCCTACAGGCAGCCTCTAGGGCCAGAGACCTCGAAATAATATCGGTTGGCGGTCCCCCTCTGGGCCCTCTCTTGGGGAGCTTTTGGGGCACAGATGGGTTGTCTGGGGAGCCTCCTGGGCCGTCTTGGGGCCCTCTTCCGGGCCTCGTGGCCCGTCTTGGAGCGATCTGCAGGGCCTCCGAGCGAGGCCGTGAGGGAGCGCTGGGAAGCGGGGGAAGCGAGAACGCCTAAATCCTCCAAAAACCGACGGAAAATTAGTGAATCTTGCCTCCCAGGGCCCTCTTGGGAGCCTCTTGAGTCCGTCCTGGAGCGTTTTGGAGTCCTCGTCGGCCGTCTTGAGGGCATCTTGTGCGTCTTCGTGGCCTCTTGGGACCGTCTAGGGCCCTCTCGGGACCTCCATTAGCCTGTCGTGGCCTGCTTCGGGGCGGGCCCGGGCCGCCTCGGGACCCCTCTGGGCCTTCTCTTGGCGCGCTCTTGGGGCACACTTGGGTTGTCTGGGGAGCATCCTGGGCCGTCTTGGGGCCCTCGTCGGGGCCTCGTGGGCCTTCTTGGAGCGATCTGAAGGGCCTCCGAGGTCGTGAGGGAGCGCTGGAAAGCGGGAAAAGCGAGAACTCCAAAATCCAAAACACTCGGAAAACGAGCGAATCTTGCCTTCCAGGGCCCTCTTGGGGAGCCTCTTGAGTCCGTCCTGGAGCGTGTTGGAGTCCTCGTCGGCTGTCTTGAGGGCATCTTGGGCGTCTTCGGGGCCTCGTGGGACCGTCTTGGGCCCTCTCGGGACCCCCTTAGCCTGTCGTGGCCTGCTTCGGGGCGGGCTCGGGCCGCCTCGGGAGTTCTGGACCCCCCCCACCCATGCTCTCCACCATCCATGCCATCCGATCGGATGGTGTGGGTGGGGGGTATTTTTCGCTGTAGTTTCTTCATGTTTGTGTAGGTTTCATTGGGTTTCGCTGTGTTACTTGAGTTATCGTATTTGTTGTTGCACAAACATTCAGCTTGCTTGTGAAGCGCACGATATGCGTGAGGGGCGTGGCACAAACTGCGTGGCAATGTATACACCGACCATGTAAACCAAGTCTGGGGGAAAGAACGAAGAACAATATCGAGTTGTATAGTGATATGTGTTCAAGGGAACATATGTATAGCAATAAGTACAAGGGAACATGAGTTGTATAGTAATAAGAACATGTTGGGTGCAGGCGCGGTTCGTTATCATTCACGGCACATTGGGAAGTATGTTAAGGTGTCGAAGCTCTCAGGATTGATCTCAAAACGCCAGGGTGCTCGAGGCGTGAGCACTTAAAACGCTCCAGGTTACGCCCGCGTAACCCCACCAGCCCATCCAGAAACGATGCCCAGAGGAATTGCCTCGATCAGGGAAGCGGACAACACACAAAGAAATTACGAACATGAGCCTCGTAGGATGCCTCTTGGGATTGGTTTGGAGGCGCTCTTGGAGCGTCGAAGGGCATCTTGAGGAGGAGAAGGAGGAGGGCGAGCGCAAAGGCCAGAGGTCGCCTGAATGACTTTCGGAGCCTCTTGGGGTATCTCTTGGGCGCTTCTTGGAGGCATCTTGGGACGTCTGGGGGTTATCTTGGCGATCCTGGGGGGCTCTTGGGCGTCTTGAATGCCTCGGGGGGGGGGGGGGGGGGGGGGTGGGGGGGGGGGGGGGGGGGGGGGGGGGGGGGGGGGGGGGGGGGGGGGGGGGGGGGGGGGGGGGGGGGGGGGGGGGGGGGGGGGGGGGGGGGGGGTGGGGGGGGCTCTTGGGAACGCTTAAGGCCCTCTTGGTGGCCTCTTGAGGGCCTCTCGGGGCCATCCCGAGGCCATCTTGGAGTCATCTTGGCGCCACTCGGGGCCTCCTGGGTGCCTCTCGGGGCCATCTTGGAGGAGATCGATCAAAGAAGAGGGGCCCCCTAATTCGCGCCCCCCTCGGGAACCTCCAGAATCGCCCCCTGAACCCCTTGGGCGCTCTTGGGGTCGTCTTGGGGCTCTCTTGGGCCCCTGCTGGGGCTTCCGTGGGCCCTCTTGGAGCCATCTTGAGGCCTCGGATGGCCATCGGAAGCGAAAAAGCGAGAAGGCAAACATCATTGGGTCCCCATTGGTTTTCGAAAGGATTTGGCCTCTTGGGAGGCCTCCTTGGGAGGCCCCGTGGCCACTTGGAGTCGTCTTGGGGCGGTCTTGGGGCCTCTTGGAGCATCTTGGGAGCCATCTCGGGCCATCTTGGGATATCTTGGGCCATCTTAGAGCCCATCTTGGGCTCTTTGAGGCCCTCTTGGAACCATCGTGGGCCACCTTGGACGGCGCCCCCCCCTCCCCCCCGTCCAAGCCCAGAGGAAGGGGTTAGGGGGGGGTAAACCCCTCCCCGAAGGGGAAGAAGGAGGTTGGAAGAGGAAACGCCTTAAACCACATACGCCCAGAGGGCTGGTGGGATTCTGCCAGCTGTCCGTAGCCAGGGCGCTCGAGGCTAGCTGAAACGCCCCCATTCGGCCACCCCGAACACCAGATGGCGGGATCGGCCTCATCTGGCGACCAGCAGCTGCAGCAGCAGCAGCAGCAGCAGCAGCAGGAGCAGCAGCCCTCATCTGGCGATCAGCAGCTGCAGCAGCAGCAGCAGCAGGAGCAGCAGCAGCATCAGCAGCAACAGCAACAACAGCCATAACAGCCAGCTGATGAAGGGCACAGGAGCCCGCTGACGACATCGTATTTCAAGGATGGCGTCTTCGTGAAGCAGTGGGCCAAGTGCTACGTGGATATGTGGAGGACCGTCTGTCCTCCTCCACACTTCCACGTAGGACTGCCCCCCCTCCCCCCCTCCTTCCTGCCAGGAACAGCCCGACCGAGCCTGCGAGGCCCGTGCTGTGGACGCTGACCAGCCTCACCCACTACCCTGGCAGCGTGCAGGATCGCCCCAACACAAAAAAAATCGCACGCACGCTTGCCGACACTAACCACCCCTGAAGTCATGCAGTCGAGGCGCTGTGGGCGTAGGTGGTTTAGGGAGCTTCCTCTTCCAATCTCCTTCTTCCTCCTCGGGTATGGGGGTTTACCCCTCCCCCTCCCCCACCCCCCTGGACCTGGACGGGGCGTCCCGCGAGCGGTCGGAGCGTCCAAGATGGCCCAAGATGGCTCCACGAGCGCCTCGGAGAGCCCAAGATGGCCTCCAATATGGCTCAAGATAGCCTAAGATGCGCCGAGATGGCCCCGAAGATGATCAAAGAGGCCTCAAGACCGCCCCAAGACGCCCCCAAGAAGCCACGAAGCACCCCAAGGAGGCCTCCAAGAAGTCAAAATCCTTCAAAAGCCTTAGGACAACCTATGATGTTTGCCTTCTCGCCGCTTCGCTTCGGATGGCCATTCGAGGCCTCGCGATGGCCCCGAGTGGGCCCAAGAGGGGCCCAATATGGTCCCAAGACGACCCCGAGAGCGCCCAAGAGCGCCCCAAGAGCGCCCCAAGAGCGCCCCAAGAGGGGCCCAGGAGGCGATTCTGGGGGTTCCCGAAGGGGGGCGCGAATCAGGGAACCCTTTTTCTTTGATCGACCCCCTCCAATGGCCCCAAGAGGCGCCCAGGAGGCCCCGAGCGGCGCCAACGTGGCTCCAAGGTGGCCGCGAGGTGGCCCCGAGAGGCCCTCAAGATGCACCCGCGAGGGCCCTAAGCGCCCCCAGCCCCCCCACCCCCCCCCCACCCCCCCCCCCCCCCCCCACCCCCACCCCCCCCTCCCCCCCCCCCCCCATCCCCCACCCCCCCCCCCCCCCCCCCCCCCCCCCCCACACCACACCCACGCCCACCACCCCCGCCCCCCACCCCACCCCCCCTCCCGAGGCCACCAAGACGCCCATGGGCCCCCCAGGACCGCCAAGAGAACCCCCAGGCGCCCCAAGATGCCTCCAAGAAGCATCCAAGAGATATCCCAAGAGGCTCCGAAAGTCATTCAAGAGGCCTTTGGTTCTTCTGACCGCCCTTATGTTCCTCCTCCCCTTCTCCTCATTCCTCGCCATCATCATCATCATCATTTCATCATCTTCATCATTCCCATTTCACCACACCATCACCATCACCATCACCATCGCCATCACCACCATCAAGACCACCACCATCATCGCCACCATCAGCATCATCAATAGCAACATCAACACCATCATCCGCCGATTCCTCCTCCTTCTCCTTCTCCTTCTCCTCCTTCTCCCTCTTCCCTCCCCACCCACATCACCCTCCTCCTCTTCCGCCTCCGGCTCCCCCTCCATACCCCCCCCTGGGGTGCGACGGCCTCCCCAGCCCTTTGTTCCTCTGCATGTTGCCCCGCTTCCATGATCACCTCTACTCGCCTGGGCATCGGTCCTGGATGGGCTGGCGGGGATGCGCGACTCGTCAAGAATTCGATGTCACATCGAACACCTAAGGGAAACCTAAGGCAAGGCTCGACCACGTCGCGCATCGGCGGCGCTGCGGACATTAAAAAAGTCCCGACCCTAAGACATAAATTCATTAATTTCATACTGCACTAAAGTCCCGACCCAGGAGACGTGGCAGTACGAGTACCTCGACGAGGGCCCCAGGGTCGAGCCCGCTGCGGGCAAGATCGCGACCATCGAGGCCCCCCCCAAGAAGAGGCCCAGGAACTGACAGTTCTCCGACGGGGCCTAGCCCAGGCGGAAGATATAATGGGGGGGGGGCAGGAGGAGGAAGAAGAGGACTCAAGAGAAAGGAAGGGGATGTGGAGTAAGAGCAGGACGCCGACGATGGGGGGAAGAGGGGGAGGAGGAAGACAAGACAAGGATGAGGATAAGGATGAGGATGGTGATGATGCTGACGGTGATGTTGATGGTGATGATGATGATGATGATGGTGATGATGATGATGCTGATGGTGAGGTTGACGATTATGCCGATGCTTATGCTGAAGAAGATGATGATAATGCTGATAATGGTGATGATGATGCTGATGATGCTGATGGCGATGGTGATGGTGATGATGAGGAGGGGGATGAGGAGGAGGCGGAGGAGAGAGAAGGATGAGGAGGGGGAGGAGGAGGAGAAGGAGTGGGAGGAGGAGGAGGAGGAGGAGGAGGAGGAGGAGAAGGAGGGGGAGGGGGAGGATAAGGAAAAGGAGGAAGAGAAGGGGGAGAAGGAGGAGAAGAAGGAAGAGGAGGGGGGGAGGAGGAGGAGGAACAGGAGGAGGAGGAGGAGGAGAAGGGAGGAGGAGAAGGAGGAGGAGAAGGAGGACAAGGAGGAGGCGGGGGAGGAGGAGGAGAAGGGAGGGCGGAGGAGGAGAAGGAGGAGAGCGGAGGAGAGAGGAGAGAGGAGTACAAAGAGGAAGAGGAGAAGGAGTAGGAACATGATGAGTTGCGACCTTTAGTTACTCTTGGGGCATACTGGTCATTTCGAGGGGCCCACTCTTTTTTTGTTTACCGCATTTGTGGTCGTACCCAGGTGGTGTACCTCATTGGCGCAATGTTCTGGGGGGCCCCGTTCGCCCCCCATGCAAAATCCCGCGATCCCGCTCGCGGGCCGCCGAGCTTGGAAGCGGCATCTTCTTTCGCTCTGGGCGTCGTCACCGTCTTGTTCGTCGTTGATATCCCCCCCGTCCTTCCTCCAGCCCCCCCTCCTCTACCCCCCCCATTCCTCCCTTTTTTTCTCCTCGCAGCCCCATCCTTCGTCGCCGCTTTGCGCACACGCGAAGCGTTGGAAATGTACAAACTGAACAAGCAACGCGTTTCTTTCTTTTCACGCTCATGGGCGCATTTTGTGAACCACATCGTCCGCGAGCAGCGGGCCGCGGCTGCAACCGCGCGAAGCAAAGCGCGCGGCACCATGCTCAAAGGGACAACATGAATTTATACATCCACTCGGACAGCCAAGTTTCAGTAAACTTCGGCCTGAAAAGCCCGAAAGCTCTAACCTTAGCGCTGTAGTTTTCGCTCTCGTCGGCGAAATTCGCAGTGCATGCTGGATTGCCGCCCCATTCAGCTTGCTGCCGAATGTGTTTCGCAAATACATGCCATTTCTTCGCGACGGGCCCCTCGGCCCTGATCCACGCGCGAACGCACGTGTCGGTCAACCTGCCAAGCGTTGCCAATGCCTCCGCTGACATCTGCCGCGGCTCATTTCTGCAAAGGGTGACGTAGTCAGCCATGGATTCGCCACGCTCCAGCAGGGCCGACCCTAAACCAGCATGCGAACGATTGATCAGCTCGGCGCCCCCGTTGCCCCGAAGCACGTGGACAAACAAGGGTAACAAGTATCTTGTTTTGGCAGCTTTCAGCGTGAGTTTCGGATTGTCCGCCGATGCATCAACCATCGCTGACGACAAGTTTGTCACGCGAACATATGATGATATGTTGTGCCGTGAATAATAAAAAGTTAACGAATGCTGCAGCTCCAGGTCCGCACTGCCGGGCTCATCCTCGCTCCATGGACCGAAAAAACCTGCGCGGAGTAGTGATATCAAAGCACGGGCAATGAAATGCTGCATGATTCCTAGCTCGACTACATGCATGCTGTCGTGGAGAAAGTGGCGGGACGTGAGCCCCCTAATGCCGTGCACGCCTGGAACGTCCAATATTCTGTTTATAAACAGCACGGCATTCTGAGGGCGACGGAAAAAATGACAACTGCGCTTTGTTGGAGGAAACTCGCTTACCTTTTCACCGTGCACTATGTCGGGGCTCCCGATGAATGCTGGTTCCAGCCGGTCGCCCCGTTTCAAGGCTGGCAGGTCGCGCAGCGTCCGCTTCAACGACAGGCCACCCTTGTTTCGCCGCCTATCTAGATTATGCAGAAGAGTCGTCGCCCTCGCATCGTCGAGTGGCACCTCGAGTAAGCACGCATCAGCAATGTTGCGATACCAGTCGTGGGATCGCGGCGCCGCTGGCGCATCTAGGTCGCCCAGGCGGTTCTTGTGAACAAAACATTGCAGACATCCGTGCCGCGCTCTATGATGCGGCAGGCCAAGTGTCTTCGGATGCTCGTCTAGGTCCGCGGAGACCTCGACGCAGACAGCTCGTATCAAATCTCCAGAACTTGCCCTGTCAAACAAAGGGGTGTTCGCAAGGAGCGCTCGTCGAGACCCCGCTTCCCACGGTCTGCCGCGCACGTCGAAGGATGGATGCACACCGCCCGAACACACATTGAACACCCATGCTATCACTTCAGGTAGCCTCTGAATCGTGTGGGTGCCACGGCAACCACACTTGCACATGAGACTTCCAGGGTATGATCCCAACGGAACACGCCGTTTCACACCGATAACTGAACAGAAAAACCGCACGCCAAAGGCTTCGACCTTGAAGCGGATAGAGGCTTTCGTTGGACGGATTGCCATTTTGGTTCATGTGTTTCTCCCTCTCCTTCTCTCTTTTCCCTCTTCCTCGTTCGCTTTCTTTTTTTGTTGTTTCTCTCTCTCTCTCTCTCTCTCTCTCTCTCTCGTTCTCTTTCTCTTTCTCTTTCCTTCTTTCCCTCGACCTCCCCACCTCCATCCTCGACCTCTCCTGCTCCCGTCCCTGTGTATGGAACCCGTGTAATACCCTCATATATACTCCTTATCCTTACCTCTCCCGCACCTGGCCGTTTGGGCTCAGGTACTGAGTTGGAGCGATCGTACCTTGATCGCTTGGGAGGGAAAGATATCCATCTATCCCTCCATCTCTCTACCAACGGATCAGGGGTTCTGTACTCTTGTACTTCATCCCCATACACAGGTTATCAGCCCTTTAACGCTCACCTTCACCGACTCGCCCGCGGTGACCTTGCATGCGAGCCCAATGGAGCCGCTTCGGCGCATTCGCCGTAAGGGTTCCATTGGGGCTTCGCGTCCAAGCTCTCCCACGGTGCGACGGCTCGGTGACGAGTTGGAGAGCATTAATGCGGACTGTGTTGGTGTCCCCGATACCCCCCCCCCCAGCTCCCGAGGACCCGAGGCGCGTCTAGCTGCTGAACTTCGCCGCAGCGCCGCCCGCGGGGGGACAGGAGAAGGAGTAGGAACAGGAAGGAAGGAGTTTCACACGCCGACCTTTGATCCTCCCTCCCCTTCTCCGTCGGGAGCAATCCCAACCGCGTCAGGCGAAAGCCTTACCGGTCTCGATACTCCAGGGCGCTTCCGCGCTAACCGCCGATGGACCTCAGGTGCTGGAACCCCCAGCCCTGCGACCGCCCCTGTGGCGGAGCACGTAGCTACCTTCGAGGAACTCAGTAGACCAGTGTCGGCACAGCCACAGACGCGGTACCCCAAGGTATCATCGGATGAGACATCACACACATGGTCCGAGTCGCAGCTCGTCCGCGCGCAACCGCCGTGGAGCCCCAGGCCCATGCGGCGAGAGCAGGTCGAGCCCGCGTACTGCCTCTCAGAGGCCATGCACTCCCCGCGACAGGGGACACAGGGAAGCCGACGCTCCCCACCTCTCCATCTCAGACGACCAGCTGGCGGAGACGTCCGCCGCAGGTGACATTGCTGAGCTCAGAGACCAGGTTGAAACCTTCGTGTCCAGCCAATACTCTGGACTACTACAGAGCGTTCAGACGAACGCCACCGATACTGCAGCCATACGCCGCGATCTTGACGGCGCCTTAGGGATCATCGATTCCAGGATTGCCGAAGATCGACGCACCATAGGAGAACTGCAGTACCAGGTTGATCGTGAGGTGTCACACTCAGGTGAACGAACGGCGATGGTCGAGAACCTGCGCAACTATCTCGCGCAGATGGAGCAACAACTTGTGATCGTACGCGACACAGGCATTTCTGCGGTCAGGATTTTGCACGATGAGATCCACGACCAGCTCCGTAACCGACCAACCCCAACCGAGGCCACAGACCTC
>CAUYUJ010004480.1:0-15000 GCA_963575745.1 Prorocentrum cordatum
ATAGCAACGAACCTGGCCGATCGGTAAAAAGCAATGGCAAGTCGACAAACATTTCGCAGCAGCAGAAAAAAAGCCTCGGGTTCTGTTCCCCCCAGTGGGCTGCGCGCCTCCTTTTGGCTTTACCCCGTATCCGATATATAAAACAGAACACGCTGATTGGGCGGAATCCGCACGTGGCCTTGCCAATGGCGACAGCGCCACAGCACTGACTTGAACTGGGACTAAGCTGGAAACTTCCATCGGACACAAAAAAGTGGCCAACGCGCGGAGCGATCCGTCTGACAATTGCCAGTAGTGCCGTATGTTGAAGCCGTCTATGGCCGTGGCCGTGCGCCTCGAAAACCCCCTGCTAGCGCCTCTGACGTCGTCGGGCGTGGGGCGATCCAGTGCTGCTTGCGGTTCGAACGTCATTGGGGGGGGGGGGGGGGGGCGGCGGCGGCGGTGCGCTGAAATCTGGTGAATTGGGGATATTCGGCATCCAAAAGAGCCTGTGGGTCCGCGACAAACTTGCCCGCGTCGTCGAGCGCGGTAGTAGGCGTCCATGGCGTAAATCCGCGCATGCAGTTCGATGGGCCTGCTTTGCCCCCTGCTCGACACGGTGCAATAGCCATGATCTCCACCCTTCAAGCGCTTGCCGCTGAGCAATAGCCTCCGCTGTCGCCAGTGCAGCGCCCAGTAACCCAAGGAAATTCCCAATGGAGATCTGAGTCGTCGCCGCTGGCGTAGGTACTGCATGGCATTCAATGTCCGGGGTATCTGAAATCGGGCCCCACTCACCACCCATCGTGGTCCGAAAGGGCGCAGCGCGACGTTCTCGACGACTGCCTGATTTCGATAGGCGGATGTGGAAGAAAGGTGGGGACGAAGACAACACTCCAGGTACGCTGCCGTGGAACTTGTGGTCGGCTTCCTCTGCGACGATGCTGTCGGCGCCCGAGCCTGCGTCTGTGTTTCCCGCTTGACATCGCCGAGCACCGTCATTGTGATACGGGTTGCCGTTAAGTGGTGCCAGGGGCTGCGCTGGCTCGGGCACCATGGGCCCGCGGGGAGCGCCCCCGACCCCGTCGACCTCGGCGTCCACAGCACGGGCCGACATATGAACAGGTGATGCCGAACTCGCCGATGCTCCCTTCGCAGCACTGCCATAGGCACAAGCAGGTGCGGTGGCGACTGGGATGCCCGTCGATATGGGGACCAAAGCGGGCTCGTGGGAGATGTCCTGAACCGCAGGGATGGTCAGTTGATCTAAATTGTCCGCTGGCACCTGCTTGCTGGCGTGCAAGATGGCTCTGTACCACCACTCCTGCTGCACAATAGCTTGACATAAAAATTCTGGCTGGCTCTGTAACACATCTCGAAGGACGGCGTCTTGACGTCGTTGATTTCCTCCCAGACAAGTGGCCAGCAGTTTTAGCGTAGTCGACATCCATTTCGAAGCATAACATTCAAGGTGTCTGGTGGGTGGCCAGCGGTCCAAATCGAGAATTTGCACCCAGTGAAGCTGTGGTGCCTTGCCCCGAACCCCTGTGCATGGCAGGATGGTGCCCGTGGCACCCATGAGTTCCTTCTCCGAGCAAGTGGCCCACTTCTTATACAATTGGTTGAGCTTTCGCTGAGCGAGAGCGCCATCCCCAGTGTGCACGATATCTTCGAGCACCTGCGCCTCTCCCAACATATCGTCCCAGTTTGGCGGTTTTGGGGCGGGCCCCACGGGGTCAATCGGCAAAGGCGGGGGGCGTCTAAACTTCAGCCCATAGAGCTGGGCCAGCCGAGGGTAAAACCCAAGCTTGACTGGGGAAAAGGGGGGTGATGCTGGACGTGTGAATGGTCCCGGCGGTTGTAAGGCCCTGGGCCAACCCTTCCGAAACAAGAAAGTTGTCAAGCATCTGCACCCCCCCGTGGTGGCACAAGTGCCTTCCAAGTCATGCGGATAACTCACGCGACATCCAGCGCTGCCCAGCTGCTGCGGCGAAAGGTTGAAATTGCCTCCGAGAATGTAAGGTCCTCCCCGCACGTCGAACGCCGTGGCTGCGTGCGAGAGGATGGCCACATTCGCATCTGAGTGTCCCTGCATGTGGCGCAGGTAGATCGAACACAAGTATCAACTGTCACCTCTTGGGATGTTGAATAGGAGGAGGAGGAGGAGGAGGAGGAGGAGGAGGAGGAGGAGGAGGAGGAGGAGGAGGAGAAGGAGAAGTAGGAGAGCATGAGGAGGAGGAGGAGGAGGAGGGAGGAGGGAGAAGGGAGGAGGGAGGAAAAGGTGGAGGAGGGAGGAGGAAGAGAAGGAGGAGGAGGAGGGGGAGGAGGATAAGGAGGAGGAGGAGGAGGAGGAGGAGGACCAGTGTAAAACCAAGAGTCATCAACGATGTTGGAATTAACCCTCCCTCTAAGCTCCCTCTTCATAGGCCCCCACAGCGGTTCCGTAGCGGTTCCGTTCCATTGAGGGAACTGCATCGTTGGAAAACATCCGTTTGAAGATCCTAAATCATGTCAAAAGATTGTTCTCGGGATTCCAGCGCCACGTATCAACCCGAATGCTGCGTGTTGACGATCCGGAATCGTGCCAGAGCGCCAATCTTGGGACTTCAACATTGCGAATCAACATAATAATTGCACCCGCATAGTCGACTATAGTCCTCTGGGGTGTCCGGGGTGTCCGGGGGACGTGTCCGGGGTGTCCGGGGTGTCCGGGGTGTCTGGGGTGTCCGGGATGTCCGGGGTGTCCGGGGTGTCCGGGGTGTCCGGGGTGTCCGCGGGTGTCCGGGGTGTCCGGGGTGTCCGGGGTGTCCGGGGTGTCCGGGGTGTCCGGGGACGTCCGGAGTGTCCGGGTGTCCGGGGTGTCCGGGGTGTCCGGGGTGTCCGGGGTGTCCGGCCTGTCCGGCGTTTTCGGGGTGTCCGGGATGTCCAGGGTGTCCGGGGTGTCCAGGGTGTCCGGGATCTCCTCCTCCAACTCCTCCTCCTCCTCCTCCTCCTCCTCCTCTTCTTTTTCTTCTTCATCTTCTTCTTTCTCCTCCTCCTCCTCCTCCTCTCCTCCTCCGCCTCCCTCCTACCTCCTCCTGGGCGCTCCGTCCTATCCACCCCCTGCCTCCTCCTTCTCCTCCTCCTCCTCCTCCTCCTCCTCCTCCACTTCCTCCTCCTCCTCCTCCTCCTCCTCCTCCTCCTCCTCCGCCTCCTACTCCTCCCTGCTGCCTCCGGGGCTTGGGTCGTCAAGCCGTCTCTTGACGGTCCCAGGGCCTGGGTCGTCGTCGTCGTCGTTCAGGGTCGGCGGCACCGGCCGTAAGGCCGTAAACCTTCACTCAGGGATGGGGCGTTCAGTGGGGCTGGCGGGACATTGAATGTAACCTTCAATACGTGATGGGCCAAGGTAGGGGGAAACTATGTTACAACCGCCGATTGCGCGGATTGGGCGGACGATGCATGAAAGAGTTCAGTCGGGCGGGCGGGCGGGATATCCAATGTAGCCTTCCCTTTGTCATGGGACAAAACTTTAGGAACACATCTCGCAACCACCGGAGACGCCGGTCGGGCGGGCGGGACATCAAACGAAACCTTCAATCAGGGATGGGGCGTCCGGTCGGGCGGGCGGGGCATTAAATGTAGCCTTCATGATGGGCCAAAGTAGGAGGAGACGATGCCACAACCGCTGACAACGCGGGTCGGGCGTGGGGGAGATGAAATGCAACCGCCACTCAAAAATGGCATTTTGGGGAGATCCGTCGGGCGGGCGGGCGGGACATTGAACGTAACTTTCCCATGTGATTGGACACGGTTTGATGAATATATATAATATATATATATATATATATATATATATATATATCGCAACCGCCGAAGACGCCGGTCGAACGGGCGGGGCATTAAATGGAACCTTCACCCAGGGATTGGACATTCGGTCGGGCGGCTCTATGATAAGATAGTGCTGGGGCAGGATATATCGCCGCCGCCGAAGACGCCGGTCGGGCGGGCGGGACATTAAACGAAACCTTCACTGAGGGATGGGGCGGCCGGTCGGGCGGGCGGGACATTAGATGTAACCTTCACTGTGTGATGCGCCGAGGCAAAAAGAAATTATGTTACAACCACCGAAACGGCGGGTCGGGCGGGCGGGACATTACATGAAACCTTCACTCAGGGATGGGGCGTTCGGTCGGGCGGGCGGGACATTAAATGCAACCTTCACTCAGGGATGGGGCGTTCGGTCGGGCGGGCGGGACATTCAATGTGACCTTCACTCTGACATGGGACTAGGTTGGGAGAAACTATGGTGGAGCCGTCGGGCGGGCGGGACAATAAATGCAACATTCACTCAGGAATGGGAAATTCAGTCTGGTGGGCGGGCGGGATCTCACATGAAGCCTTGCGTCGACGTCATCGTCGTGGTTCGCCGTGCGCCGCCGCCATCGTCGTCGTCGTCGTCGTCGCCGTCGCCGTCGCCGTCGCCGCATCGGCCGCCGCCGCCGCCGCCGCCGCCGCCGTCGTCGTCGTCGTCGTCGTCGTCGTCGTCGTCGTCGTCGTCGTCGTCGTCGTCGTCGTCGTCGTCGTCTTCGTAGTCGCCATCGTCGTCGTCGTCGTCGTCGTCGTCGTCGTCGCCGTCGTCGTCGTCGTCGTCGTCGTGGCGGCGTCGTCGTCGTCGTCGTCGTCGCGGCGTCGTCGTCGTCGTCGTCGTCGTCGCGGCGGCGGCGGCGTCGTCGTCGTCGTCGTCGTCGTCGTAGGGGGGGAGGGGGAGGAGGGGTGAAGGAGGGGGGAGGGGGAGGGAGCGAGGGAGGGAGGGGGGGCGGGAAGGGGGGGGGGAGTCCTTGGCCGGCGGCGAACATCAGGGGGGGGTCGTGACCCCCCCCGGTTTTCCGGGGTGGTGGTGGTGACCCCCCTCGCTTGCCCCCCTCGGTTTTTTGAAGGGTGCCCCCCCCCCCCCCCTCGTTTTTCTTTCTGCCAGCAGCAGCACAGCATTCCTTTTTTCCTGGTTTTTATTTTTGCAGGCCGCGGAGAGCTCCAGGGGTTTCCCGAACAGTAGGTCGATGAGGGCTACTGGTGGAATTGGCGCGATGAGGACTACTGGTGTCCAGGGTGTCCGACGGACGTGTCCGGGGACCTGTGGGGGACTCTAATGGCATAATCCGGCATCCTTCCAAAACACCATTTCTGGTACGTTGATCATGGGAATTCGTGAAACTATTGCAAATGTTGAAAGCGAATGTGCGCGGCGCTAAGGCGAGAGCCACATTTTGAAAACGAGCCGCCCTCAATCCGTGAAGCTCTTGCGAATGTTTCATGCGAATGTGCGCGACGCCAAGGCGAGATCCATTTTGAAAAGGAGCCGCCCTCAATCCGTGAAGCTTTTATTAACGTTTAAAACGAAAGTGCGCGGCGCTAAAGCGATAACCACATTTTGAAAACCACCCGCCCTCAATCCGTGAAGCTCTTGCATGTTCTAAGCGAATGTGCGCGGCGCTAAAGCGGGAGCCACATTTTGAAAACCACCCGCACTCAATCCGCGAAGCTCTTGTACATCCTGAAAACGCGTGTGCGCACGGCGCTAGGGCGACTACCACATTTTGAAAACCACCCGCCCTTGCAATCTTTTAACCGAATGAGCGCGGCGTTAGGGCGAGAACCACATTTTGAAAACCACCCGCCCTCAATCCGTGGAGCTCTTACACTGCTTTAAAGCGAATGTGCGCGGCGCTAAGGCGAGAGCCACATTTTGAAAACGACCCGCCCTCCATATGTGAAACTGTTGTCATTTTAAACCTTCAGAATCATAAATGGTAAAGAAATCTCAAGCGAAACGCCCGGCCCGCCCTAAAAACTGGCCTCGGGGTGCGACAGGGAAGAACTATCTATAAGGAGAAGGACTGGAGGAGGAGGAGGAGGAGGAGGAGGAGGAGGAGGAGGAGGAGGGAGGAGTGGGATGAGGAAGAGGAATGAGTCGTGTTAGGAGGGGTAAAAGTATAGAGAGTAGTCGTGGGAGAGGAGGGATGTGAGTGAGAGGATAGAGGAGGGAGTAGAGGAGGATTTGAGTATAGGAGTGGGAGGAGGAATATGAGGAGTCCGTAGCCAGAGTTTGTAAAAGGAGGAGATGATGTCTTCGTGGGAGGGAGGAGGGAGGATTAGGAGTGATTATGAGAGATGATTAGGAGGAATGAGGGGAGGGTACTGAGGTATTAGGAGGAGGAGGGGGGGGAGGTCTTATACCTCGGTCCGACTGTGCCCCCCTGGCCCCGACCAGGAGGTCTACACGCCGCCCCGCGGCCCCAGACTGCCCCAGTCGGCCAGCGGCGGGCGCGCTGGTGCACGGCATGCTCGCCGCCTCCTGCGGTCCGGCCGCCCCGCTGGGGAAGCGAGCTGATGCCTCCTCCTCCTCCTCCTCCTCCTCCTCCTCCTCCTCGTCCCTCAGCCCTCCTCCTCCTCCTCCTCCTCCTCGGGGTCTCCTCCTCCTTTCCTCCTCCTCCTTCCTCCTCCTCCTCCTCCTCGTCCTCCTCCTCCTCCTCCTCCTTCTCCTCGTCCTCCTGCAAATCTCGCCGGGGCGCACCCCCCCCAATCCTGGAATCCCTGAGATCCTGGCGTTGCAATTTTTTCACAACAGGCGTTTTCGCTCGATCTCGAGCCCTGGGACCCTCACAGATCGATCCGGTTCGAAAAAAAACGCAGAAAGATGGGGTCCGGGGCTCCGGGCGTGATTTTTTTTGCGATGCTGCAATGTTTTTGCAACGTCGGATGTCAGGGATGCGCGTTCTGGCCAATCGGCGGCGGGAGAGGGGGAGGGAGCGAGAAGGAGGAGGCCTTCTCCAAAAGCGGCGGGACCTCTCTGAAGCCCTCGCGCCTCCTGAGAAGTGCTCTGTGTCTTCGGGGAAGGCTCAGGAAACTTCTCCGAAGGCCTGGGGACCTCCGAGCCTTCTGAGAAGGCCCACCCCTTCTCACCCCCCCACGGGCTCGCCGCCGATCCTTCGGGGAGATCCCAGCCGCGGCGACGAGGGCTCTCCAGGACGAGCAGCGGCAGCAGCGGCAGCGGCATCTGCTTGCTCCGCGGAGCCCCAGCCCGCGCTGGGGCGCCAGCATCGGAGTGCTCCTCGCCGAAGGTATCCCGCTTCCAATGGAACTGCGCGTGGAAGCTGCCGGCGGCCGCTTTTTGCTGGGCCCACCCCACGAGAAGTCCATGCGCCCGCGGCCCTGTGATCGATTTTGATTCCGCAGCGATCTCACCCTTCTCCCCAATATGCTCCCTCCTCCTCCTCCTCCCTCCTCCCTCCTCCCTCCTCCCTCCTCCCTCCCCCCTCCTCCCTCCCTCCTCCTCCCTCCTCCCTCCTCCCTCCTCTCTCGTCCCTTGTGCCTCGTCCCTCGTCACTCGTCCCTCGTCCCTCGTCCCTCCTCCTCTCCCTCTCCCCCCTCTCCCTCCTCCCTCCTCCTCCCTCCCTCCCCCCTCCTCCCTCCTCCCTCTCTCCTCCTCCTCCCTTCTCGCCTCCCCTCTCCGTCCTCTCCTCCTCCTCCTCCTCCCTTCCTCCCTCCTTCCTGCTCCTCTCCTGCTCCTGCGACTGATCCTGCTCCTGCTTCTCTCCCTAGCTCCTGCTGCTGCTGCTCTTCTCCCCCCTCCTCCTCCTCCTCCGCCTCCTCCTCCTCCTCCTCCTCCTCCTCCTCCTCCTCTTCGTTCTCCTCCTCTTCGTTCTCCTCCTCTTCGTTCTCCTCCTCTTCGTTCTCCTCCTCCTCTTCGTTCTCCTCCTCCTCGTTCTCCTCATCCTCCTCGTCCTCTTTTCTTCTACCTCATCCTCTCTTTCTTCCTCCCTCTTTCCCCTCTCCGCACCTTTCCCTCCTCCTCCTCCACCTCCTCCTCCTCTTCCTGCCCCCCTTCTCCCTGGTCCAGTCGTGGGGATCTGAGCATCTATCAACCATTAGCTCAACATCTTGTCGTGCAGCAGTTTGAACAACACGGTGGCCTCATAAACTGGGGCCTCGACCCACCGCGGCCTCACAAACTGGGGCGTCGACCACCAGGGGACGCGGGTGCACAACGTAAAAGAAGTTGCGCTACAGCCTCAGGCCAAACCCGCCCCCTCCACCACCGCTGCTCGTCGAGGGGCAAAGATGAGGGGGGGGGACTGGCATAGGCGATCAATGGGCGATCGGGGGTCTGCGCCTCCCCCCCATATTTTTTTGTTTTTTTTGTTTTTGTGTTTGTTTTGGTTGTTTTGTTGCTTTGTTTGTTGTTTTGTTTTTATGCTTATTATGTTTTTTGTTTATTGTGTTTCGTTTTGTCTTTGTTTCCCAGAGCAAAATGACATCGCAGATGAGGAAAAAACGCGTCTCATGCTATTTCCTAGGGGTGAGGCCCCTCCAGAACTACTGGAGAGCAGCAGCCAGGCCGCTGTGCCAAACTGCTGGGCCCGGGGCGCGGCAGGTGCCATCCTGGTCCGACATGCCTGCTGCAGGGCACGTGGGGACTCTGAAATCAAGGTTCCAGATTAGGAAAAGGCCACCCCTCTCCCACGCCGGTCCTCCTCGGGTCCGCCTCCCCAGTGGGGGGGTCCCAGGGGGGAGTCCTTTTCCTCCTCCTTCTCCTCCTCCTCCTTATCTCCGCCTCCTCCTCCTCCTCCTCCTCCTCCTCCTCTTTCTCCTCCTCCTCACCCTCCTGGTCGTCGTCGACGTCTTTCAGGGTCGGCGGCACCGGCCGTCAGGCCTTCACAATCAGGGTTCCAAATTGTGAAAAGGCCACGTTTCTACCTTCCCGTGCCACGCGGAACGGCCCAGGACGAATGATAACACAACTCGGACGATTCGTATCCTCACTTGCCTGGCATTGCGGGTCAGACAATAGACACAGCTTTGGCCGCGCCCCGTCATCCTCCACTACGTTGCTGCACGCTGCGCTACCTGGGCAACAGGCGGGGACGATGCCGCCCGCGCAGGACGAATCCCTGGAGCTTTGCGGGACAACCTCTCGCCTGTGTCTTGTGCGGAACACTTCCGCACAAGACACAGGAGGGGGAGGAGGAGGAGGAGGAGGAGGAGGAGGAGGAGGAGGAGGAGGAGGAGGAGGAGGAGGAGGAGGAGGGGGAGGAGGGGGATGAGGAGGAGGGGGGGGGAACAACCCCTTGGGGTTGCGGAACGAATCCTGGAATCGTCTTGGATCCACACGCGGGCCCACGCGGGTTCAGCGGGACGCCGCGCCCACGCCTCCCGGCCCCGTGTCCCCAGACATCCGACGTCTCGATTTTCTCGAAACTCGAGCCCCCGACCTCCCGACCACTCCCCCGGGGCCGGTTTCTCGTCCCGCATCGTCTTTTGACGGTCCCGAGGCCCGGCGAGGGCCCCGAGAGGCCGAAAACGATGAAAAACCTCCGCCTCGATTTTTTTTCGAGACGCCCGATGTCTGGGTCTTCGGGCCGGCGCTCCCTGATCGGGCTTGGGCGACCCGCGCGCGGAGGTGGTGGACGTGCGCTCTCGGGGAGCCGAAGCGGCAGGCCTGTCGGGGGGCGCGCCGCGGGCCTCGGATCGAGTGGCCGCGCTCGAAGCGCGGGGGGAGGAGGAAGGGGGGAAGAGCGTCTGCCTAGCCTCCAGTACGGGGCCTGTCCTCCTCCTCGGCTCCTCCCCTCCCCCTCTCCCCCTCCTCCCCTGTCCTCCTCCCCTCCCCCTCCCCCCTCCCCTCCCCCTCCCCCTCATCCTCCTCCTCCTCTCCTCCCTCCTCCTCCTCCTCCTCCTCCTCCTCCTCCTCCTCCTCCTCCTCCTCCACAGGGGGGCTGAGGGCGAACAATGAAAAAAATACCTCCCAAATACTCCAAAATGTTCAAAAAGGATCCCAAACAAGTCGTCCTCAGACTATATTTGGGCTGTAGTTTGATTATATTTGGACTACCGCATAGACCACCCTTCGGGTGATAAGGAGGCGAGGGGGGGGGGACCACCGTCGCACTCGATCGACCTCACTATCGATCTCGCTATCGATCTCATTATCGATCTCATTCGATCAATCTCACAATCGGTCTGGCTATCGATCTCACACTCGATCTCACTAACGATCTCACTATCGATATCACAATCGATCTCACAATAGATCTCACAATCGATCTGACTATCGATCTCACGATCGATCTCACATTCGGTCTCACGATCGATCTCACTACCGATATCACTATCGATCTCATTCGATCGATCTCACAATCGATCTCACAATCGATCTCACATTCGGTCTCACTATCGATCTCACTATCGATATCACAATCGATCTCACAATCGATCTCACAATCGATCTGACTATCGATCTCACTATCAAACTCACTATCGAAGTCATGATCGACCTCTCGTTCGATCTCACTATCGATCTCACTATCGATATCAAAATCAATATCACAATCGATCTCACATTCGGTCTCACTATCGATCTCACTATCGAACTCACTATCGATCTCACTATCGATCTCACATTGGGTCTCACTATCGACCTCACTATCGATATCACAATCGATCTCACAATCGATCTCACATTCGGTCTCACTACCGAACTCACCATCATCACCACCATCATCATCACCATCATCATCATCGTTGTCAACATCATCATCATCATCGTCATCATCATCATCATCATCATCATCATCATCATCATCATCATCATCATCATCATCACCGACGGGACACCGACGGGACACCGGCGGGACACCGCGGGGCCCCGGCCGCCGGGAAGGGAGACATTTGATCCGGCCGCGCCTCAGCCACACGGGACACCAGCGGGACACCGGCGGGACACCGCGGGGCCCCGGCCGCCCGGAAGGGAGACATTTGGTCCGGTCGCGCCTCAGCCACAAGAGCCTTTCTTCTCGCCCGCCCACGCAGCTTCGCCTCGCCCGCACGCAAGGCACGCACGAACACGAAACCGAAATCGATTTCCCGGTAGGGGGGCTCTCCGTTCCACTTCGATCTCACCCCCTCACCTCCGACTGTTCGCCCAGAGTCCCCCAACAGGGGGACTGTGGGCGAACAATGAAGAAAACACCCCCCCAATACGCCAAAATGTTCAAACATGGTCCCCCAAAAAAGTCGTCCCCAGACTATGTCTGGACTATTCTTGAATACCCCTCCTGTAGAGGGACAGGCCCGACTGAAGTCTAGCCTCGCAGGCTCGGCATGCGGCCGCGCCACGTGCGCGGGCAGAGGGTGGGCCGCCTTGCAAGATGGCGGAACTCTTAAGCGAGTGCTAAGTCAGGCCTGTCCTCCTACAAGGGGATCTTCCGACGACAAAGAACAAATAGCCAGAACATACCCCAAAGTGGTCAACGAATGCGCAAAAAAATCGTCCCCCGACTGCTTCGGACAGGCCCGACTGAAAGCTGGTGGGTGTCCAAATTGGCTCGTGCAGTGTGGGCGCGCCTCAGTGTTAATCGGGGATGGACAGACCTCCCTTTAGTAAAACGTGGTTAGTGAAAACGACCTGAGGCCCAAACCTGGCGGGCGCAAGCGCCCTCTCGAGAGACCTGAGGGAAAATAACGGCCGCGGCGCCCTCTCGAGAACCGAAAACGGACAAATCACTAATCGACGTGTCATGGTAGGAGGTCTGTCCACCCCCGATTCTACAAGGGGATGTTCGACGAAAAATGAAAAATAGTCAAAAATACCCCAAAGTGGTCAACGAATACGGAAAAAATCGTCCCCCGACTACTTTTTTGACGATTTTCAAATATTCCCCCTGTAGAGGGACAGGCCCGACTTAAAGCTGGTGGGTGTTCAAATTGGCTCGTGCAGTGTGGGCGCGCCTCAAGAAACCATTTGCTTTTCGTCAGGGTATGGGTTTCTTCGCTCCGCGCGCCGCGCGGTGGCTTCCCGCAGCCAGGGAAGGAGCGGCTGCGTTCAGAGTGCTCCGGGCTTCCCCTCAGGTGCACCTCGCGCGCGGGTTCTCAGGGTTGGGTTTCTCGCGAGGGTTTCTTGCGGCCACGCCCGCACTGTAATCCAACAGGCCGCGTGGCAGAAATCTGTTCCTGAACGAATGTGCGTCCAGGGTGCCAGCACCGCGGACAGAATTGCCCTCTACTCTGCCTTACACTTGAAGCACGTGTCGTTTTGCACACGCCACTGACCCAGACCCCCGACGTAATGATTTTTTCATTACGTCGACCCCCAAAGGTCCCGACCCTTTCCCCATGACCGGCTTTGCATCCCGAATCGTTTTTTGACGCTCCCGAGGCCCGGTGAGGGCCCCCGGAGGCCGAAGATTAAGAAAAACCGCCCGTCATGATTTTTTCATTACTCGAGGGGGTCTGGGGATAGCGCTGCCGACAGCTCCGCATCGCCTCCTCTGCAATGTGGAGGAGGAGGAGGAGGAGGAGGAGGAGGAGGAGGAGGGAGGAGGAGGAGGAGGAGTAGGAGGAGGGGAGGATGTCGTCTTTGTTGCGCGGGGCGCCGCACGCTGCCGTTGTCCGTTGCCGCGAACAACCGCCCGCGCGACCTCGTTCGTACTGACGGGAAGCTCGCGTCCTAGTGGGCGGGGGGGGGGGAGGGGGGGAGGGGGTTAGAATCCCCTCCCTCCTCCTGCCTCCTCCTCCCCCTCCCCTCCCCCTCCTCTCCTCCTCCTCCTCCTCCTCCTCCTCCTCCCTCCTCCTCCTCCCTCCTCGCTCCTCCTCCTCCCTCCCTCCTCCCGCCTCCTCCTCCCCCCCTCCCCCTCCCCCTCCCCCTCCCCCTCGCCCTCCTCCTCCTCTTCCCCTCCTCCTCCTCCTCCTCCTCCTTCTCCTCCTCCTCCTCCTCCTCCTCCTCCTCCTCCTCCTCCTCCTCCTCCTCCTCCTCCTTCTCCTGCCTCCTCCTCCTCCTCCTCCTCCTCTCCCCCTCCCCCCTCCCCCCTCCCTCCTCCCTCCTCCCGTGTACCTTCTGCCTATGCCTGAGCCTGCGATGGCGTTCCACAGCTGGTCGGGGAAGAAATCGCAAGCGATGCCTTGGGTGCCAAGAAGGAACTCCGACACGCGTCGAACGACAGGCATTCGACGAGGAGGCGCCGCTCGCACTGTGCCAGACACAAAGGTAGACGGGTCTCCAGATGTGAAGAAGCCCCGGACGCCGCACCTGAGAAAGGCAATGCTGGAAGCCAACAGCGTGGCGTTCCAAACATCGATCAGCTGCTCTGCGCTCGACAAGATGCACGGTTTGCGTCTCAATCGGTACCTGATCCTTTTCGATGGCCGCGCTCCCAACCCACGAAAGGAATGATGCCTACGGTTAGGTCGGGCCCGTCCCCCTACACGGGGATTTTCGGCGAGAAATTATCAAGACTCAGAAAATACTCCCCAAATGCTCAAACATAGTCAAAAGATAGTCCACTGACTATTTTTGACTATTTTTGACTATTCCTCCTGTAGGGGGACAGGCCCAACTTAATGCTGAAGTGTTCCTGTGCGCCTCGATGAGGTTCGTCCTCCAAGCCAAAGTGAATACCCCATCTTGAACAGAAGCGACTGGGGCCCTTCTAGATCACGAAGCTGACGAGTGGCACGACGAACTAATCCACATCTGATCGACTGCTTGCGGACCCTATGCTGTCTCGGGAGTTCGCGCTCACACCCTTGGAGCACATGGTGGCGCATACCTGTGATTATGCTGTCCAGCTCTGGCGGAGCCAAATGAGAAATACAACAACAGAAGACCTCGTGGACCTTACTCGGAATAATTAGTCGGAGCTCTCGTAACTCAGGGAGCGCTATTGCCACAACATGTTGTTCCAGTACCTGCTGTAGCACGTGGGATACCTGGGAGAGTTTGATAAGACTTGTGGGAATGAATCTAGATTTATGGTGAAACGTCGCGAGGAAAAATGCCACTGGCCATTGTACTTCGCTACATGACGGGCGCCGCCAACTCGCGTTGTCAGAATCAAAAACATCGCCCTTCCCGCGGTGTGATTCGCAATAAGGATACGTCCCCGATCAGCATGCCGTCCACTTGCCGCACGAATTCCAGATTTACGTGAAGTTTGTGCTCTGGCCCCCCTCCTCCGGCGTGTTTGCCTCCAAAGCGTCCTCCTTTGTTGCCGCCTTTCTTGCCTCGTTGGTCGGTCCGCCGCTGGTCGGGGGCCGTCCGTTTGCGATTCACGTGCCCTTCGATTCGCCTTGTCCTTTGCCTTTGCCGTTCTCTGTGTGGAACGAATGGGCGGTGAAGCCGTTGGTCTTCTGAACCCCTTGCCATTGTAATTGTGGCCCCAGGTTCCGTTAATGAGTATCGTTTATCCAATCCCCATCCCCAGCGGCGTGGGCTGGGCCCCACTGGCCGGTTTGCCCCCCTTGATGGGGATATAGGCCGTTCCCTTCGGGTTTCGAGGGATGTATCCCCAACTGGGGGGGGTAATTTGGTGGGGGTCTCGAAGGGGATGGGGATGGGGATGGGGGTCGGTTTCACGATGCTGAATTGGAGCCTGGGGCTCGTCCGTTTTGTGGACTCCGAGGAGCTTGTCTCCGAACGTCCTTCCTCGCACTCAGCTCAGACTTCGCGAGCGCGCTCCTTGCCTGGGACGTCCTGCGCGCAGTGCGCCGCAGCGGGGACTGCTGGAAAGCCGCCCAGTCCAATGACTGGGTCGTGAAGGCCTTCATGACCTGCTGCACGGCTGATGCAAGCCTCGTCGCAGGCGGCGTTTCCATCAACGTCTCGATGCGCGTGTTCTGTTTATCCGGCTTCTTCTGCTCGTCCAGCTAGGATTTGGCAAGGTCATCTGCGATGCGTTTATTCATTGCGGTACATGTCCACCGCCTCCGTGGTGGATGGTTTCACCTCTTCTATGAACAAGCCTGGAGGCAACACCGACGGTGACACATTCAAATCAGAGATGTTCCGCTCCCGCTCGCTTGGGATGGCCGCAGATTCGTTGGCAACTTTTTTGAAATCGATGTCCGTGCCCAGCGCCGAACGTTGAGACTCCGACATCACCAAATCCAGCTTGTGTTTACCAAGATACTTGATTCGTAGATCATCCTCTTGCCTTCGCGGATCGCCAGGGAACCTGGGACGTTGACTCTTCGCCTTTGACGCAAGATTGCGAC
>CAUYUJ010004480.1:17500-22500 GCA_963575745.1 Prorocentrum cordatum
TTCTGAGAAGCAGGGGGTGCTTCTAAGAAGCTTCTCCCCCTCCCCCCTACAGTATTCGGCCTGGCCTAAGGAACGATAAGGAACGAAGCCCCATTTTCCCCAAGTAGGTCCACGAAGTCCGAAGACACCAAAGGGGGCTCGCCGCCTACTGCTGCGTGGCCGAACCGCCCTACCTCCCTTGCGCGTATCAAGCTGGGCCCTGTACCGCCCCGTGCTGCGCGTGGCCGAACCGCCGCTGCCCGTGCTGTCTGCTGGAACTGCCGAGCCCCCCCCCTTCGCCACCACTTGGGCGTCCACTCCCCGTGCCTTGTTTCGGCTTCGCGCGTGTAGGGTTAGGTCGGGCACGTCCCCTCTACGGGCGGGCTGTGGACGCAAAATTAGAAGCAGTCAAACATATTCCCAAATGGTTGAAAATAGTCAAAAAGTCGTCCCCGGACTATTGCTGACTATTATTGAATATTCTTCCTGTAGAGAGACAGGCCCGACTTAAGTGCACTTTCTCGCAATGTTGGCAAGAATGCTCTTCAGTGGTCATCGCCGAAGAGAAGATGCACGCGCCCGAGCGATGCCAAACGCTTCAGCCTCGATGCTCCTGCCCAAGTCACTAAGCCAGCGGCGCAGAAGCTCCGCAAGCGCGAGCAGCTAATGGAGGTGATAATTCTATGCTGCCCCCATCGTACTTAAAGACCACGTCCGGGAAATAATTTCGAGCACCCAGAAAAGTGTCGAAACAGTGTCGGACGAGTGCCTCCCAGGGCCCGACACGTGAAAACCTTTCTGAGTGTTGGTACTTCTCTGGTGCTCGAAATTCTTGCTGGTCAAGGCTTGAGTATCAGAATGCTAATTGCGATCGAGCATCGTCGAAAGCGCAGTGAAAGAAGCGCAGACAAGCGCGTTGCACTAATTACTCGCACAGTTATTACTCGCAAGTGGCCTGGATCCGCCATGTGGGATTTGCGATACATTACACCGAAACGCCACATGCTTTTTCCATATGTTTGCGAGCAGGCACTTTGCGAGTAGTGGAGCGCGCTCGGTCAGGAAGCCCTGCTCGAAGTTGGCGCTGGTGTTGAGAATTCCAGCGCGGCCCAGGGAGGCTGTGTTGGGCCGCCGACGGGGGGGCATCAACATCCACCAGCCCCAACAAGGCCTCCTTAGGCCGCCCCTGGAGTTATGTCGGGCCTGTCCCCCTACAGGGGGATTTTCGACGAAACATAAAAATACCCCAAACATGCACCAAAAGGGCTAACAATACTCAAAAAACAATCTCCAGACCATTTTGGGGCTATTTTTTAATTTTTGTTGTATCTTTAATTTTTCGTCGAAAATCACCCTGTATGGGGGACAGGCCCGACCTAACCCTGGAACTCTCAACGCTGGTTCGTCCCGCGGGGCGGCCTGCGTCGGCGGGCCCGCCGCCGTGCCCGCCGCGGCCCCGCGCCGCTGGAGTTCGTGCAGCCGCGGGCGGTGCCTCGCCGCGCCCTCCTCGTCGCCCTCGTCTTCGAGCGCTTCGCTCGGCCGGGAGATTTGGCACTCCAGGCTGGGCGGTGCCCCTCCCGGCCCTGAGCGCGGGGGGGCGGCTGGGGCCGCCGCGCCATCGGGGCCCGCTCCGCGCCGCTGCGGCTCTGCTGGGGGCGTCTCCGCCTCAGGCGCGGGCGGATCACGGGTGTAGCCGAGGAGCTCTGGGATGTCATACTGCGCGCCCGCGGGGGGCGTCACCCGCAGAGCCCCCGCCCTCACTTCGGCACTGGCCCCTGGAGGAGAATGCCCACCACTCCGCCCTGGGGCCACCGCGCGCAGGAGCGGCTGCAGATGAGCACGGGCTCCCCCGCCGCGCGGCCCCGGCAGGCGCCTGGGGGGGCGGGCGCCGGCGGCGTCGGCGAGGCACCCTGAGTCGCCGCCGGCCCCTGCTGGCCCGCTCCTCCGGCGCCTCCCAGCTCTTGCGGCTCCCCCGGCTGGGTCTGTGCAGGGGCCCCCGCCTGCTCCGCGGGCGCCCCAGCGCCGCTGGTCCGCCGCCCGCCGCCCGCCGCCGGCCGCGTGTCCTTCGGCGGGGGAGGCGGCGCTCGCCGCTGCGGCAGCGCTGGCGGCCCGCTTGCGACCGGATCCGCGCTGCGGCGCCACGGAGCTGCCACGCGGGACGTGCCGATCGCGGCTCCGGCCTCGCCTCTCCTGGCCATGGTCGTTGAGCGCCTCCCTCACCACCTCCCGCATCGACGTCGCCGGGAGGCCCTCGTGGAAACACGCCGTGCTGACGCACGCTGTGAGGATCCTTTCGATCCGGGCGGCGTCAGCTGTGCGGATCACCTCGTGGGCCAGCAGGCGGCGCGCTGTCTCTGTCAGCGCCGCCTTCCGCTCTGATCCGCCCTGGTCCGGGGCTGCCAGCGCGCGCGTGTGGGTTTCGTGTCGGCGAGCGAGCAGGGGGCTCGCGATCTCGATCGTGACTCCCATGTGCCCGAGGAAAGAGGTATCTGGCGCTGTCGGCGTCGTCATGGCGGCTGGCTGCGCTGAGTAGTCTGGATCGGACCTGTGGCCCCCAGGTAGCTTGAGACAAAGTGTCTCCGCGGGCCCGGGAATGAGGGAGGAGAGCAGCAGCCCCCCCAGTTGCTGTCCTGCCTTGCTATGTCTGGCTGCGGCCCGCAGGGGAACGCCGAGACACTTGGCCAGCCCCTTGCACCCCGATGCGCGCCAGCGTGACAAGTGGCCAAGCGCACCGGCGGCTCGAGGCTCCTCCTCCTCCTCCTCCTCCTCCTCCTCCTCCTCCTCCTCCTCCTCCTCCTCCTCCTCCTCCTCCTCCTCCTCCTCCTCCTCCTCCTCCTCCTCCCCCCTCCTCCCCCCCTCCTCTTCCTCCTCCTCCCCCCCTCCTCCTCCTCCTCCTCCCCCTCCTCCTCCTCCTGAGCTCCAGGAGGAGCAGCATGGCAAGGAAGGGCCGCAAGGCGGCGGCGGCGGCGGCCGCGTTGCGAGGCGCCCGGTCCTGGACTGCCTGGCGCAGCCGCCAGGCGTCCACACGTAGCACCCGGCCTGCCGCGCGCGCGGGGGCAGGGCGCCCACACGGGCCAGACGGTCGAAGGAGGAGGCAAACGAGGAGGAGGAGGAGGAGGAGGAGGAGGAGGAGGAGGAGGTGGAGGAGGAGGAGGAGGAGGAGGAGGAGGGGGGAGAGGAGAGGAGGGGATCCTGTTCGTCAGTGACGCCAGCTCGACGGGCATCGTTACATGGGTCCAAGATCAAGCTCAACATCGCAACACAGGCTCTGTGCAAAACGCAAGCGGCGAACACAAGCTCCGCCGCCTGCAAACAAAGGAGGGGATGGGTATTTCTTGACTAGAGACCCGGGACCAGAATCAACCCCAACGCCCACGGGGTCCCCCTTGGTGACGGGAGTGGGGACCCACTCGGGTGCACTCGGGAGGGAGGGAGGGGGGGAGAAGAGGGGAAAGGAAGGTCGCCATGGGGGAACCTGGTCCCGAGGTTTCTCGATGTCTTCGGGCTTTCGGGGCCCTCCACGGGCCTCGGAACGCTCAGAAGATGACTCAGGATGAAGATCTCGTCCTGGAGGAAGGCTCCAGGGCCCCGGACCCATGCTAAGGACTTGCCGACTTGCCATCGCTCGGACGTCCATTCCCCGTGCACCTGTCGGTTTCGTGCGTGCTTTTTGCCAGATCACCCAGGATGCTCCTCGATGTTCCTCGCAGAGAAAACATGCACGCGTCCGAGCAATGCCAAGAGGAAGGTCTGGGGGATAGGGGGAAGGAGGCGGGGGGTGGGGAAGGGGGTGGAGGAGGGAAGGCCTTGGGGGGGGGACGGGGCGGGGGAAGGACAGCAGAGGTGGATGGCGAGCGGGGGGGCAGGGAGGGAGGGAGAGAGAGAGAGAGAGAGTGAGCGAGGGAGGGAGGGAGAGGGAGGGAGAGGGAGGTAGAGAGAGAGAGAGGGCGAGAATGATGAACGCATTGTGGCCGATCCGGATCACGCTCTGCCCAGGATCGGGCAGCCGGGGCGCTCGTGCGAGTCCGACGGACTCGCACGAGGAGCCTGATTTGCTGACCTCGCCTGTCCCCAAGCGAGGACTTCTGGGGTACTCTGGCCCCGGAGATGTCCGCCTGGGGGACATGGGGTGAGCGGGGTCAGGCGGGAGGGGGAGGAGCGGGAGGATGAGGAAGGGGAAGGAGCGGGAGGAGGCTGAGGAGGGGGTGGAAAGAGGAGGAGGAGGGAGGAGGACGGATGAAAAAGAAGGAGGAGGGAAGGGGAGGAGGAAGGGGTGAGGAGGAGGAGGAGGAGGAGGGGGAGGAGGAGGAGGAGGAGGAGGAGGAGGAGGAGGGGAGGAGGAGGAGGAGGAGGAGGAGGAGGAGGAGGAGGAGGAGGAGGAGGGAGGAGGAGGAGGAGGAGGAGGAGGAGGAGGCGGGGGAGGAGGAGGCGGACAGCCCGGCGGAACCGCGGGTCGGGACCGCAAGACTACACCGAGGGAGACAGTCAAGCACGCCGCCGAAGCGGTCGTCGCTCCCGTGCGGCCAAGGGCGGCACAAGCAAGATGGAGGTTGGAGGGGGGCCCATCAAATGTTTTTCGCCCCACGGCATGGCTTTGCAGAGACCGCGTGCCGGGGGACAAGGCAGGGCCCCCTCCCCAACAACATGCAGATCGGGTCGAGAGACTCGCCCGTCTTTGGATGGAGCCCCCGAGCCGCACATTTAATTTTGGTGGCTTGGGAGCTTCGGGATGACGGGTGTTCTGAGCGGCCTTTGCATCTCTCGCCAAGGCCTCGCAGATTCCCGTTGGGCAAAAGCGTGAGAGCTTATGTCGGGCGTGTCCCCCTACAGGGGGATTTTCGACGAAAAATGAAAAATCCCCCCCCCAAACTACTCCAAAAAGGTCACAAATACTCAAAACATAGTCCCCAGATGATTTTGACTATTTTTGGACTATGTTGGGGGTATTCTTTTATTTTTCGTAGAAAATCCCCCTGTAGGGGGACACGCCCGACTTAAAGCTGAGCACTGGGCACACAGCA
>CAUYUJ010004480.1:27500-36791 GCA_963575745.1 Prorocentrum cordatum
TATGTGTTCGTCCATCCGCATTTCCGTGATCCGTAAAGCTATCATCTGGGCATTGCTCACCACGCTCAGCGCACAGTTGGTTTCGCCCATGGAGGTCGAGTGAGCCACCTTCTTCGCCTTGTTCGAGAGAATAGCCATCGGGTGACAATAGCCACTGAGGCAACTCTTGTCCGTGACAATGTCTGTCTTGGGGTCAACCAACATATAAACATCACTCATGAGAAGAATAGCTTGTCCTTCTTGAGGGTACACACTCGTTTTCGTAGTATGATTAGCGTCGCCAATTGCCCGCAGGCAGAAAGGTCCTCGAAGCCGAGGGTAGTGAAGTCCAAGAAGTTGATTGTCATTCTGCGCCTTCTTCAATACTGCATTCGCTCGCTTGAGGTGCATAACTTTCGGCTCGTTGTTGAAACCCTGCAGTTGAGTAACTTCCGTCAGGATATGTACATTGCGTTGACATAAAAACAACATGCTGGTCAAAATACTCCTGAATCCGTGTATGTGCTGAGCCGATACCAACTGATCATCGCCAAGAGGAGGTACTTCACATGGTTTGATGTTGGCCAAGTTCTGCGTCTGCTGAATCAAAACACTGTCATTCACCAGCCTGCTGTACTGAGCTCCGTTGTGAGTGAAGGGTAACTGCTGCCGCTTGACCGCTCCGAATTTAGTCTCCAGCAGTTGACGCAAGAAATTCAATATTTGCTGTCTCGATTCTGATAAGAGATCGTCCACATGTATTGAGAGACACGCCGCCAACTTGTCCGTCATGGATATGAGCAAGCTCTCTGAAACTCCACATTCTTGTGCTCTATGAGGGTGTCGCCGTCAAAGTATATCTATGTCCTTCACTGTCCAGTACACAGAACTGTCGTCCCACAGGCTGATACGTGCTTCAAGATGGGAAACCAGGAATAACGTGAGAGCGATCTGCCACAAGTGAGGTGCATCCACCAGTCCGTACATAGGCTTGAGCAGTTCCAACAAGAACAGACCATAATCCACTGGCCGTACCACCACAGAGCTGCCCTTGATGTCCGCGAGGTGTCGCCACACGTTGGCCGGAGGATTGAGGTAGACCTTCCTGACCGTGGTACACGATAACTTTAGCTCCTTCGAGCGCTTCCTCAACTCATCGAACGATAGGCCCTGAAGAAATGCCGTGGATATGTCCCAGCTCTCAAGCTCTGTCAAGTAGTGACACTGCGCCATGCTGACCACCAGCTTCTGACTGATCCTTGATGCCGTACTGGAGTGTCTCTGTATCTGGTGTTTCTGGGAGTCCAAGAAGCCGCGTCCACATAATCTGGATTTTACTTCCCATTTCTGAGTCTTCGGGTTGAACTTCCACTTGCGAACCCAAACCGCGTCGATGATATTCTTGGAGTCCAGGTTCTTGACCGCCGCGCATGCGAACACCGTATGAGTGCAAAACGCCGTGAGTTCGTGCCGATCCGCAGCCTCGACCAGATCCCAATTCTCGTAGATCTCCTGCTCCGTCAGGTTGCCGTCCGCTTGAGATGCATAGATCACCGCTTCGCCCGTGTACAAGTCGAACAAGAAACACTGGTTCTCCTTCCAGGGTCCGGCGATAACCCATGCTGCCTGTGATCGTTTCCAAGGAAGGTTACCTGAGGGTGCATCGTCCGTCTGCCTGATCTGGTCCGTGAAGAAGTTTGCCTGACGTTGCTGTTCCAATACCATAGTCATAGAATCCGCCATGTATGCTTCTCTAACGTCGTTCAGATACTCCTCATCGTCCATTGTCATAAACATACAGCTGGTTGAGGTGTTCCGTCTGGTGAAGATGTCCTCGTCCTTTCCAACATAGTGTGAACTCTCTGGCATATCAACTCGAACGGGGTACTCGATGGAAACGGGTTCTGCTGAAGGCAGTCCGTTGAGTTGTTCCCAATCTGCGGCTGAGAGTCCAAGAAGTAATGAATCATTCGCATTCTCCGAGGTATCAGCTGGTACTTCCACCAGAGGTCCGCCTTCTGCACTTTGTTCTCCGTCTGCGTCAACAATAGGTGTTACGTTCTCTTCCATGACCTTGCTAAGTTCCCGAGAGATGTCCAGGTCGCTTTCCGTCGGTCGTGCCGGCGGAGATTCTCCAGCGTAAGGTCGTTGAGCAGGTTGCTCCATCGACGTTGACATTCCTGGATCTGCTTCGTGATCTCGTTTTGAGGCTGGTTCGCGTCCAGCACTCGGTCCATCTCGAGAACCTGCATAAGGTCGGTACGCCGGCTGTACGATCGCGTCCTGTCCGGGAACTCGGTCACCTCGATCTCGCTTCTGCACAGGCTTGCGTTCGATGTTCGGCTCTCTGGATGTCGTAGGTGTTCTTGAGCAAGTCGTGCTTGACGAGGGTCTCGCAATGTCTGTGAGAGGCACTGCCGTGCTAGAGGAAGGTGTTGACATCTGATGATCTTGACTTGACACTTCCATGGCAGATTTGTCCTGAGTGTCTGCGGGACCCATCGATGCCGTCTGATCAGGTTCCTGCCGAGAGGAGTCCGCCATTATTTCGCTCAAAGGCCTTGACATGTCGAAGTTCTCCGAGGAAATTAGAGAGTCATCAGGAACCAATTGTCCGGCTGTCGCTTGAAGAGGAACTGGTCGAGCAGGTTGAGATACTTGATGAGCTGGATGAGGTACTTGGTGAACAGGCTGAGGTACTTGATGAACAGGCTGAGGTACTTGATGTCCGGATGAGCTCGAGGAGGAATGTACGAGTTCTTTGCCATGTCGTTCATCATTCATCACCTTGCTGAGCTCACCAGAGAGGTCGACTCTGTCGGACTTGGGAGAAGCCTGTATCATTTCCTTGTCATGTCCTTCTTCGCTCATCACCCTGCTAAGCTCGCCCGAGAGATCCATCTTGCTTGTGTCCATGCGTCGAGACGTGTTCTGAATAACCGGTACCGTGGAGGAAGGCTGAGCTTCTGCCGATATCGGAACGAGCTCCGATCTGTCACGTACTGTCCGTCTCGATACATCAGGTGAATATTCCAGCGAGCTCATGTCCCAGCTGTCGTCGTCCGGCAGGAGGCTGACCATGTCCTTGAGGTCCTGATCGATATCTCTCATGCTCTCCGGCATGGTTTCCACGTTGCCCAGGTCGTCGATGTTGGGAATCTCGTAGTCGTCCAAGAAGGGGTTTACCGGTAGCTCGGTTCGGTACATGAGGAAGAATGAGGTGTCCTCCCAACTTCCTTTTGAGTAGTCTGCTACGTTAAGACCCTTGTTTGGACGAACTTCCTGTGCCAGGTAATCTGCATGATTTGCTCGCGACCACGTCACCAAAAGTCCATGGAATATCCGATCGAGAGCTGGTATCCGTTTGACTGATGTCCCGTACAAGAGTCCATCTACGCTCTTCAAGTGGAAGACCTTCTTGTATATCTGCATGCACAGCGTCCAGTGGTTCACCAGTCGCAGCTGAGCTGCTGGAGGAAAACACGCCATCACATTTCCGTTGAAGGTCTTTCCGAGCCGCGTATACTGTCCGTAAGCTGTGCCGTCCACGAGGTCCATCAGCTTGAAGAGGTTCTCAGTGTCCTCATTCTTCTGCAGGAGGTACACGAAATTGTTGCCATTGCCGAGAGGATTTTTTTCCAACTTCACCGTGTGCCGTCGGATGTGTCGTGTTGGCAGGATGTAGGGAATACCGTTCCACGCGACAATGCCCGTGCCCTGAGTGAGCTTCACGAGTTCAGCTGGTCCTCGCCAGCCGGATTGATCCTTCCTTTCTGGCACTCGGTAGATATCCACTGGCTCGCCTGGTTGAAGTCGCTGTCCAGGAGGTGTCTGCTGCTGCCGGGTGCGATTGCATCGTGCAATGCGCTCTTCAACGAGACTCTTGGCCATTGCGATCTTCGCTTGCATTCTCAGTCTCAGAGCCGATTCGAATGGGTCCGGACAGCTGTCGACTGCCGAAGTAACTGAATCAAGAGTAGTCGCCTCCATGTCGTAGAAGTCTCGTGGAGTGAATCCAAGCACCACCTGGTTCGCAGACTGGCCGCCGTACGACACAAGAGAGTTCGAGACCATGGCTGATTCATGGATAATGTCGGCGTTAGTGACCTGCAGTCCTTGAGCCTGGCAACTCTTCTTCAACTTGAGCGAGCAGAGTCTGACAAGTGAGATCCAGCGCTCCACCAAGCCCGTCAACGTGTGGTCATCCGTTCCAGCAAAGCTGCGCCTGATGTTGAATTTGTCACACATCCTCGAGCACAGTTCTGATACAAGGCCACCTTCCTGATCGAGGATAAGTCGTGCTGGGGGTCCGAAGTACCGTATCCAACAGCGTAGTACTGACGTAAGAATTTCTTCTGCAGTACGATCCTTGAGGAAGTCCGCGATCTTGTACTTGCTGAACTCATCGATGATCAGGATGAAGCACTCGTCCCACTGGAAGAACAGGTCTATCTGCACTCTCTGGTTGAAATGTACTGCCATGGAGATGCCAACCTGAGGCTTGGTGGCTGGAGGTAGAAAGTCTCGACAATCTCTACAGGCCTTCGGAACGACAGGCAAGATCTTGGCCACGAAAGGTATCCAACAATCTCCTTGCTTGAGCAGTATCGCCATATCTGGAACCGAGGCGTGCCAGAAACGTATATGAAGTCCAAGAAGACATCGAACACATTCTTTTCTGTCTTTATTCTCTGCCGCTTCCTTCAGCTTCTTGAGGAGGTTCGCCAGGTTGAAGCTGGGCTTCACGTCATACCATTCCTTCTTGGCTATCTTCGGCTCCTCCTTCAGCGTGCCTGGGTCGTCCTCGGAAGCTGGCTTTTCTGGCTCGTTCTTCTTGGCCGGTTCTTCTGGTGCCAGTGCTGGCGATTGATCTCCCGAAGCATCGGGAGCCCGTTCCAATGGCACGTCTTGTAGAGGTTGTACTGCTGGTTCGTCTTCGTCAGGAGGTTCCTCGGATGCTGCCACCAGAGGCTCATCTTCTGAATCCTCAGCTTGGGCAGCCGGTGCAGCTGCCGCAGGAGCTGGAGCAGCGACTGGAGCCGGTGCGCCACGAGGAACCGATCCTGCCATCTTGCATTGCCCTTGAATACGCGTGTGAGGTTCCGTAGTCTTCGTGCCGTGCTTGCAGCGGGGGCACGTCCAGTAACTTGTGTAGTTGCAGCCGTCGGCGTTCTCCGTCAGAAATTCTTCATGATAGTATCCGGTCTTGGCCTGGCCGATGATCTTCATGATGTCCTTGCCGATGGCGTCGCACAACTGCTTGGGGTAGATTGCAGCTCGAGCCGTCCGGTGTACTCCATCCGTATGACCAACGAGCTGGCCTTGAGGAACCTTGCATTTGCAGTGTAGAGTTGCTCCGCGAAGACCGAAGGTACTCAAGTATCGTGTCCTTTTCCGTATTGGTTCGCCGTTCTCATTGACTGCACCGAATGGACAATGATCTCCAACGTAGGGCCGTAGTCCCAGTCCTGAAAGACATCGTAGAGAAGACTTGTCCCAAATCTCGCTGGTGGCTGGGTTCTCGACCGCTGCATGTTCACCACGCTTCTGTCCATCTTGTATATCCGAGACACACCAGCTGAGAGTGAGGTCCTGAGCTTCGCGTTCTGCTTCTCGTTTTTCCGCATTTCCTTTTGAGGCCTGGGAGCAAGGTGTGCATGTAGGAGCCCACCAGGTGATCTTGATGCCCAGCGTGTGCCTGATCGCCGTGAGGATGCTCTGATGCTCCGAGTCTGCCAAGTTCCAACCGTACCGGTAGTCCACAGGAAACGCCATCTGCAGACCGAGCCGCATGCACCTGAGGGAAAGACGACCACTTCCAGACATACGTTCCTGCATGTGTACTTTGAAGCCTTTCATATGATCCATCCACAACGTCGCATTGCGAGGGGTGATGACAGGCAACATAGTCTGCTGGTAGAATTCCTCAGGCCACGCCCGGTACTTTCGTTCGAGCTCAGAAACATCATCACGATCACAAGAGGTAGGCCACATATTCGCTCCTGTCCACATGTCGCCAGTAAACGAGGCCCACTGCTTGTAGAACATCTGGCTGATCTGCATCGGTGTAGTCCGTGTTGTTATTGATGTTGAGCGTTGAGGTCGACCTTCGTTCCGTTCTGCTGCATCTGCTTGATATTCTCTATGTCTCATTCTACTTTCTGAAGTGCTGCTGTTGAAGGCCGACTTGCTCTCGCTCGTCTGCGTTGAGATCTCGCATTTGTCACTCGAAGTCTGAGGCGAATCCTTTCGAGGCGTTTGTCCATGATCCGGCAATAACGAGGGCGACGTGAACCCTGCAACGCTCGAGGAGCACGCTGCAGGGATTTCTGACCTGTGACAAACCAATGGTTTTCCTGAGGGCTCCGAGTGATCCACATGCAACGCCGTACTGACATTCGACTTCGCAGTCTGGTTAACGTCAAAGATGAACTCCATGTAATCCTTCACTGCTTGCCGTAGAGCTGAAGCTTCTTCTCCGGTGTTGGCCGTAGGGTCGTCGATCGGCAAGAGGTAGTGGCCCGAGTCCGTGCACAGAATACGTAAGAAAGAAGTTGGTGCCACCTTCTCGCCCATTGATCCGATGTGATTGATGACCAACACCCCGTCCTTGTTGGGAAGAACATTCGTGTGCATGGATGCCGCATGCTCAATCATCGACTCGTTCGGAAGAAGGCAAGGGCACCGCGAACCTGAACCGCCGAGAAGATCCATCGTGAATGTGCTCCTGGGTAGCGCCTTCAGGTTCAGGGGAATCGTGCCGAGCCCAAGCGATGGACTGGCCTTGCCGTCAATACCAGACAACTTGGAGTGCGAGTTCTTCAGCGTGATGTCTTGGCCCTTGGGCCATAACAAACGATCGCATATCTCACGTGCCGTGTCCGTTCCGCCGAGTCCTTTGGAAGCACCTGGATCAACAATCAAACCCAGACGCTGCCTGCCACGCACGCTCGTCATGAGAATCATTTCTTCATCGCGGCCCCTGGTTGTCGGATAGCAAGCGTTGTTGACCGCGAAGAGGTTCGTGTGAGTAGGCCAAAGATCGGACAACGAACCTTCGTTCGCTCCTGCAAATGAAACATCACCATCTGCGTCCAGTCGTCCAGGAGTGTCTGGTTTGTCCCGAACGGGCCGATCTGGTAAACCGTAGGTCGAGGAGGAGGCCGAGCTTCTTGTCGCTTGAGGTCTGTCGGGTACTCCGCGGTTGTTCTGACTCTCGACACCCTTGACCAGGTCGCTGAAACTCGTTTTGCGTCCTGGAGGCTGGTCCTCTTCTCCTCGCGCCGTTGTCGTGGGTGACGCCCAGGTTCCTGGAGGTGGAGAAGGTGCCGCCGAGGAAATCACGCTCCACGAGCTGTCCGAAGGACTGTCTTCTGAAATGGAGTCAAAGCCGGTAGACCAAGGAGGTGTCCGGCCTGCGTTATTGAACTTCTGCCAAGCACTGCGAAATGAAGGAGACTTTGACGATTTGCCTTCCTTGCCCTTGCCGCGTCCTTTTCCTTTCATTGGATTCTCGTCAGGAAGCATGTCGTCATCCAGGTAGAAGTCGGACTCCTGCCGGCTCCATTGTGAGTAATCCAGGTCGTCAGGTCCACGATGTCCAGCGGCGAGAGCAGCTCCTGTGTATTCCGTATTCGCTTGGTAATCGCTGAAGTGATGCAAAGTCTGCGTATATCCTGCGTTGTTTTTTCCATCTTGATTTCCAGCGGCTGATCGATGCTTGGCTGGGCAGTCCTGGTCTCGATGCCATTTTGAGCCGCACGTACTGCATCCGTTGCTGTCCTGCTTGTTCTTCGTCTTGCCGCCGTTGCCTTTCTTGCCGTAGAGTGCGTCTGATGAATGGTGTTGGCCTGCATCACGTCCTTTGCCTTTTCGTCCGAGTCCTCGACCTTTGGAGCCTTTTCCACGTCCTTTGCTGCGAAAGCGTCCTTTGCCTTTTCCTTTCCTCTTGAAACCACCATATCGCCACTTGGGTCTGAATCCAGTCATTTGATAGGCTTCCTCCAGGTCGAGCTCGTCAAGATAGGATTCAACTTCATCTTGATCATACCAATTCCAATAACTGTCATAAGCACCATATCGCCATTCACCAGATTCTGCAACCATATAATCTCGATAGTGTAGGTCCGTGTCTTCGTCATATGTGAAATCTATATACTCATCTTGATCTTCATCTGTATAAAAAGAGAGATGGTAGTCTTCGTCGTTCAGCTCCTCATCGTCGTGCTCTCCGTAGTGTCCATGATGATGAGTGACTCCAGCTGCCATTTCTTGCTTTGCGATTCTGCTTATCATGCTGTAGATCTGGTTGAACTGTGTCAGGTCGCCATTGTGATGAAGCTTTATGTCCGCGACCCGTCGTGCTGGAAGGCCGCTCCACTTGAAGAGGAGGTGAGTCCGTCCGGTGTCATTCAGCTGAAGTCCCGCCTTGCTCTCTGCCTCATCGTACCGTTGCTTGAACCGTAGGAGAAAGTCTTGCAATGAACTCGAGCCCCTGCGCGTGTCCCAGAATCTATCCAATATTTCGCCCTGCTTGTCCTGGTCGTGAACCTCGAAGGCCTCCTTGAGACGTTGGATGAGGTGCACGACACCAGCAGGATTTTCTGGCACAACAACCGACCCATCGTGAGGGTCGAGCACTGCATCTGTCTTCGCAAGAGCAAGAGCCGCATCACCAGTATATATTTGACCATTCCGATCCACTCTCATATGCATTGCCACCTCGAACGCCTGGTCCAAGAGCCTGCTAGCAACAAGAGGCCCTGCTTCTTCATCCGTGATAGGAGTGATTCTCCACCAGAGGTGGAGGCGCTCGAGGAAGTTCTTGAACGTGTATTCTGGCAGGCCCGGCTTCCAGCCGGGAGGTACATAGCGAGTAAACTCTGGAAGAGTGTTCGGGAGCTTCCAGTCTGCTCCGCCACCGGCCGCCATCGTCCCGTAGGTGTAGAAGAGGGGAAGGAGGATGAGCTGGTAGATCACCACAAAAAAACAGGAAGATCGAGAGGAACCTGTTGATGCTCCTCAGCGGGCCCTTGTCGGGCCCGGTGTTGGTGATGATCACCGTCTTGAGTACTCGCGCCTGGCGGCGCGCGGCGGGCGCTATCGCGCGCCCGGTGCCGGCCGAGGAGGGGCAGGCTGGAGCTGGAGCTGAACCCCAGCTCCGCTACCAAACTGAGATGTTTAGTTCTGAATGCGCAAAAACCCTGAGCCCTAATAGTTACAGTCCACTGCTGTCTATCACTGTCTGCTGCTACCTTGCATGTGAAACTGACATAAGCTGATATTCTCAGTGGACGGTGGGCTGGGGAGGGA
>CAUYUJ010004480.1:39391-69543 GCA_963575745.1 Prorocentrum cordatum
GGGGGGCCCGTGAGGGTGCGCCCTCCTGGCCAAGGCCGTGTGTGTGTGTGAGTGTGAATGTGTGAATGTGTGAGTGTGTGCGAGTGTACGTGCGTGCCTGCGTGCGTGTGTGTGCGTGTGTGTAAGTGTGTGTGTGTGTGTGTGTGCGTGTGTGTGTGTGTGTGTGCGTGTGTGCGTGCGCACCACCCCACTGCGGGGCCCCCTTTATCAGGACGGAGTGGCTGCATCAGTGGGGCAGGATCATCGGCGGTGGCGTCGGGGGCACCATCCTCGGCGACGACGATGACGCCGGCGGCGACGACTGCAGGGACCACGGCGACGACGGCATCGCCTTCTTCACGGCGGGGAAGGCGCAAGAGACCAGAGGCGGGTCCATCTCGATAGCCCAGCGCCGACCCCCTCGACAAAGCCTCGCCCATTCGACCTAGCACCGCCTCCCGTGGGGCCCTAGTGTAACCCAAAATCTAGCCCCCCGCCCCAAGAAACAAGAAGCGGGACAGAAACGGGAAACTACATCGAGACACAGCACAGAACACATAGCGGCACAGGGAAAGCAGCACATAGCAAGACAGCGGAGGGGAGCCGTAGCGGCACATAGACAACGACACAGAAAGAGACAGAGAAAGGGAGACCAAGCGAGACTCAGACAGAGAAACAGAGCGAGACAGAGAAAGATATACTTAGCGAAGCAGATAAAAAAAAGAGACATCGTGGAAGGATGGGGAGGCGCACCAGGGTGGGGCAGGGCCTGCGAGCAAAGCTCAGCACGTCCCTCCCAAGGTAGGTGAGCTCCACACAGATCGAGCTAGTCGCTGTCACCAGAGACGCTACTGCTTCCGGCCCTTGGTGAAGCAGGAGGCCGCTCGACCGCATCTGCCCGAGGCCACCGATACGTGGCGACGGCGGCCAGGCAGACCTCCTCGAGAGCCTGCTGTTGCTGGCTCCGGAGGACGGCCCGTGCAAGCACACCAGCAGCAGGACGGGCGGGGGCTCCTTGCCAGAGGGGCGTGGAGGAGGCCAGAGAGCGTCGACCGCCTGCCACCACGCAGCCTCAGGGTCCTTGGGGTGCGGTCTGCCGGGGGGTAGCTCTGAGGGCGTTTTGTCGCAAGTTCTACCTTGGGGCCCTTCCCCATGTACTGCTGTCTGTCATCACCTGAGATGTCGTGGGCCTCCAAAGTGGCGATCTCCATCGTCCTGACCCATGCCGCATAGGTGTTGCTGACGATGGCAGCTGGCGCCCGTCGTCGCTTGTGGGTGGCATGGGCTTGTCCCTGTTGGGGCGCGAGCTGGTGCCTGCCGAAATGGGGGGCAGCTGTTCACGATCTTTTTTGCTTTGCGCCACCGGTCCTCCGTGACGTGGGCCTGCGGCTTGCGGGACCCCTTCCGGATGCCGTCCTCATGGGTGCTGTCGAAGCCGACATGCAAGTGATGATGGAGCTGGTCACTGCGGATCCGCATGCCGCCGGCCCCTCCCGTGGACCTCTTACTGTTGGGGTCCGCCGTCCGCTTCGGCCTGTCGGTCGTCGGGAGTGCACTGGGGACCCTGATGGAGCTGTGTTGCCAGGCGTCGCCGCTGCCCACCGCAATCTCGAGGCCGCAATCGGTCTTCGACGGGACCCTGGTCGCCGACTGGTCGCAAGCAGGTTGCGGCCCACGATGTTGCCCTGGGGCCCTGGGTCCTGTGCAAGATCTAAGGCGAAAGCCCGCCGAAAGGCTGTTTGCCGCGCTGCTGGAGGTAGGAGGAGGAAGGAGCCGCAGGAGCCCCGTGAGAGCACCGCAAGAGCGTCCCTGGAACACCCCAGTAACGCCGCGGCAAGTGTCGCGCACGTACGCGAGCAACGCACTTTGCCTGGGGTGCTTACGTCGAATAGTTGCGTAGCGCAACGGCGAAGAATTCGAGGCCGAAGCGGTTCGTCCGGTTTTTGATTCTCTGGCCGCCTGCGCGAGGCGTGTTTGCCGGAACTGTCTTCAACCAGTCCGAGAAATGCGGGGCAGACCAGCCGCCAGCGAGCGTCGAGCCCGCACTCGCGCAGTGTAGTTGCGTCGTGTGTTTACTGTTTACGTAATGTAATTGCACAGCGTCCTCACGCAGCGCATTCACGGAACAACGCCGGCTGAGAACTCGCAGCTGGAGTGATGAGTCCCGTCGCTTCCGCAGAAAATCCGAAGAATGCGGATCCGCGTCGGAGCGCACCGGGCTTAGCAACAGGCTTAGCAGCAACTTGGTCACTGAAAGTTCGCGAATAGCGCGGCCAATTCGATTGCTTTCCGAACCCCTTCGTGCTAGACATGATTCTAATGCCGCGGCGAGTGTACAGCGCGAAACTCAGTTTGCGGAGCCCAGCACCATGCGCCAGACATGTCGGTGACGCATTAGCAGAGACATCCCATTCGCATGAGAGGCCGCCTCAAAAAAGAACACACATGTTTGCCTCGTGGTCTGAACTTCGAGAAGTGAAAAGAAGTTGTGAAAACACTGCGGTCGGAAAGGGTCTGGCGTCCACGCGAATGTTTCCCCCAGATCCCAGCGCCCCGCGACAGACGCATCTGAAGAGACATCTCGCGCGAAGGGGAGGCCGCCACGAAAAACGATACTGGAAGACCTTACTGTCTGGAAACTCCCCACGGTTGCGCGACACTTTCTTCTTGAGGAGCTCCGCTCCAAGTGCTGGACAAATCGACGACGCGTCTGAAGAGCCATCCCTGTGGCAAAACAGGCCGCCACGTTCGCTTCACTCGCATCCTGAGCCTCCCTAGGGCACGGCAGGTGGTGGCACCGTGCAGATCTCGATTTGCGCGCGCGCGCACGCGCGCACGCGCGAGCACGCGCGCAGGCCGCGCCCCGCGAGAGTCAGTGGAGAGCAAGCAAACTAATTTCGAAGACTAACAGGGCTTTCATTATGGACCAGCTTGCAACCCTGTTTTCGCCGCGTTCGCTCACCGCCCTTTCCCTCCCTTCGCCCTGCTGCTCTTCCCCATCGGGCATTTCCTCATTCATCCACCATTTGTCCGTCTAACCCCAGCACCCCGGCCCCTTCCTCCATTCCCTCCTATGTCGTTTGACTTGTACTCTGGGCTTGCTCAAGGTCTATGGGAATGGCGGTTCAGGGTGGACGCTCGTGCGCGCGCACGCGCGGCGCCATGCGAACACCATTTCGGGGATGACAAACTAATGTTTAAAGCTACGTGGTGTAAGCCCATCATTGGACTGATATTCTCGGCTTCAACCGAATATGTCAAATTGCAACACAAGGCAAATTTCTTTTTGCGCGCGCGGACACATCACTCCCTCGCGCACAATAAGAAGCATTTCACGTGCGCCAATTTGTCATGTCAGGTTGTAGCCCAGACTGCAAGTGAAGCAATTGGCTCTTAAAACGTATGGCCGTTTCCTGCTGCTGGTCGCATGACGTCGCCTGTGCTCGCGCGATACGGCAATGTGCGGTGATACTAGTGGCGGCCTGTGGCGAAGCACGACGCACGGATGAACCATGCGGCGTTCGCCACTTCGCGTTCGACGTTCAATTGATCCATCTGTATTGGTTTCCGCATGGCGCCGCGTGCGCGCGCACACGCTTGCAAAACGAAACGTGTCATGCGCCATCATAGATCAGATCCTGCCAGGGGGCAACATAGAAGTGAAGGCTTTCACCACCCACTTTCTGAAACTACCTTGGCAACCTCTCAGTTATTATCATACAGCCCCGCGCGAGCACCTCTTGCTCGTGCGCGTGTTTGGACTCGGGCTTGGGCTCGAAGTCGTCGGGTTCGGGCTCGTCGGGCCCAGGCTGCGGCTTGGGTGCGTGCCCTTGCTCGCGCTGCAGCTCGGGCTCTCGCTCGGGCTCGGGCTCGGGCACGTTACGTTGAACAACTACATCTTCAATTCGTCCGAGCGACATAACTCCACCCCACAATCCTACAAGTCAGACGCGACATCCTCAACCCCTACCCCCGACAATTCGATCTGATGAACCACAACCACTTCTTTGACCGACTACTCTGGAACGACCACTTCCTGAATCACCTCATCCACCTTGAACAAGGGAAGAGTAACGTCTCCAACCACTTCCTCGACCTCTGCGGATTGTGCACTTATTGCCTCAACCCCTACAAACCCAACAGCCACTGCCTCAACCACTTCCTGAACCTCTACAATTTTTCGACACCCATTTACTCAATTACTTCAAGATAGTAGCAAACACCTCCTCAACCACCTCCACCACATCCGACAATCCAGCAGCACCTTCTTCAATCGCTTCGCCAATCTCTGCAAATCTAACCATTACGCACTCACCCACTTCCCCAGCACCAACACATGGACCAGCCCCTGCTTCACCCACATCGTCACCCCTTACGCACTGAACATCCACTGCCTCGGCAACGCCCCCAGCCCCTACAATTCCAACATGTTCCTCGACCACCTCCCCAACTCCTACAACAAACGCAACTACGTCGGCGGCCACACGTTGTAAAACAAACACTCCCTCAACAACACCATCAGCAAAAAAACAGCGAAATTGCAGCCACCCTACATGTCCCAGCACAGTCGCGATAGACATCCCAAACATAAGAGGACTCCTAAACGACAAACGATGGCCCCAGGAGAGCTCCAACCTTGCCCTGAGAGAGCCTCAGACGAGACCAAGGACGGCCTAAATGGGCCCCAAGGCGGCCCGACAACCCTCCAGACGATCCAAGAGGGCCCCAACACGACAGAAGAGGGCCCCACGGGGCCCCAAGACTGTCCCAAATTAGCCCCCCAAATAGCCCAAAGACGGCCCAAGTAAGCCCCATGAGGGCCCCTCAAGAAGTGGAGACGAAAGGTGACACATGTGACGGCCATCTGAGCGATTTGCAGTATGCACCTGGCAATCCTCTAATGCGGCAGAAGTCTTGCCACGCGAGCCGATGCCACACACCAAGCGCTCCAATGAACGTAATGTCTAGCTGTTCCTTGTCCGTCACACGTGTATGCAACGTTGATGTCCGTGTATGGATATATCGTAGGTGCGACCTTCAGGCCACGCAGCAGCGCCATGCCATCGCATCCACGCAGCAAGCCTCAACATGCCCTCTAGAATCCACGATCAGCATCACTTGCCCCCCATCCAGGGAAATTCGTCATTCTACTTCTAACAAGGCTTGTGAAAGTCAGAGTAGCATGACATGCAAGGCAGGACTCGCAATCGTGTGCAGTCAAGGTTGGAATATCATGCGGAACATGCTGAGCCCGCGAACTGAATACACATACCAAGAACGGGCGTACCCAGTCACACAGAGGGCCGAGCGCTTGAAAGACATGCCACATGTGTATCCACCACTCACCCAGGTCGACCACGCCAAATGGAATTACGTAATCACCTGGTGCATCTCAGCTCAGGCTGCCACTTCGGAAGCCTGGTGGTGTGGGTGCTTAATGAGCTCCTGTCCACAATCACCCCCAACCCTCAGATCATCATGACACTTCTGAGGCGGCAATGGGGAGGGCTGATCAACAACGAGACATCGTCAGATCAACCACCCCCTCGGCCAACCCTCATTTACACAAGCCGGTTCTGAAACTCCAGAGCGTCGGCAAGCTCAGCCAGCATCGAATCAGGAGATCGGGTCGAATCGGAATGTGCGTCGGACTGGAATGAATTGGCATGGGGTCGAAGAAATCGAATCGGATCGGCTGCGCCAGGACGTAAAACAACGCCATGCGAGCATCGGGCCGCATTGGGCCGCTGGAAAACCAAGACCGAATCGGATCGACCCGGCGAACTCGAGACCCAATTGGACCGACCAGATCGGATCGGCCCCTGCGGCTACACGCAAGAGTGACACGTCGACTTAACCCTAGGCAAGACTGACCTTTGGCGCGCAGCTTTGGGGGAGGGCGCGGGCGGGCCAAAACCAAGCGCCCACGCCGCTGCTACGGCATCCCATGCAACGATCGGGCAGCCCTGGTGGGCCCGCGCCAACCCTGGAAACGGCCAAGGGGGGTCTGCACCGGATGGGCCCCGAGAAAATCGATCAAGAGGGGGGGGACGAGGGCGAATCCGCTCAACATCGGTCCCCGGAGGCCTCCCCGTGTTCAAGCTGACTGCTGTCTCAAGCCGCGCCCAGCCGTGCCGACGGAGGGGGCCCCTTCTCCATCCCTGCTGCTGGCGGGGGGCAAATGCTGGGCCGCCTCGGCCGCCCCGGTCGGCTCCCAAGCCACAGGTCACCCAGGCGAAGCTAGCTTTCTGTCGGGCCTGTCCCTCTACAGGGGGAAGATTCAAAAATAGTAAAAAAATAGGCTGGGGACTATTTTTTTGATTATGTTTGGACCATCTTGGAGTATGTTTGGCGTATTTTTACTCTTTCGCCCAAAATCCCCCTGTAGGTGGACAGGCCCGACTTAAAGCTAGCTTACGTGCAGTCGGACCCTGGGACTCCGACGCGACGCTCACAGCCCCCCTCCGTCACGAGGCTTCGAGCCAACTGGCCCGCCCGCACGGCTGCATTACTCTACAGCTTCGCCGCTGCGCTCCGCGAGCCACCTCGGCACCATGAGTAGAACAAGAAAAACGCCACAAACATAAACGTTGAGCGGAGTTCTTGACTCTGCGCTGGGCCCTCCCCGGCGCGCGGAGCGCGTCAGGGGCCGCGCCGGAGGCGCCGCCGGGGGGGCCCAGCGCGGATTCCAAGAAATCCTCGCGGAACGCCAGTCGTTCGTGTTCATGCCGTTCTTCCTTCTTCGGCTACTGGCGCCAAATCCGCTCCACGCGCGACACCGCTCTCTGCCTTTTTCTCGAGGCTCCCCTCTCACGGCGTCGCTGCCACCCCCCAGTAATCTACAGGGGAGCTGGACAAGAGTGGAAGTTCGAAGACCAGTGACTGTGGAAGTGGCCAGGGCTGGGAAAACCTGCGCTGGGTGCAGCGGAAGCCCGCAACAGCAGGGGCTCGCGGACGCCAGGGCTGGACAACAAAAGAAAAGGAAACTGGCCAGGGCTGGACAGGGTGGAAGTTAGGAAGCAACTGCTGGGAGGCTGTCGTCGGAAAGATGAAGGAGGATGAAGCCCCATTGCGGGGCTGTTGCGCCGGAGTGGGGATTTCGCATTGAGCGGGATTGAGCCGGATTGAGCGGGGTCCAGCGGGAGGAAGCCGGCTTCAGCGGGATCACGCCGGATGAGGCCAGTCGGAGCCGGATGACGCCGGATCTCGGACCAGGGCACACACACCAGAACTGGCCTTCCCATGGAGCTGAATCCGAACACGCTCGCGTCCTCGGCCGGCCCCCGGTGGCGTCTCCCAGCTTCTGGCCACCGCTCGGACGTCCATGCCCTGCGTTTTTTTCGGTTTCGTGCGTGGTGTTTTCGCCAAGTGATCAAGAATGCTCCTCGATGGTCCTCGCCGACGAAAAAAAAAAAAACGCACACGTCCGAGCGATGCCAAGGCTTCTCCCGGTGGCAGGGAGCCGGCCCCGCCCTCCGCGGGGGCGAGCGGGGGCGGCCGGCGGCCGGCGGGGAGGCCTGCGCGCGCTATGTATCTGTCGCCCCTGCCCGGCGGGCGCGGTCGCGCTGTGCGTGCGGCGCGGCACCGGCAGAGGGCCGGCCACCAACCCGACCCGAGCCCCGCCCCCCCGTGGGAAAAAACACCTGTGGGAAAAAACACACACTGTGGGAAAACACACACACACACACAGCCTGTGGGAAAAAAACATACACACACAGTCTGTGGGAAAGAAACACACAGAGACTGTGTTTTTTCCCACTGTGTGTTTTTCCCAAAGACTGTGTGTGTGTGTGTGTTTTCCCACAGTGTGTTTTTTTCCCACAGACTCGTCGTGAGCAGGGGATATCGTTTCTCGTGCGGCGCGTCGGCATGGGGCGGGAGGGGGGGGGACGGGGAGGGGGTCTGGCTCTGGAGCTCTGCTCCGTGCGGCTGCTTGCCGCAATGCGTCCCGCGGGGGGGGGAAAACTCCACCTGCTCTGAAACGGGCGCCGACATGATCGACCCACGAAGCCGGAAAGGAATCTAGAAAGGTAAGGCATGGCAACGTTTCAAAAACACCTGATTGGACGACGGGCACATGCAGGGCTGAAATATCGATCTTGATGTACTGTGCCGAGGGCTGTGCTGCGCTGGGCCGTGCTGAACTGCGTTGTTGCATGCCGCGATTGTGCTCTGTATAGCGTTGTGGATCGAGTCCTCTTTGGATCCGAGTCCTGACCGAACTGATCTGGATCTTAAGCTCGAGCTGCCTGAGCAGATGGTAGCTGCCCCTGAACTAATCGACATCGGGACATGCCAGGAGGACGCGCCGCGGAACGTGCCAAGCAACATGCCAGGCTGCAAGCCAGGGGACGTGCCATGGGCATGCACCGCGGGACGTGCCGAGGGGACGCGCTACGGAACGTGCCAATGGACGTGCACCGCGCGACGTGCCAGGGGACGCACCGCGCGACGTGCCAGGTGGACTCGCCACGGAACGCGCCAACGTGCCATGATGCAATGCTGAGTGTATCGATCATGATGTACCAGGCCGACGGCTGTGCTGTGCTGGGCCGTGCTGAACTGCGTTGTTGCATGCCGCGATTGTGCTCTGTATAGCGTTGTGGATCGAGTCCTCTTTGGATCCGAGTCCTGACCGAACTGATCTGGATCTTAAGCTCGAGCTGCCTGAGCAGATGGTAGCTGCCCCTGAACTAATCGACATCGGGACATGCCAGGAGGACGCGCCGCGGAACGTGCCAAGCAACATGCCAGGCTGCAAGCCAGGGGACGTGCCATGGGCATGCACCGCGGGACGTGCCAAGGGGACGCGCTACGGAACGTGCCAATGGACGTGCACCGCGCGCCGTGCCAGGGGACGCACCGCGCGACGTGCCAGGTGGACTCGCCACGGAACGCGCCAGAGAACGTGCCATGATGCAATGCTGAGTGTATCGATCATGATGTACCAGGCCGACGGCTGTGCTGTGCTGGGCCGTGCTGAACTGCGTTGTTGCATGCCGCGATTGTGCTCTGTATAGCGTTGTGGATCGAGTCCTCTTTGGATCCGAGTCCTGACCGAACTGATCTGGATCTTAAGCTCGAGCTGCCTGAGCAGATGGTAGCTGCCCCTGAACTAATCGACATCGGGACATGCCAGGAGGACGCGCCGCGGAACGTGCCAAGCAACATGCCAGGCTGCAAGCCAGGGGACGTGCCATGGGCATGCACCGCGGGACGTGCCAAGGGGACGCGCTACGGAACGTGCCAATGGACGTGCTCCGCGCGACGTGCCAGGGGGACTCGCCACGGGACGCTCCGCGAAACGTGCCAAGCAACATGCCAGGCTGCAATGCTAAGGGTATCGATATTGATGTACCGTGCCGAGGGCTGTGCTGTGCCTGGGCGACCTGGACACGTGAAAACACGCGTTTCGCTCAAGACGTTCTCAGCACATCCTCATGCTAGACATCCGCCTGGGCAACCTGGACACGTGCAAACAAGCGTCTCGATCGAGAAGTCCTCGACACATCCTCATGCTAGACATCCGCCTGGGCGTCCTGGCCACCTTAAAACAAGCCTCCGGTTCGAGACATCCTCAACAATCCGCATGCTAGACATTTGTCTGGGCAACCTGGAGGCGTGAAACCAAGCGTCTCGCTCGAGACATCCTCAAGACCTGGGCACGTGAAAACAAGCATATCACTTGAGAGATCCTCTCAATTCAGGTCCCCAGGAGAGGACAATCTATAACACAAAACACGCGTTTCACTCGAGACATCCTCACCACATTCTGAACAACAAGCGTTTCGCTCGAGACATCCTCAAACATCATTTCACAGGCCCTAGACGATCTCGCTGTCTATCGCAAATAATTCTGCCGGCCCTAGAGCCGTCGAAACCAGGGGTAAACCAACTAAAAGAGAGCCCTGGGCCCCCGCCCATGCCGGGAAAACCGGCCAAGATCTACCCCATGGGGAAGACTCCACCTGCTTTGAGACGGGCGCCCAAAACAGCCTAGATCTACGCCGTTGGAGGAGGAGGGGGGAAGAGGGGGTGCGAGGGCCGCGCCGATCGGCAAAACAGTGAACAAGAAAACAACGTTCACAAGAGGCGACGGGAGGCTTCTGGCCGCTCTCGGCTGCCGGGGGCCCACGCCGGGCCCCAGGGGACCGCCCTCGAGCGACTCGGGATTGAGAGGCCGGTCTCGCAGGGCAGGGGCCCAGAGACCTCTGGGGAGCCAGTGCGTGACAGGAAGCAAGACCTCTAACGTATTGACAAAAATCAAGACGGAGGTGTTTCTCGATTTTCGGCCTCAGGGGCCCTCGCCGGGCCCCGGGACCGTCAAAAAACGACTCAAGATGAGAAGCCGGTCCTGCGGGAATGGGTCGAGACTTCGGGGGACCGCGTATTGAAAAAATCACGACGTCGGATCTCTGGGAATCAAGACGTCGGAGAGGTTTCGCCGCATCCTCGAGGGAACGCCCCCCCCTGCCCCCCGGCCGAAGAGCAACCCCACGATTCGCGAGGACGCCCAGGCGCGCTGCAGGACCTCCCTGATCCTCCTCCTCCTCCTCCTCCTCCCTCCTCCTCCTCCTCCTATCCTCCTCCTCCTCCTCCTCCTCCTCCTCCTCCTCCTCCTCCTCCTCCTCCTCCTCCTCCTCCCTGCTCCTCCTCCTCCTCCTCCTCGACCCTCGACGCTCCAGGAGGAGGCGTGCACCCCCCTGCTGGCGGCCCTCTCCCCAGCGCGGCCCGAGCCCGCGCGCGCTTCGCTCGAGCGCGGCCGGGGCTCGGCGACGCGCCCTGCCTTCCGAGGGGTCCAGGAGCGCGCAGGGGCAACCGCTAAGTCGGGCGTGTCCCCCTACTGGGGGATTTTCGACGAAAAATTGAAAACATACCCCAAAAATATTCCCAAATGGTCAACATATGCCCAAACTATGTTTTGACTATTTTTGAATGTCGGGAGCGGCCAAGAGTGGGGTATCCAAGAGGGGGGGTGCAAATCATGACCGGCGGCATGTGCGCGGCCCAGCGAGGGGGCCAGGGACGTAATGAAACGATAGAATCTGGGGACATATCATGGCCCCTGCCATGAGATCCACCCCCCCTAGCCATCGCCCCCCTCTCTTCCGCCCCCGAGAATATTCCTCCTGTAGAAGGACGGGCCCGGCTGACGGCCACCGATGCCCGGCCGCACGGCGGCGTCACGCGGGGGGCCGGCCCGGGGAGCCCTGCAGCGGCGCCAGCGGCAGGTCCCGGGCGCCTGGGGCGCGTGCGGCGCGGCCGCCGCCCGGGGCCGCCCCGGGACCCCCGGAGGGGCGGCGGACGCGGACCCAGACCTCCAACGCATTGAAAAAATCAAGACGAAGGCTTTTCTCTACTCTCGGCCTCCAGGGGCCCTCGCCGGGCCCCGGGACCCTCAAAAAACGACTCAGGATGAGAAGCCGGTCCTGGGGAATGGGTCGAGACTTCGGGGGATCGCGTATTGAAAAAATCACGACGTCGGATCTCTGGGGATGCATGCAGGTGGATCCAGGTCTTACAATGAAAACGTATAGTAGGGACGCGTGGTAAGGACGCAAGACCCTTGGAGGCCGAAGCTGAAGTGTTCTGGCTTGCGAAAACTGCTAGGGATGGGCCGCAGAGGCTGAGGGAGGCAAGGACCCAAGGGTACCCTTGAAAAAGCCGTTTGTCCTTACTATGCGCGTTGACTGTAGGTCGGGCGCATCCTCCTACAGGGGGATTTTGGAGGAATCGCAAAAAGTGCCCCGAAAGTGCCCCCCAACATGTCCAAACATCGTCAAATCATGGTCCACAGGGGCCGTGGATACACCCGGGCCCAAGGGGCCCCGAGCAGGTCCGAGTCCACCGCCTCACGAGGCCCACAGGGATCGGCTTCCCCGGGCAGTGGGCATGGGTCCGGCTTCCCCAGGCAGTGGGCTTCTCTCAACCATCCAACCATCCTGTGGTGTGGGGCCCTCGTTCTGAAAATACAATGCACCGCACCTCCCACCTCCTCCTCCGCCTCCTCCATCCTCTGCCCTCTGCCGTCGGCACACCCTCACACATTTCGTGGCCCCATCGGGACATCCAACTAAGGCTCAACCGCTAGGGTTCGCATGGCATCGGTGCCTCATGTCGGCACCCCTCACACGTTTCGTGGCCCCATGGGGAGCTCCAATTAAGGCCCAGTGCCAGTGTTCGCATAGCGTCGGTGCGTCAGATCGGTACACCCGTCACATGCCAGGGTCCGCATGGTGTCGCCGCCTGATCTTGCAACACCCTTCTCGCGCTTCGTGGCCCCATAGGGAGCCCCAGCTAAAGCACTAATGGGTCCGCATGGCGTCGGTGCCTCATGTCAGCACACCCCTCACACGTTTCGTGTATCAAGGGAGGGTTCCAGCTAAGGTCCAGGAGGCAGGATTCGCATGGCGTCGGTGCATCACTTCGGCACACCCCTCAGATGTTTCGCGACCCCACAGGGAGCTCCAACTAAGGCTCCCATGCCAGGGTTCGCATGGCGTCAATGCCTCATTTCGGCAAAGCTCTCACACGTTCCGTGACCCAATAGGGAGCTACAATCAAGGCCCAAATGGCGGAGTTCGCATGACGTCGGTGCGTCAGATCGGTGCACCTCTCACACGCTTCGAAGGAAGCCCCATTGGGAGCTCCAGCTTAGGAACACGTGCCAGGGTCTGCTTGGCGTCGCCGCCTCATTTCCGCACAACGCTCACACAATTCGTGGCCCCATAGGGCGCTCCACTGTAGGCTCTTGTCGGAGGGTTCGCGTAGCGCCGCACCCACCCATGTTGGCACATCTCTCACACGCTGTGTGGCCCCAAAGGGAGCTCCACCGAAAGCCCCACTGGGAAGGCTCGCATGGCTCCGCCGCACCCGCTCCGGCACACCCCTCACACGCTTCGTGGCCCCACAGGGGGCTCCACCAAAGGCCCCAATTGCAGCGTCCGCATGGTACCACCGCGGCCAACTCGGCACACCCCTTACACGCTTCATTGCCCCAAGGGAGCTCTACCGAAAGCACAGCGCGGTACTCACAACTGCATATGGCTGGGTCTGCGGATGAGACAGACAACTCTCGGCCACTTCCCGAGCACCGTTTGTGTCGCCCTGGATCGTGTTTTGATGGGCCCGGCGCCCGGCGAGGACCCCAGAGGCCGAGAATGGCAGAAACCTCCCGTCGCGCTTTTTCCCGACCATCCTGTGGTGTTGGGTCCCCGTTTTGAATCGGAAGCGCCCCGCGTCTCCTTCATTCCTTCCTTGCTCCTCCTCCTCCTCCATTCATAGTGTGCCCGGATCTGAATGTTTCTGGACCCGTGGACTTGTCCAACTTGGATGGGCTGTCGGCGTCCTCCTACCTGTTGAAACCAAAGTTTTGGCCTGGGGATGTCTTTTACAAGCTCGGAGAGGAGGCATCAAGGAACGAGGGGGAATATCTGGCAGTGGCGGTTCTGGGGGACTCCATACCAAGGATTGGAGGTTCAGGAGATGTCCTTGGTCTGTTATTCAATTGTACCCAGGTTCTCTGCAGGTGCCTGGAATCTTATGTGGCACGTTTCCTGGCGATGACCAAAGTTATCCTCGTCCACGCCCGCGTGCACGCCCGCGTGCACGCGGGCGTGGAGCGGCAGGGTTCGCACGGCAGCACCGCGTCCACGCCCGCGTGCACCTCGCACGCTTCGCGACCCCTATTCGAGGCCCCCCTGGGAGGGTGAGCGTGGCGCCGCCGAAAATCCGTTCTGGCACACACCCCGCACAGGTTTCGCGGGCCCCTTCCTTCGGCCCCCTTGCATCGCGACGCTCGCAGCTGCACGTGTAGAGGCCTCCTTAGGAGGCGGGCTCCCGGCAGATGTGGCCAGAGGATTGCACCGCATCGCCATCGTACGTCGGCGATGCATAGGCGACGTCGTCGGCGCGGTGAAAATTGGTGTCCACATCGAGCCGCATCGCCGATATATCGGCGATACATCGGCGATGCGGCGCGGTCCTCCGACCCCATCCTGCTCCGACCCCATCTCGGGTTCTGCAGGCCAGGACGTCTCAATACCTTTCACCGCCGAATTTCCTAGATGACAGGAGCCACCGACAAATCGGTTGACGAAACCGCCCGCCCCGGATCATGGCTCTCGAATGGACGCTGGCCTCGCGCCGTGCGCAACGCGGACGGGCTACACGCTGCTCTTGGTGAGTCATCAGCCTTTGTTGCGCGCGCGCCTCGTCCGCGGCGGAGGCGCGCGCGGTGGCAGCAGCGCGCGCGCGCAACTCCTGCGTGCGCCAATCCCGCCGCGCGCCACGCGCGCGCGCGAAGGCATCAGCGCTCACGGGGAACCCCAGCGCGGGCGCGAGCTTTCCTGGGCACCAGAAGCGCGCGACGACACATCGCCCGACGACGCTGCACGACCATTTTTTGCCCCGTGGTCCGCATGCCCTGAGCATTTACCGTTGCGAACGGCGCTTCCGCAGTGTTTGTTGCACGCCTTCCCGAAACATGTTGTTGACGCCACTTCGGTCATGCCGCGGCCCTGCGCCGCCGGCGGACTTGGTCGTCGCCCGCACCCTTTTCGTCGCTGGAACTCGCTTGTCTTATCGTTTGAATGCGTCGCCGGCCTCCGTTCTTCCTAGCCATCCTGTGGTGTTGGGTCCTCGTTGTGAAGAGACGGTCCCCGCGTTCTCGGTGCTCCTCCCCCTCCTCCCTCCTCCCCCCCCCTTCCTCCCTGAGTTTCACCCACCCAGTACAACGCTTCGTGGCCCCATAGGGAGCTCCACCGAAGGCCCCAGTGCCACCGCTCGCATGCCACACCCGCTTCGGCACACCCCATCACACGCTTCGTAGCCCCTGAAGGAGCTCCACCGAAGGCCCCATAGGCACCGCCCGCATACGCTAGCCACACCCAAGTCGGTACACCCCTCACACGCTTCGTGGCTCCATAGGGAGCTCCACCGAAGGCCCCGATGCCACCGCCCGCGTGAGTCACACACACACACACACACACACACCGAATTCGGCACACCCCTCACACGTTTCGAGGCCCCACAGGGAGCTCCACCGAAGTCGCCAGTGGCTGAGTTCGCATGCGTCCACCGCACCCAAGTCGGCACACTCATAACACGTGTCGCTGCACCATAGCGGGCTCCACCGACGGCGCCAATGGCTTTGTTCGCATGCGCCCACCGCACCTATTTCGGCACACCTCTCACGCGTTTCGTGGCCCCAGAAGGAATCCCACCGACAGCCCCAGTGGCTGCATCCGCATGCGCCCACCGAACAATGTTTGGCACACCCCTCGCACGTGTCGTGGCCCTATCGGGAGCTCGTCCTTGTGTCGTTCGATTCCCAGCCATCCTGTGGTGTTGGGTCCTCGTTGTGAAGAGACGGTCCCCGCGTTCTCGTTCCTCCTCCCCTCTCCTCCCTCCTCCCCCTCCTCCTTCCTCCCTGAGTTTCGCCCACCCAGTACAGCGCTTTGAGGCCCCATAGGGAGCTCCACCAAAGGCCCCAGTGCCGCGGCCTGCATGCGTCCCCCACACCCACGTCGGCACACCCCTCACATGCGTCGTGGCCCCATAGGGAGCTCCACCGAAGGCCCCAGTACCGCCGCCCGCATGCGTCCCCCACACTCATGTCGGCACACCCCTCACACGCTTCGTGGCCCCATAGGAAGCTTCACCGAAGGCTGCAGTGCCACCGCCCGCATGCGTCCCCCGCGCCTATTTCGGCACACTCCTCACACGTTTCGTGGCCCCATCAGGAGCTCCACCGAAGGCCCCAGTGCCACCGCCCGCGTGCGTCACCCACACTCAATTCGGCACACCCCTCACACGTTTCGTGTCCCCAGAGGGGGCTCCACCGCAGGCCCCAGTGGCTGCGCTCGCGTGGCCCCAGTGGCTGCGCTCGCGTGGCCCCAGAGGGAGCTCCTCGCCCTCCTCCCTCCTCCCTTCCTTCCTGCGTTTCACCCACCCAGTACAACGTTTCGTGGCCCCATAGGAAACTCCAACGAAGGCCCCAGTGCCACCGCCCGCATGCGTCCCCTGCACCCATCTCGGCACACCCCTCACACGTTTCGTGGCCACATAAGGAGCTCCACCGCAGGCCCCAGTGGCTGCGCTCGCGTGCGTCCGCCACACTCATTTCGGCACACCCCTCACCCGTTTCGTGGCCCCACGGGGAGTTCCACAGCAAACCCAAGTGGCTGCGCTCGCATGACGCCACCGCGCCAATTTCGGCACACACCTCACACGTTTCGTGGCCCCATAGGGAGCTCCACCTCAGGCCCCACTGGCTGCGCTCGCATGGCACCACCGCGCCCCTTTCGGCACACCTTTTCACACGTTTCGTGGACCCGTGGGGGCCTCCATCGAAAGCCCCAGTGGCTGCGATCGAATGGCACCACCGCGCCAATTACGTCACACCCCTCACACGCTTCGTGGCCCCATAGGCAGCTCCACAGCAGGCCCCAATGGCTGCGCTCGCATGACACCATTGCACCGATGGTGGCACGCCCCTAACACGACTTGTGGCTTTATGGGGAGCTCCACTGGAGGCCCCAGTGGCTGCGCTCGCATGACACCATCGCGCCCATTTCGGCACACCCCTCACACGCTTCGTGGCCCCATAGGGAGCTCCACCTCAGGCCCCACTGGCTGCGCTCGCATGGCACCACGGCACCCATTTCGGCACACCCCTCACACGCGTCGTGGTCCCATAGGGAGCTCCACCGTAGGCTTCAGTGGTTGCGCTCGCATGACACCACCGCGCCTATTTCGGCACACCCCTCACACGTTTCGTGGCCCCATAGGGCGCTCCACAGAAGGCTCCAATGGTTGCGCTCGCATGACACCACTGCGCCCGTGCCGGCACCCCCACCACACGTTTCGTGCCCATAAGGTGCTCCACCGAAGACGGTACCAACAAATGCGCTACTCACAACTGCATATGGTTGGGTCCTTCGCCAGGGTAACTGTTTTTTTGTCGTCGGCACTTTTTTGTTGTCATCGGTCCCTTTTTTGTCGTCGGCTCATTTTGGTGTCCTTTACGGTCGGATTCAAAATTTAAGTCGGGCTCTTCAACTGTTTGGGGTCCTTTGCGGGATCCATCTTCCATACCGTCCACGATTCGCGCGCCACCATCATCCCGTGTGCAAGCGATGCCCAAGCATTGCTCATGGAAGTTCGAACCTTGGTTCTCGCCCACCCTTTTGAGAGACCGCGCACAACCGCTGGGGGGGGGTTCCACGCTAACAGCACTTGAGACGCGTGATGAGCGACTCGGCATCCTTCTAGAGAAATAATCAACGGCATAATCATAAACGTTCGATGGTCCGCGCGGATTTCTTGGATCTGCTCTGACCCCCCTCCCTGGCACGCGGAGCTCACCAGGGGCGGCGCCGGAGGTGCCGCCAGGGGGTCCAAGCGCAAATCCAAGAAATCCGCGCGGACCGCCAAGGTTTCTGCCTACGCCGTTGTTTTTTTTCCTTCGAGTGATCCAAACATTTCTGTCGCTCGTCGTTTTATGATCCTCTGGGAAGGGAGGGCATGTCCTCCTACAGACGGATTTCGGGCGAAAGTTGCAACATATTCAAATCTTGCTCAACAGTAATCACGAGTACTGGATAATTCGCCCCAGAATATTTTTTCCAATTTTGAAATATTCCTCCTGTGGAGGGGCACGCCCGAATTGATCCTATGGCCGGGGAGTCGGGGGCGTCCAAGAGGGGGGCGTCCAAGAGGGCGGGGTGCAACTCATGACCGGCGGCATGTGTGGGACGCAATGAAGCAAGAAGAGGCACCGTGATATCTGGAGAGATCTCATGGCCCCCGCCATGATATCCCCCCCCCCTAGTCTTAAGTCGGGCCTGTCCCCCTACAGCGGGATTTTCGACGAAAAAAATATAAAAAATACCCCTAAAAAAATCAAAAAATAAACCAAACAAAGTCAGAGACTATTTTTGGGGTATTTTTTGACCCTTTGGGGGCGTTTTGGGGGTATTTTTTAATTTGTCGTCGAATATCCCCCTGTAGGGGGACACGCCCGACTTAACCCTGGTCATCACCCCGCTCTTTGCCGCCCCCGAAGGGGAGGGAGGGATGGGGGGAGGAAGGAGGAGGGAGGAGGGGGGAGGAGGGAGGAGGGAGGAGGGTGGAGGGAGGAGGGAGGCATGCCTTGGGAGGTCCCTCCTGGGCCCTGAATGAATTTATGCATGAACTCATCGTCGTTTTTAGTACTACATCCCTGCATTTTTCATACATGATCCGCACGCGGAGCGTGTATTAAAAACGGCACTGCAGTCATCACCCCCCTCTTTGCCGCCCCCAAAGGGAGGGAGGGGTGCCTTGGCAGGTCCCGCCCGGGCCCTCGGGGTATCTTTTATTTGTCATCGAAAACCCCTCTGTAGGGAGACAGGCCCGACTCAACCCTGGTCATCACCCCCCTCTCTGCCGCCCCCGAAGGGGAGGGAGGGATGGGGGGAGGAAGGAGGAGGGAGGAGGGGGGAGGAGGGAGGAGGGAGGAGGGTGGAGGGAGGAGGGAGGCATGCCTTGGGAGGTCCCTCCTGGGCCCTGAATGAATTTATGCATGAACTCATCGTCGTTTTTAGTACTACATCCCTGCATTTTTCATACATGATCCGCACGCGGAGCGTGTATTAAAAACGGCACTGCAGTCATCACCCCCCTCTTTGCCGCCCCCAAAGGGAGGGAGGGGTGCCTTGGCAGGTCCCGCCCGGGCCCTCGGGGTATCTTGTATTTTTCATCGAAAACCCCCCTGTAGGGAGACAGGCCCGACTCAACCCTGGTCATCACCCCCCTCTCTGCCGCCCCCGAAGGGGAGGGAGGGATGGGGGGAGGAAGGAGGAGGGAGGAGGGGGGAGGAGGGAGGAGGGAGGAGGGTGGAGGGAGGAGGGAGGAGGGAGGAGGGAGGAGGGAGAGGAGGAGGAGGAGGAGGAGGAGGAGGAGGAGGAGGAGGGCGACGAGGAGGAGCAGGAGGATTACGCTGTAAGGATTGCGCAGTCTGGCCGTCCACGAGGCACAGCTCGCAGCTCGGCATCGCAGCACCAAGGGGAATGTCGAAACCAACACCAAGACCCTGGTGCCGAGAGAGCCGTCTTCAGATTCATCCAGCGTGCTCCGGAAACGCTTTGCTGGAGCACGCTGGCACACAAGGAATTCTCAGGCGCATCTCACGCCAAATCTGGCGGGCACGGATCGTCCTCGTCCGCGCCGCCGAAAAATCACTCTGCTGCCACGTCCTCTGGGTCGGGGGGCCTTGCCACAGGCTGGGAGGGGTCGCCAGGAAACACCGTGGGAGCACCGTCCTGAGCTCTCGACGAAGCCACAGCCGATGGGGCAGGTCCTCGGGCCCCAGGGTCCCCCGCCACAGTCGCTTTGGCTACCGCTTCAGCACACACGCGCGCATGCAACGATTCGAGGACCGATTTAGGAGGGCCCTCGCGGCGCGGGTACTGGTCTCGCCTGATGCGAGCTAAATTCTCGGCTCCTTTCCGTGATCTCCCAAGGCATCTGGCATCGAGAAGTCTGAAATCTTCCGTCGCATACCTACCGCATTCGTGGCAGAACACAATGCAATACTTGGGCCACTCTCCAAGTCTGTGGGTGCTGCGCAGCTCCCTCCCGCCCAAGCCCCTCAAAACACCCTCGCCCACAGCCCTGGGGGGCCCTGTTCAGGAGGGGGGGGTGGGACAGGCGGGGCTGGCGGAGGTACGCACCCAGTGCTGCAGAACTCCAGCAGGCTCGAGGCATGCACTCGCTGGTTGCGCACCTCGCATCTCCATTTAGCGCCGTCCTGGGCCATCTGGTGGCCCGTTTCGCGGAGAGCTATCTTCACGCCGCTCTCGCGGGCCCCACGAGGCGCGATATCTTCGCGCTCGGCCCGGGTCGTGTCGCAGTCCAGGGCAAGTTGTAAGGCCCTGGGCGCTCGACGTCTGACAAGAGCGGCAACCGCATCCCAACTGTCAGCGTGGGGAGCAGCACGCATGACGAATCCCTCCCAAGCCCGCTCCGCCGCCTCCCCCGCCCCATGGTCGGCCGTGGCATTGCCCACAGCAAGGAAGAGGTCCCTGTCTGTGACCAGACGGCCCGCGTCCTCCTCTTCAGCGCGAGAGGGGGCCCATTCCAGAGAGACCTCGCGGCCATCGGCCGCCGCGCGAATTCTGGCCCAGAGATCCTCGTTGGGCCCCCTGGTGGCCTCGCGCCTTCTCCGGGGCCAGGCTTTTAAAAGACCCTGATGGTCCGTCGCGAAATGCACCGATCCCGTAGTCTGCTCAAGGGCCATCGCCAAGGCTAGCGTCTCCGATCGGGGCACAGACTGTCGGCAGCCTGGGAGCGGCGCGGCTATCATCGCCCCCAGGCACCAGCTATCTTCACGCCATGCCAGGGCAGCGACAGCAGCTCCACACCTACGGCGACGCTGATCGTCCGAGTGCTTCCCTCCCGGCTCGTCCCCAAACAGCGTCAAAACCCCGCCCCTCCGATAGTCACCCAGCTCACCTACCCCAAACAACAAGGTTTCCTGAGCCATTCGCTCTTCATCGAACCTGGGGGTGGCGAGGTGGTTCGGCACTAGGCCTCGCAACCAGACCGAGGGCTCACTCTCTACACTGGCCAGCGCCCTCGCCACCAGGTTCTCCGACTTGGCGAACTCAGTGCCCTCGCTGATGTTCTCCGTGCACTTCCAGATCCTGTGGGTCAGCGTCTCTGGCTCCAGCCCGCATCTCGGGCAGGTGGCGCTGACGGCATAGCCGCGCTCTCGCTTCCTGGCGCGGCTCCACTGCCCGCCACTTATCACTACCATCGTGCGACCCCACTCCGCCCACATGCCTCTTCGAGCATATCGGTCGAGCTCGCGCCTCGCATTCAGCATGTCCGCGCCGCTCCCCAAGTTGCCGCCGTCCTCGTGGGCCGCCGCCTGCTTCCACAGCTGGCGCATGATGTCCTCGCGGAGGTCGTGCAGGATGGGCTGCCGATCGATGAAGCTCCCAAAGGCCTCCGAGCTCGACTCCACCAGGTGCCACTCCGTCATCGTGCCGTCCACCTCTGGCCTGCCCCACGTGCCAGCAGTGCGCGGACCCCAGCCCGCGCCCATGAGCGTTGCCACGAGCACGCCGACAGGGCCACGCACGCGCCGCCAGCGCCGGGCTGCGCCGGCGCTCAGGAGCGCGCCGCGGATGGCAGGCCAGACTCTATGGATCCTCGCATGGACCTCAGGCGCCGTCTCCCAGAGCTCCAGCCACGAGTCTACCAACTGGATGCGCAGCTTGATGGCTGGGTCCTCCTCAAGCCCCGCCGCCAGGACCGTGGCGAGGCAGCGTCCGCCAGCTTTGCCTCCAACTGCCGCGCCCGCCTGCTGCCTCAGCTTCCTGGCGCTCGACGGCGCCAGGCCCTGGAGCTGGTGGCCGTAGGTGGCCTGTGCAGAAGCCCCCGTGCTCCACAGCCCCTCGCTTCCATGGCGAGAGCCGCGCTGCTCCTCCTTCTCGTGATGCGGCTAGCGCGCCTGCCGGCCGCCAGCAGCCTCTTGCGCTGCTTCTTGCGGCAGCGCCTCCGCCCAGCCGCCGCGTCGCCGCCCCGGTCAGTGGCGTCCAGCGCCAACTGCAGCGGCAGAGCAGGCGACTCCAGTTCCGCCTGTAGCTCTCGGCCCAGCTGCGTGTCCGACGCCAGCAGCTTGGCCTTGTTCGTTCGAGATGATCAGGCCTCGCTCCTCGACGAAGCCCTCCACGAACTGGGTCGCCACCTGTTTCATCTCCTGCTTCACCATCTGACGAGATCCCTCGCACCGGGCCGTCGTGTCGTCCACGGATGTCCAGAGGGGCGCCTGCGGGGCCACCTGGTGGGCCTTTCCCAGCACCCCGTGGATGAACACCTTGGCCAGGGATACCCCCCTCGCCGACCCCGCCACCGCCGAGCGCGTCGGCCAGACCAGCTCGCTGATGCCGTGGCGCTGGTCCTTCAGGATGCGAGGGCCCAAGAAGAGCTCCACCTCCATGGCCACGACGATGGCAGGGTACTTCACCTGCACCGCCAGCTCCATGAGCAGCGCCAGGCTGATCGTGTCGTAGAAGGTCTGGAGGTCGAGGAGGAGAGTGGCCGACGCCAGCTGCATCTCCCTGCCCACCTCGTCGAGCAGGGCACGGTGCAGCGCAGCCCTGAGCGCAGAGCACCCTCGCAGGGCGCCGCCCCAGAATGCCCCGAGCTGCTCTGTCCAGTTGTCCACGATACCGCCTCGAGCTTTGCTCCATATCTTGGGCATCGCGGCAATCATGCCCAGCACCCTGTCGCCCCCAGCGGGCTTCGGAACCGACGCCACCACCACCGCCATGCACTGGCGAGGCCAGAGGCCCTGGGCCTCGGCATCGTTCATCAGCTGCCTCAGCTCCTCGCGCGCTTCGTGCGGAAGCTTCTGCACCTCCGTCGGGCTCAGCACGTCCACGCCAATCGCCTTCCTGCCGTTTATGGAGTTCAGCGCCCTGTCGAACTCCTCCTGCTCCACTGGCGGGTAGTCCTCCTCCTTCGCAACCTCCAGGGTCCTTTGCAGCTGCCCCTGGATGTCCTCCAAGCTCACCTCCGGGTCTTGCCACAACCCTCTCCATTTGGACGCCCGGTCATTCATGATCGCCGCAGGGTCCTCCGTGGTGGAGGTGCCTGTGCAGATCTCGTTGATGATGGTCGGCTCGTCTTTCACGTGCTTGTGCAGCACCCCCATCTTGTCGCTCCACTTCTCCTTCGCCCACTCGGTGTAGGCTCTTCGTGCGTCCCCCATCGCGCGCGCCTGCCCTGCCGCCGCCAGCGTGCCCGTCAGCTCGAGCAACTTCTGTCAGTGCGCCGCCGAGCGGGTGTCGACCTTGACCATCATCTTCTGCCAGACCATGAAGCGCGCGCTGCCGAAAAAAGTCCGCCATGCCCTGGTCCAGCGTCTCCCTGGCGATCCGCTTGAGCTTGCAGCTCACGCGGCCTCGCTAGCCCCATCGCGCCTGCCACGCGAGAGCGTCTGGTACCTCTGCATCAGCGTGAGCGCATAGCACACGGCGTCAGACTTGTGGCACTTCATGTGTGCCCTGCCTGGCGTGACCTTCGCTTTCACCCACTTCAGGTCGAAACCCCTCCCGCGCCCCAGGTAGCGCGCCTTCTCCGACTCCTGCACCTCGTGGACGGCCAGCAGTGCGAGCTCCAGCTTGCTCACCCAGTTGCCGTACCTATGCGAGAGGTCCTTCTCCTGCCCCTCGCGGCCCTGGTAGGCGACGTGGTCGTCCAGTTGCTGCGCCGGGCCCGTGTACGTGCCCAGCGGGCCCTCGCCCAACGTGCTCCGGGAACGCCCTGCCGGAGCAAGTTGCCCAACGTGCTCCGGCAACGCTCTGCCGGAGCACGTTGCCGTCTCGTCTGTTCTGGCCGTCGCTTCGCGGGTGGACTGGATGGGCTGGTTGGGCTTGCTGGTGACCTGGAAATCCTGTCTGCACCAGCTGCTCTTCCGCCTGCCTCCAGCACTCCAGTGGCACCTGGAAGGGCGCCTTGGGCCCCTGGCAGACCTCGTCCTCCTCGTACAGCTTCGCGAAGGCCTCCTGCTCCTCCGGGGGGAGTCTCGACTTCCTCTCCTGCAGCTTCTTCTGCTTCATCTTGCTCGTCCTGCTGTTGGGGTCCGCGCTCTTCCTCGGCCTCTGCGTCCGCGGCGGCGCCCCCGGCACCGCGAGCGCCCTCACCCACCATCATTCTTGGTAGGGGCCCTTGAGTGTGATGAGCAGCGCGCAGCGCACCTTCCAAGGCGCCTCCAGCTCCGCCTCCACCATCGCCTGGTCCGCAAAGTCCTTGCGCGCCAAGCAGTAGTCCAGCAGAGACCCCTGCCCCCCTTTGGCGCACGTTACCTTCGCCTCCTGCGGCGCCTTCACCACCCCGCCGACCGCCGACCTTCTGCGGGAACTCGCTCTTCAGCTGCTGCTCTGGGTCCAGGTTCCAGTCCGCCGCCGCGATCCACGGGTCGTCCACGGCCGTCAGGAAGGTCGCCTGGGGGTTCGGGGACCCCTTCCCCCACTGGGGCGCCGTGTGCGCCGTCACGTAGACCACATTGCCCGCCTTCGCGTGGATGGTGGTCGCCACGAACCCGCGGAAAGGGATCGTCTCTGCCTCGCTGCTGTGATGCCACTCGCACATGATCAAACGAGGTCGTCTCCAGATGCCGCCTCGCTATTATCATCTCTCCACCACAGCGCCCCGTCTCACTCAACCCAGACGGCCGCGCTGCCGTGGCCGTGGTCTTCCAGCCGTCCCGATCGAGGTCGACCGTGACCTTCTTCTGCTTGTCGGGCAAGAGGTGGTTCTCGCAGATGCCCATCACACTTACCCGTGGGTGTCGCTCCTGATACTCGTTCACGCACTTAGTGGGCCTGTGGGCCCCACTTCTCCACATTCGCAAAGAAGAGCTGGCGATCGCCAGCCGGGCGTGACGCTGGCCTCGCGTCAGGACGTAGATCGTCAAAGGTGCGACGGTCTATCCTGGCTGGCAGCTGCTCCACTCTTGCCTGCGCCTGCACTTGTCCCAGCAGCAGGAGCGCCAGCAGGAGCCGCAGCAGCCCCCGCAGTGCCTGGCTTGCCCTTGCCGCCCCCCTTGGCGACAGCGACGGCGCGCTCAGCCTTGACCTTCGCCTGGTAGTCCAGCAGCACCTGCTTCCTCCTTTGGGCTGCCTCGGCGTCTGGGGCAGCCGCTGGTTCCGCGGCCGCTGCTCCTGGCTCCGCCGCTGGCTGCTCACCGGGCTCCTTCTTGGCGGCTTCGCCTGAGGCCGCCTGGCCGTCCTCCGTCCTGCGCTTCTTCCGGAGCTGCTTGCGCAGGCTGGGGAGCTGCTCGACTTGCTGCACCACGAGCTGCTGATGCTGATCCGCCTGGTCGCGCAGCTGCTTCGCATCCTCCGCGTGCTTCTGGCGAACCTCTGCCTGCTGCCGAGCGAGCGCCGCCTCTGCCTCCTCGATCTTCTGCAAGGGTGTCTCCCCCGCCTGCTGTATGTCCGCCAACTTGGTGCGGAAGGCCAACACCGCCTCTTTTTTGGGCCGTCCTCGTAGTCGTCCAGGTTGGGGTCCAGGAACCGGTCATCCACTGAGAAGTCCAGGATCGTCTGCACTTCAGCCTGCCCAGGCTCCTCCCCCTCAGCCTTGACGAGCTCTCCCTTGCCCACCTGCTTGTAGTAGGCCGCCGAGGCCTTCGCGCGGGCCTGATCCGCATCGAAGGCGTCCTCCAAGGCCTGGTCGCGGCGGAGGAGCGCCTCATCGTGGAGGATGGACAAGCGCTCGAGCTCGTCCTCGCATTCCAGCAGCCACTTCTGCGCCTTCTGATGCTGCCCCTTGGCCTTCGTGAGCGCCTGCCATGCATCAGGTGGCCTCGGCTGAGGCGGCGGCGGCGCATGCTTGCGCTGGAGCTCCTCGATCTCCTTGGCCACCTGCTTGTTCCCCCCTGCGAGGAAATCCAGCGCCGCCGCCTTGCCATCGCTTTCTCCTGGCTTTGGCCCCCACCACGCCGCCGCTGAGCTTCCAGCGTGCTGCTTCCCGTAGTGGTTGCTGCGCCAGGGCGGCTTGCCCTGGAACCGTTCCAGCCACGCGCCGCACTTGCACTGCCCTCCTTGATTGTCCAGCCGCCAGTTGTACACCCATTGGCCACACTCATTGCAGACTGTGAAGGGTTTACTCTTGGGCATTCTCAAGCTGAGCCCCAACGCTGTGTCACTGGCCTGTCCAGTCGTGTCGCGTCTCTCAGCACGCTCAAGATCCCAAACGGCTTGAACCGAGGAGGAGCAGGAGGAGGAGGATGAGGAGGAGGAGGAGGAGGAGGAGGAGGAGGAGGAGGAGGGAGGAGGAGGAGGAGGAGGAGGAGGGAGGGAGGCATGCCTCGGGAGGTCCCGCCCGGGCCCTCGGGCCTCCGGGCCGCGCCCGCGCCCACCGCTCGGCCACCGCCCCGCGGGCTCGCCGCAGCCGCTGCCGCGTGCCCTCCACGCCCCACGCCAGCACGGCCGCCCCTCCCCCCAAAAGCCCCCTTGCAAACAGGCCTGGGGAGGAGGAGGAGGAGGAGGAGGAGGAGGAGGAGGAGGGATGAGGAGGAAGAGGAGGAGGAGGAGGGAGAGGAGGAGGAGGATGGGGAGGGGGAGGAGGAGAGAGGGGGAAGGAGGAAAGGGAGGAGGAGGAAAAGGGAGGAGGAGGAGGAGGAGGAGGAGGAGGAGGAGGAGGAGGAGGAGGAGGAGGGAAAGGGAGGAGGAAAGGGAGGAGGAGGAGGAGGAGGAGGAAAGGGAGGAGGAGGAGGAGCAGGAGCAGGAGCAGGAGCAGGAGGAGCAAGGGCAATCGGCGCTTGACCCCCTCCTCCCTGGCGCGCGGAGCGCGCCAGGGGCGGCGCCAAAGGCGCCGCCAGGAGGCCCAGCGTCGATCCGAGAAATCCGCGCGGACCTCCGAGTTTTTATCGTTGTCATTGTTCGTTTCCCCAGGGGTGCTAATACACGGGGTGGTAGTTAAGGGAACGCTACGAGCGAGTACAGGGTTACAGGGCACTTGCCTCGCACCAGTGCGTGACACATCGGGACGACAACATCGTCGACACCCCTTCATAAAGGGCGGGGGGGATGACCTCGCACTCGTGCGCGGCAGATGACCTTTTTCGGAGGCACGATTGACAACGCACCCTGAGCTGCCACTCCTTTGACGAACGCCCCGTTTGCAGGGGCTTGGCCTCCGGCGCCCAGCGAGGCGGCCACGAGCGCGGGCACCGCCCGCGCCAGCGCGCTGGCGCCGCCCTGGCCGCCCGGGGGCGCGGCGCCCCGGGAGGCGCTGCCCACAAGGCGCTCGAGGTAGGCCAGCGCCTCCCAGCTGCACGCAGGGATGGACCACCATAGGCAGGAGACCTTCGGTGCGCGGCCCTGCGACTTGCCATCGCTCGGAAGTCAATGCCCCGTGAATTGCTCGATTTCTCAAGTCCCCGTAAGCCCGGATACGATAGACCCGGACACCCAACCTCCCTCGAACACATATTTTCCAGACGGCGACACGAACAACATTCTGCACTGCAGCAATTCCAGAATAAACCCGCCTGCAAGACCCCCCTAAACCTGGACACAAACCCGAATCCTGCAGTGCAGCAAACAAAACATGCACGGGTGCTGAAAAATGTGACTTTGAAAGACAGGGTGTTGTTTACTTGGTTTTCCGTGTCCTGGTTTATCTGAGTCCTGGTCTCCAGGGGCCTGAGTGTCGTGCGTGCTGCTTTAGCCGCATGGTCCAGGATACTCCTCGAGGGTCCTCGCCGCCAAGACAAAGGCACACGGCCGAGCGATGCCGAGGGTGGGGATGGGGGTGGGCCACACCCAGGTGCGCAGGTCGTTGCTGTCGCATCGCATCCCATCCAGCGACGGAGGAGTTCAAAGCGGGCCCGCACCGAAGGTCCAACCCAGCGAAGGGTCCACCTCACGCGCAGCCTCGCGCGAAAGCAGCAGCGGGGCCGGCTCGCCAGCCTCGCGCACGGCGGCGCGGTACTCGGAGCTCCACAGCAGTCGGTGCAGGTGGAAGAAGAAGCGCCGGGGCACGAAGCAGGCCGCGCCGAGCGCCGCCGTGTATGCGTCGATCACCCTGCCTGGGGGGGAACTATCAAGGGGGGACCGGCTCAGAAGGGGAAGCGGGAAACAGTCGCCTGAGCGACGATCAAAAACGGGTCTTGCGCGAGATGGCACAGCAACTCTACACCGCAGCTCACGCGGGCCGCCCGCGCGGCACGCAGCGTTGGAAGCGAGGGCGCTCACGCGCGACCTTCCGCGGGGAGCTTGCACGACAAACGTCGGCGCAGACAACGCCTTTTGTGGGGCGTCGCTGACCTGGAGTCGGCGCTGCGTCGGCCGGCGGGTCGGGGACGTGGGCCCCCGAGAGGGGGGATCCGCGCCTTCCTGCGCGGGGTGGGCGCTGCCAGGGCCCTGTCGGGGATGAAGGGGCGATCGGGGGTCGAAGCCTGCCCCTGGAGTATCGGGGGTCGAAGCCTCCCCCTGGAGCCCACCCATTCCCTCACGCTGCCCCTCTGGCTCTTTTTTCTTGTGCCACCATACACACCTCTGTGCTCCGCAGGCAACCGCCCACGATGACCAACTAGCACCAGCGAGGCCTGGAAGACAACGAGGCCGTGTGGAGAGATCTCTCTGTGTGGATATCCCCCCCCCTAAACGTTGCCCCGGGCTGCCGAGCAAGGGGTGCTCCTTGCGAGAGAACGTCCCGCTGGCGCGCAGCAGCTCCAGCGCGCACCAGAAGCCGATGAAGACGTCGGGCCGCGCGGTCAGCGGCAGGCCCTCGTAGTACGCCCACAGCTCCTGCGCGCTCTCCTGGGGAGCGCGGCAGAGATACCGTCGAGCCGCTGCTCCTCGGACCTCTCCTGAGGTGCGTTCTGACTAGGAATTCGAAGCGAATCCAGCCGTGGCGACGGGGGCGATCGGAGGGCTCCAGCTGTACACCTCGCAGAGATCCCAGCCAGGCCGACCGTGGCCCCCCCGCTTCGAGTTAAGAGGAATCTGCAACTATACCATGGGTCCCACTTCGAGAGTTCTCTTAATGAGTAGTCCAAGCCCAACCTGGGCAAGCTTGCGGGACGCCGCAGAAGCGAAAGCAAGACAGCACCAAGGAAAACACGAATCCACAGGTCACCTCGCACGTTCGAGAGATAAAAATAATACAGTACTTCCACATGTGATCAGAAGGTTCACTAAAGAGTCCTCGGAGTTTCTGAAAATGCCACCGCCTGCCGGCTTCTTCTCTGACCCCCTTCTGCTGCAAACAACGATGCGGAGGTTGGAAAACGCTAGCTTGGAGGAGCCGTGAGAGGCGGACGCGCCCGCGCACCACCGCTGGCCAATTTCTTCTCTGACGCCCTATTGCTGCAAGCAGCTCTCCGGGAATGAACTGATCACTTTAACACGAGTCACGTATCTGTTGATGAATTAGTGGCTGCTGGCTTCACCAAACTCATTAAGACTTTACTTGTTGAAGGAACTCCCGAGGGTAATACATTACTTCAGTATACACTGATTGCTTAATTCACGATGGCTGGAAGGACCATGAACTCATCAGATAGGAAGTATTGGGCAAATTAACTACTTGGCTATTTCATATGTTATTCGTTCGAAACGGACGAATGAGCATGGATCACCTCATCTTGTCTTCTTTTTCCGCGCCGTGCTGGCCGTGGCAATAAGGTGTTCGATTGCGGGTGCTCTGGAAACACAATCCGCGAATTATCGGAGACAAGCGCGACACTCAACGGGTAGAGGAGAAGAAACCAAACATGCAGAGGGAGCGGACGGAAGGAAGCTGGCAATGACCAACAATGTGAGAACAAATAGGCGGTCCAGTCCAGACCGGATGTTTCTTGAAGGAATACTGGACTCCATGAACAACATGTTTTTTTCTTAAGATATGTGAATATGCTTTCCTGGCCAAGCCAGGAGGGCGCATACACCAGCATTTGGCCCAGGATGGGTTTGAATAGGACCGCTGTAGATACCTAGACGCAAGCATGCGATGCCTTGATTTGTTTGGATGCCGGGACCTCGGACGTCCCGACCCTTTCCCCACGGCCCGTTCTCATCCCAAGCTTATGCTTCACGTCCTGGGGTCCGGTCGAGGGACCCCAGAGGCCGCAAACAGCAGAACAAACCCTGCATCTGGATCTTTCGGTACGTTGGAGGTCTGGGGATCGGCATCTCTTAATGCGGGATGACGATTAATAAAAAATGGGAGAGGACGATTAAAACAATAGTTTTCTGCTATTTCTGCATAATTTTATGACTGGAGGAGAACGATAACCAAAAAAACTTTCCAGCCCGCGGCCGTTTTTTTCTAATCGCCATCCCGGGCGCCGCCGCGTGAACACGACCCCCGGTCATTTATTAATCGTCATCCTCCATTACCAAGGTGGCGACATCCCATCCTTACCCCCACCAACCATCGGTTTTCCCGAGTCGATGGCAGGCGGGGTAGGGTTCGGATCTCGCCACGTCTTCGCCGAACTTCGAACCCTGCCTCTACCGCCCATGGAGTTGCCTGCATCTAGAGGCCTGAGGAGGAGGAGGAGGAGGAGGAGGAGGAGGAGGAGGAGGAGGAGGAGGAGGGGGAGGAGGAGGAGGGGGAGGGAGGGAGGGAGGGAGGGAGGGAGGAGGAGGAGGAGGAGGACGAGG
>CAUYUJ010004481.1:0-85000 GCA_963575745.1 Prorocentrum cordatum
GTGTGTGTGTGCGTGCGTGCGTGTGCGTGCGTGCGCGTGTGCGTTCGTGAGTGAGTGTGTGTGTGTGTGTGTGAGCGCGCGCGCGTGCGTGTGTGTGTGTGTGTGGTGGGTGTGTGGTGTGTGGTGTGTGCGCGTGTGTGTGTGTGTGTGTGTGTGTGTGTGTGTGTGTGTGTGTGTGTGTGTGTGTGTGTGTGTGTGTGTGTGTGTGTGTGTGTGTGTGTGTGTGTGTGTGTGTGTGTGTGTGTGTGTGTGTGTGTGTGTGTGTGTGTGTGTGTGTGTGTGTGTGTGTGTGTGTGTGTGTGTGTGTGTGTGTGTGTGTGTGTGTGTGTGTGTGTGTGTGTGTGTGTGTGTGTGTGTGTGTGTGTGTGTGTGTGTGTGTGTGTGTGTGTGTGTGTGTGTGTGTGTGTAAATACACACATATATACATACATGCATGCATACATACATACATACATTTATACATGCATGCATGCATACATGCATGCATACATACGTATATGTAAATCTATACCTATTCCTACTAGTATAGTTGTATTACCCAGAAACCCCACACACACACACACACTCCCCTAAACCGGATCCCCCCCCAGGGACGCCCTGGACGCCCTTTCGGACGTCTCAGCGGCCCCCTGGACGCTCTTGGAAAAGGTCCGCTGGCCCTTCCGGGCCTCCTAAGGCGCCTTGCCGGGCCCTGCGAGCAGACTCAAGGCGATCAGAGGGGACATCGGAGAGGCGCAAGAGAGACCCAAGACAGCACAAGAGCGCTCCAAGAGGAACCTCGATGGTCTGAAGACGGCCCAAGAGGTCCCCAAGACGCCCCAAGAGGCTGTTAAGAGAGCCCCGAAGAAGCAAAAATCGTCACATTCCCTAGGGAAAATGTATCAAATTAAAATATCCGCTATTTGAAGACGGCCCAAGAGGCCACCCAGAGGGTTTGAAGACGGCCCAAGGGGGCCCCAAGACTGCCCCAGAGAGCCCCGAGACTGCCCGCAAGAAGCCCAAGATACACCCAGAAGGCTCCCAAGAGGGACCCACGAAAGCCATGGGAGACCCCCAAGAAGGCCACTGGAGGCCCCCAAGAGGGCCCTAGATAGATGGCTTTAGAAGACTTCTGGAGGGCCCCAGCTCCCCAAGAAGGCCCAAGAAGGCCCCGGGACGGCCCAAGAGGGCCCCAGGACAGCCCAAAAGAGCCCCAAAAACGTCCAGATGACGTTTTCCTATGAAGTACATCGAGCTGACCCGACGATCTTGGTTCCACGCTTGAGGCTCGAGGTTTAAGTTCCTCGATCGAGATAGAAATAGGCAATGGATCTAGGTTCGAAGTTCGACGATCGAAAACTTCCTGGGTGCATGGAGCCCTCCAGGCATTCAGGAAGCTACCAAAAATCGATTCGTTCGGAGCTACTGCCACTTCTTCGGCGTGTCATGGGGAACGCTCCTTACTTCCTCAAAGGGCCTTCGCGCGTGAAAAAAAACATCATTCCTTCCCCACTTCTGCGCGCAAGCGTGCAAGCGCATCGGGCAAGCGCGGTGTCAGCAGGCACCAGGGATATCAGAAAGATGAGCCGCTCGCCCGTCCAGGCTTCGAGGTCCCCCCGCTGAAGCAAACGATGATGTATTGCTTTGCCGGGAAGGGCCCAGAACAAAGCGCATGGCGCGAAGCGCCAATGCAGTCTTGTGCGTATGTATATACAATGGGGGGAAGTGCTGGATTCAGAAATACCGGATGTTTGATCCGACCGCTCTTGACCCAGCCCGCTAGGATTATATGGGAAAGGGGGGCAGTTTGGCGCGGTCGGGACAGGGGTCAGCCTACGCCCGCATGCTCGCGCGGAAGTAACAGGCGAAACTTGCATCATTTTGATGCTCCCGTAAAACATGACGAACGCATGCACTGGCGTAGCAATATTTCAGGTGCCGCGCGGCGAGCATCGAGCGCCTGGTAGTAAGCCAGCGCGGCACGCGAGGCCTTCCTTATTTGGCTTAGATGATGCGCGGGGGTGGACACGATGACATGAAACGATGACTGATGATGCGTTGCCATCGTGGATCCCTAGCGGTATTTCAGGCGCCGCGCGACGAGCATCGAGTGTTTGGTTATCCGGCGCGGTAGCCTTCCCTTTCTGGCGTATGGCGGATGATGCGTAAGTGCGCGTGCGATGACATGGAACGATGAAATGATGAGGCGTCGCCATCGTGGATGCCCCATCGGCATTACAAGCATTTCGTCACGAATTGAAATTCAACCATCTTAAGTTTGCCGGGCAAAATCCCGCCCAGTGGGATTTCTAAAACCGCGCGTGTTTTTACATCGGGACAATTAAATTATTCGTTTTGTATACACTTTATATTTATAAATATGTGTATGCATATATATATATATATACATATACATATACATATACATATACATGTACATGTACATGTACATATACATATACATATACATATACATATACATATACATATACATACACATACATACATACATACATACATACATACATACATACATACATACGTACATACATACATACATACATACATGTGTGTACAATACGGCATTTGCGCTTCGAACCACGCGCCTTGTTCCAGACCTTCCCCGGCGAAAAAATCAATCATCGTTTGCTTCAGCAGGGGGGACCTCGAAGCCTGGACGGGCGACCGGTTCATTTTTCTGATATCCCTGGTGTTGTTGACACCGCGTTCGCCCGATGCGCTTGCACGCTTGTGCGCGGGAGTGGGGAAGGAATGTTTTCTCACGCGCGAAGATCCTTTGAGGAAGTAAGGAGCGTTCCCATGACACGCCGAAGAAGTTGCAGTAGTTCCGAACAAACCGGTTCTGGGTCGTGTCCTGGAGACCTGGAGGGCCCCAAGCACTCAGGAAATGTTCGGTTGTCGAACTTCGAATCTAGATCCAATGCCAGTTTCTCTCGATCGAGAAATTTGAACCTCGAGCTTCAAGCGCGGAACCAAGATCGTCGGGCCAACTCGATGTATTTCGTAGGAAAACGCCGTCTGGGCGTTTTGGGGGCTCTGTTGGGCCCTCTCCGGCCGTCCTGGGGATTTGTTGGGCCGTTTTGGCGAGCTGGGACCCTCCAGGGGTCTTCTGAAGCCATCTGGGGCCCTCTTGGGGGCCTCCAATGGCGTTCTTGGGGGTCCCCCAATGGCTTGTGGGCAGTCTCGGGGCTCTCAGGGGCAGTCTTGGGGCCCTCTTGGGCCGTCTTCGAACTTTTTGGGGGGCCTCTTGGGCCGTCTTGGAGCGATATCGGGGGCCCATCGGGCCGTCAACGACGGTGCGAAGACCCAAAAAAGCGGAGATGCCATATATATATATATATATATATATATATATATATACATCTACATACACATCTACATCTACATCTACATCTACATCTACATCCACATCCACATCCACATCTACATGCAAACAAACATACATACATAGACATACATACATGCATACATAGACATACATACATCCATCCATCCATCCATCCATACATACATACATACATACATACATACATGCACACACACATACATACATACATACATACATACATACATACATACATACATACATACATACATACATACATACATGCATGCATACATACATACATGCATACATACATACATGCATACGTAAGGGAATGGGACGATTTGCGTTTGTTTCGGGGTTCTCTTAACGGCCTCTTGGGGCGTCTTGGCCCGTCTTCAGACGATCGAGGTTCCTCTTGGAGCGCTCTTCTGCTGTCTTGGGTCTCTTGTGCGCCTCCCCGATAAACCTTATGATCGCCTTGAGTCTGCTCGCAAGGCCCGCCAAGGCGCCTTGGGAGGCCCGGAAGGGCCAGCGGACCCTTTTCCAAGGGCGTCCCGGGGACCGTCGAAACGAACGTCCGAGAGGGCGTCCGGGGCGTCCCTGGGGGGGGTCCAGTTTGGGGGGGGGGCGTCCGGGCAATAAAGATATATGAATAGGAATATACATGCATACATACATGCATGCATACATACATACATACATACCTAACCGTAAACATAAACATATATATACATACACAGATACATATATATATATACATACACATGCAAATATATGATACCGGAGAAAGCCCAATCATGATGTGTTTAGGGCTGTAGGGCTATGGGGCTATACGGCTATAGGACCATAGAGCTAGGGCTATAGGACGATAGGGCTATAGGAACATAGGGCGATAGGGCTACAAGGCAATAAGGATATAGGGAGGGTTATAGGCCTAGAAGGGCTATAGGGCTTTAGGGCGATTGGGCTATAGAGCATAAGGACTATAGAGCTATAGGGCTACAGGGCTATTAGGGCTATAGGGCTATAGGGCTATAGGTCTATAGGTCTATAGGTCTATAGGGCTATAGGGCTATAGAGCTATAGGGCTATAGGGCGATAGAGCACCCGGGCACCCTGGGGCACCCTGGCACCCCGTGGCACCTCCGGGCACCCCTGGGCACCTCCGGGCACCCCCGGGCACCCCCGGGCCCCCCCTGGCACCCGGGCACCCAAGCGTGCGGCGAAAATCGGCGGCAAACCTAACTTAATAACCATATGAATCCGCTAGAACCCCTACAGAGGCAAGCTCTGATTGGGGAACATATAGATATACACACGATTATATAGCGGGCGGAAATCCCAGACTTAGAAATCTTTGATATTTAATCCGACCGTTCTTGACCCAGCCCGCCAGGATTCTAGGGGGAAAAGGGGTGCAGTTTGGCGCGGTCGGGACAGGGGTCAGCTTTCGGCCGCCCGCGCGCGCAGAAGTAACGGACGAAGTTTGCATCATATTTATTCTCCGATAAAACGTGACGAATTTCTGCAGCGGCGTAGTATGTGTTGTTCGTGACGCACCGAGACTTTTTTCGGGATTGGCCCCAAAAGTTAGTTTGGTTGTCTTGCACTGGGTACGCATGGAAGTAGGACAAAGGAATGTCAGACAGGGGCCGTATTCTTTACACCCTCGATCCAGCTGGTTGTGGCAAACCCCGCCACCATGCCAGCGCAGCAGCGCAGCAAGAAGGAGGTCGAGTGCGAGACGCCTCCAGTTCAGTGCTCGTCTTGTGCTGGGGCGCATCTTGAACACCCCTTCCTTGGCCGCAGCCTCTTTCTTCTCTTCATTCATAATTCCTCCTCCACCTCCTCCTCCCTGCTCCCTGTTCGAAGGCATATTGGAGTCGAGGGCATATTCGGGGTTTTGTTTGTGGCCTCTTGGGGTCTGGGCAGGACGCATGGTGGTCTTGGAGCCCTCCTGGGTCGTATGCGGTGTTCTCGGGCAGTCTTAGCGGTCGTCCGTCATCTTTGCGGTTTTCTGGCGTCCTCTGAGGCGTCCCCGAGGCGATATGAAGCCGAAAAGCCCCCAAAGCTAGAGTCGTTGCTTTCTAAAATATGATCTGATTATCCTGCCACAGATATTTCTTTTGGATGCCATTCCGGGCCTCTTCGGGCACCTGCGGGAGATCTTGGAGCCTTTCGGGGTTCGGAGGGCCGCCTTTGGATGGTCTTGGGGCGTTCTGCAGCCAGTTGGGGAAGGCTTGGGATTTCTCGGAGCCGTCGGGAGGCCGAAAAAGGGTGCCTGGGAGAAAGTCCAAAAAGGGGAGTGGGCTTGTCAGGCGGTGCGCTTGTCGGGGCGCGGCCCTAGAAACACAACAGACATCCCACCAGGCAACACTTGTCAGCCAGCGGCCGCCAGAGGGTCAGACAGCAGTCGAGAAGCGGCGGGGCGCGCCGAAGCACAGCGAGGCACGAGGAGAAAGTTCGCGCCGAGGCGCGAGGCGACCGGAGGGGCCGGGAGGGCCAGGGAGCCGCACTCAGGCCATGACAGTCCTCATGTGCGCGCCGAGGTAAACTTTCTGAAAGCGCAGGGCGAGCACGGAGGCCGAGCCGAGGATGGAGCCCGTGGGGAAGCCCAGCAAAGGTGAGGGTACAGCCGAACAACGCCGTCAATCAATGACTCGAAGCAAAACCAGGTGCGAGCGTCCGCCTTGGAACCCATTCAGGAACGGCTGAGGTTACGAGCAACCATTGGGAGCCTAAAGCGCGAAAGCCGCGCGGGTATTGGGCCGTGAACGGCGATCAGGGACGCGGACCGCGGGGGCAGGCGACTTTGCCGAGGAGCACCGCCAGAAAGTCGAGGACGGAATGACCATCGACCAGGTGAGGGGACCAGGGAGGTGTCGTCGACCTTGACGAAGAGCAACATCATGAGTCCAGCCCTGGGCCAAGCCGCGCAGCGCCAGCAGCACACAGACTGCGGCCAGAACACTGGCGGGACCGCCGTCGCGATGGCGGCGCTGGCATGGGTTGGAGGGGGGGGAGAAGGGAGAGGGAGGAGGGAAGCAGAGGCAGGCAGGAGGGCTGGGCGAGGGCCCAGCGAGGCGAACCAGGGTGGCAAAGAGCCAGAACAACGTGGAACCGAAAGCCAGGTGACCAGGGGGGCGAAAAGCCCGAACAGCGTGGGAAAACTGACATGCAGGAGCCAGCATGCCAGACGTGACGGCGGCGTGGCCAGAGAGACCAGGGCGCAGGAAGACATCTCGGAGTGGCACGCCGCAGTAGAGAGAGGCGCCCGGATTGAGCCCAGGAGGCAGGGTCCACATAGGGGCAAGACGCCCTGCCTTGCCGAGAAGAACCCCCGCAGGGGTGCGTGAATGTCGTGGGGCGGTTAGCGAGTGTCGAAGCGGCCCCTCGCGTGCCGATCCCAGGCCAAGACGCATGAACGTACAGCTGGCACGGTGGCGGATACCCGAGCTGATTGCGCTGCATGTCGCATTCCACGGAGGGAGAAGAGGGTGGTCAGAGGTGGGGGCCTGGTACACGGCACCGTCTTTACTTTCTTAGTAAATTCATGGTGGGTATCTTGACTTCATCATTCCGCCCATCTGGGTTGTACAGGAAGACTCTGTACAGCTGGAAATGTGTTACGATCGTGGCGGCGATGTTTCTCCAGAAGGAATGGTTGGATCCCGTTGCATACTATTGCGAGTTTACGTGGGTTTGGTCCCACTCGCAAAACGCGCGTGTTCCTTTTTGACGTGTTGTCATCTGCTCGTTCCGGTTTGGTTTGGGCAGTGTCGCCACGATAACGTTCAATTCGACGTTGGCTTGGAAAATTCTGCGTTGGCTGTCTGACCAGAGTGGCGTTCACTTTCCAGGGGCTTGGGCCGTGACAGGTGGGAATGATTCAGCCGCTGCCCCGTTTGCGCGCAGGGCGTTTTCGATTATCTGTCCTGGAGTTTATTTCTGGCGGAGGGAAACGCTAAGTGCTAAGTCCAAGATAAGTTGTACGGCACGGCACCAATACCATCCTCAACACAGTCAATTTGCTACGTGCGATCATCGTCATTTTCACCACTGGCTCCGTTTATCGCAATCATCGCGGCCGTTGCCGACGACATCGCTAGCGTCAACACCACCGTTGTCGTTGTCGCCCTCGAAGTCAGTCATTTAGTGATTTTACCACTACTATCAATCCACAGCCGTCATGGCTCGCCGCGCCGTGGCGCAAGTCGACTTATCGCACAGGGGAACATCTTGCCAGCTAGTCTCTTCGGAGTCTGCAGCTTCAGGAGAAAAAATGCTGCATCTGCATCGATTCCCTAAGTTGTTTGTAGCAGGTGTTTTCGTGTTTGGACTGGTCTGCGGTTCGGTCTTTGTTCTCTTGTGGCAGTCGCACGAATTTCTGAGAGGAGTTGCAGCACATTCCTCAGGGCTCGATGAGGTGAGGCCGCGGCTGACAGGAGCGACCAAAGTCGAACTAATCAAGCACAAGGTCGCGAAAGAGCCAGAGCCAACAGTCACCCTGGAACCAGCGCCAAAAGTGTGTGTCGTCGCCGGCGTTGGCCCCGGCATTGGAGAGAAAGTCGCCCAACGGTTCGCGAGAGGCGGTTGTCACATAGCCTTGCTTGCCCGCAGCCGCGACAAGTTGGTGAACATCTCCAAGGGCATTCCAAATTCCAGGCCCTACGCGTGTGACGTCACAGACGGCGCACAGGTGAAGAGGGTCTTCGCCGCCATCGGAGCAGATCTGGGCGATGTGGACGCTCTGATCTACAACGTTGGGGGAGGGTTTTTCCAGCCATACGACAACATCACCGCAGACACCTTGGACGTCGACTTCAAGACGAACGCGCTGGGCCTGCTCCTGACGGCACAGGAAGTCGGACCCCGAATGGCCGAGCGAGGACGCGGCGTAATCGGAGTCACGGGTGCCACGAGCTCGTGGCGCGGCCTGGCGTACACGGCGGGTTTCGCTCCAGGGAAGTTCGCATCCCGCGGTTTGGCGCAGTCTTTGGCCCACGATTTGTCGCCCAAGGGCGTTCACGTCTTCTACGCCGTGATCGACGGCGGCGTTGCCCCAAAGTCCGACCCCACGAGGAACACCACCATGCAGCCTGAGGACATCGCAGAGACGTACTATTTCCTGGCACGCCAGCCGCGCTCGGCTTGGACTTTTGAGGTCAACATGTACGCCTGGGCAGACCCTAGTTGGATCTCGATTTGAGGTTTCTTTGTTGCGCCGAATAACTTCAGAAACGATGGTAACATTATCCCAGTGCGACCCTACCTAGGAGTTGGAGCCTCAAGCTGCCCCACCAAGGGCTCAAGATGGCCCACAGACGGACAACATGCATGGAACACACGTGCGCGCACACACACACACACACACACACACACACACACACACACACACACACACATACACACACACACATAAGCATAAGCATATATATATATATAGCAGCAACAATAGTGGATGTTGTGCTGCGCTATGCAATGCTCTGCTATGCTATGCCATGCTATGCTATGCTATGCTATGCTATGCTATGCTATGCTATGCTATGCTATGCTGCGCAATGCTTTGCTGGGCTAGGCGAGGCTAGGCTGGGCTATGCTATGCTATGCTGCGCTATGCTATGCTGCGCTATGCTATGCTATGCTATGCCATGCCATGCTTTTGCTTTGCCTTCGCTTTTGCCTACACTTTTGCCTTTGCTTTTGCTGATGCTTTTGCTTGGCACCCAGGGAGCGCAACTGGGGGAACCGCGCGTTTGCTTTTACCTTTGCTGTTGCTTTTGCTTGGCTCCCAGGGGACTGGGGGAACCGCCCGGGGCGGGTTGCACTGCCTGGCCCCTTTAAGCTACAGAGTAAGAACCCTTCTAGGCAGAGCCTAGGTAGGGAAAAACTGATCTGCTGGCGGGAGGGCGACCTGCGAGCGTTGCGATCTCTTCCCCCGCCTTGTTTATGGTCTCCTCCGCCTCCGACCGACAAGCTTACACATTCGGTCGGCTCCTGTGTCCGCTCCGCGTTGTTGTCCCCCCTCTCGGCAGGAGAGAGGCAACGTGGAGCAGCGAGTTCCCCCGCGAGTTCATCCTCTCCGTCCTCCTCCCCCTCCTCCTCCCTCTCGTTCTCCTCCTTCTTCTCCTCTTCCTTCTCCTCCTCCTCCTCTTCCTCCTCCTCCTCCTCCTCCCCCTCCTCCTCCTCCTCCTCCTCCTCCTCCTCCTCCTGCTCCTCCTCATCCTCCTCCTCCTCATCATCCTCCTCCTCCTCTCACTCCTCCTCCTCCTCCTCCCCCTCCTCATGTCCCTCCTTATCCTCCTCCTCCTCCTCCTTCTCCTCCTCCTCCTCCACAATTACTCAATATGAATACTACTGTCCCTCTTCCCCTGATGACGGTTTGAAAGTGCTCGACCCCCCCCCCGCGTACTGTTTTTGTACACAGGTTTCCCCGGAGTTGGGTTTTCGCGTGCATTTTTGTTTCAAATGCTGCTCTCGCTGAGGCGCCGGCCTCATTTTCGGGCCCCGCTCGTTCCGAATCGTGCTCCCGCTGCAGCGCTGGCCTCATTTCCGTGCTTCCGCTCGTTCCGATTCGTGCTCCCGCTGCAGCGCTGGCCTCATTTCCGCGCTTCCGCTCGTTTCGACTCGTGCTCCCGCTGCAGCGCTGCCGTCATTTCCCGTGCCATGCTACGGCATGCAATGCAATGCTAGGTTGATACTACGCTTTGCGGTGCTCGTCTACGCCATGCCATGCCGTGCTCTACAATGCATCGCGTACCCTTTCGGGATCATTGCCCTGCTCGACATCCGACTGTGCGAGTAAGGGATGGGAGGGAGGGGTAGGATGTCAGATATGACGCGAGCGCACCTAGCTTGTCTCCTCCTCCTCCTCCTCCTCCTCCTCCTCCTCCTCCTCCTCCTCCTCCTCCTCTTCCTCCTCCTCCTCCTCCTTATTCATGTTCGCTCCTCCTCCTCCTCCTCCCCCTTCTCCTCCCCCTCTTCCTCCTCATCCTCCTCTTCCTCCCCCTCCTCCGGCTCCTCCTCCTCCTCCTCCTCCTCCTCTTCCTCCTCCTCCTCTTTCCCCTCCTCCTCCTCCATCTCCATCTCTTCCTCCTCCTCCTCCTCCGCCTCTTCCTCCTCCTCCTCCTCCTCCTCCTCCTCCTCTTCCTCCTCCTCCTTCTCTCCTCCTCCTCCTCCTCCTCCTCCTCCTTCTCCTCCTCCTCCTCCGTAGCCATTTTGGCTCAAGCCCGTCCCTCCTCGGGGATCTTGGACTTGGCCGAAATGGTCACAGTTGCCGCCTCGCTCGAGGGCCACCCTTCCTTGGCCCAGCGCCGCGCCGCCCGCGTTCGTGGCCCGCGGTTCCTCATGATCTCGCGATGGCTTGTTCGGTTGACCCCGATCCAGCTGTTCCTGCCAGTGCTGGTAGCGTTGCTGTCGTCTACCGACGGACTACGCACGATGCCACACGTTCGTTCGGTGGCCGCCGCTCACGTTCGCGAGTGCCGAGCTCTACAACTGGGACTCGCTCGGCATCATCGACGCCTACCTCTTCATCTGGACGTTTTGCTTCCGCACACGCGTGCCACCCCGCTCGCGCGGCCACCGACCATCCCGTTGGGCACCTGCTTGGGCGAGAACCTGCACCGCGTCGCCAGCTTCATTCACCAGCTCCACAGTCCTGCCGTGGCACGAGAATGAGAGCAATCTACGTCCACAAGGTGGGGCCGGCCCGCTTCCTCGTCCTGATGCTGGTGGATTAGCAGACGGTGTTTCTGTACGTGTCCCTCCTCTGGGCTTCCTGCGTCCACATGGTGCTGGCCCGCTTCCTGCTCCTGCTGGCTCTGCCGAGAGCAGTGACACCAAGCACGGCCACCGCTCCGACGAGCATGAGAACGGCCCTCTGCACGAACCTCTCGCTGCTGCCGCTGGTTCAGATCTCTACGCTCCCGAAGAGCCTCCAAGTGAGGAAGCGCATGTGCACGCACCTTTTGGCGCCGCCCGTGGTGCTCTGCCTGCTCCCGGTCAGCTTCAAGGTGAAGACGTTGGGCACGGACCTCCCGATGCCGCCGCAGGTTGCGACCTGCATGCTCCCGTAGAGCACCCTGGTAAAGATGCACAACTTGCACGAACCTCCTGATGCTGCCGCTGGTGGCGACCTGCATGCCCCCTGCTCAGCTTCAAGGTGAAGACGCCACCCTGCACGATCTCATCGATGCTGCCAGTGGTGGCGACATGCATGCTCCCGAAGCGCCTCATGGTGAAGAGACCCCCCTGCGCGTACTTCTCTGTTCCTGCAGCTAGTGGCGATCGGCACGCTCCCGAAGAGCTACCAGTCGAAGACGCTCATCTGCACGATCCACCTGATGCTGCCAATGGTGGCGTACCGTATGCCCCCGAACAGCTTCACGGTGAAGACGCCCTACTGCGCGAACCTCACGCTGCTGCCGCTCGTGGCGACCTGCCTACGCCCGACGAGTTTCCTGGCCTGCGTCAACGAGTACCACTGCATGGACACGAGTTTCCTGGTGATGATGGCAGTCCTCACCTGCTTGCTGCTGCCGGCACTGGCGGTGATCTTACAGGTCGACCTCCTGAAGATCAGCCTGGCGATCTGCACGACCTCGCTCCTGACGAGTTTCGTGGTGATGATGCTCCTCTGCACGGACCCGCTGCTGACGTCGCTGGTGGCGAACATCATGAACACGAGCTTCCTGGAGGCGACGGCCTTCCCCACGTACCTGCTGCTGCCAGCGCTGGCAGTGATATCGCGGTGCGGCCGCTGCGCCGATTCGACAGGTGGCGCAACCGTCCTTGCGAACCCGCTCTTTACCCACACTTCTTCGACGCGACATCTGCGGAAATGTAACATCGCTCCGAGCTGGGCAGTCCGCGCTCCGCGACACCCAGCTCATCACCTCCCCTCTTCTGTGTCTCTGCTGCCACCCATCCCGCCGTTTCCTGCGCTGCGCGTTTCTCTCAATGCCGTTTGACAAATTCTGTGTCGTGCTTCGCTCTCGCGTCGGCATCCGTGAACCCTCCCTCATTGCTCAATGCGACCAGCTTGAGGTCGAGGACCCCTCCCTCGCGGCGCATCTGTTGACGCTCGAGGTCGAGGCCGGTTTTCACTTCAACTCGCCCGCTGTGCGCTCGGGCTCGGGCGGACAGTGGACATCACGGTTACGTCGTCTCTTCTTCCTCCTTCTCCTCCTCCTCCTCGTCCTCCTCCTCCTCCTCCTCCTCCTCCTCCTCCTCCTCCTCCTCCTCCTCCTCTTGCTCCTCATCCTGCTCCTCCTCCTCCTGCTCCTCCTCGCTCGCTAACTACAGGCCAGTAGGTCTGAAGCCCGTGCATCGGGAAAAGAGAAAGGCGAAGCCAGTAAAATGAAAAGACCCTTGAGCAAGCAAGGGAAAGGAAGAGCAGAGACTTACTCGGGACCGTACGCCAACGGGTTCGGAAGCACCTCTTCTACCAAGGCCCTCGGGAGCACGATCGGACCCACCCCGAGAGTCCAACTGCCGGCAACAACGCAAGAAGCCACCTGCACCACAAAACTCCGCGGCAGCGGCGGACTCCCCACGCAGCAAGCATGGCTGCACATGTGTTGGCATCTACCACTCCCTCCAAACTGAATGCATATACTTATGAGCGAAGGCGATCGAGAGGATATCAGAGAGGAGGGGAGCAAAGACGGGGCACCAAACATGCACAAGCCAATCGACGACTCAGAGAATCCTTCTGATACGATAAGGCGCTCAAATTCAGGAAGAGAGGAGGGCTTGCATGCCGAACCGTTGGGCAGCAGCACAGCACAAGGGATCCTCCGCACAAAGGCATGCATCAGCATGAGCGCAGCAAACCTGATTTGCTGATTTGCATTATCCAGCATATCGTGAATGGCTTCCCCAATCCCGGGGCAGCCCACGGGGTTTCGACATCCCTGATTTGCCTACCCCCACTAGAGTCACGGAAAGAGGACCTGGAGGGAAGGCTCAGAGCAGCACGGAACAAACCTCCATGAAGTCTTTGAATATATCTATTCTGAGCGTCTCTATTGCAAGCGATCGAGGCAGCGACGGCAGCCCTCCCCTTGTCGTTGCTGCAAGCACTCTGGAAGCACTCTTGCAGGCCATGGGATCTTCTCTCCCCAGGCCCCAGGGTAAAAACGCAAGCATATTCCAAACAAGAAAAGAGCGCGGGTTGGGAGGGAGACGCATCGCACGTTGGCATGCGGTAAGCAACCGTAGGCTTTGCGTGCACCCGCGGGTCTTTGAGCAAACGTCTCAGCGCAGGAGGCCCCTGGATCCGTTGAGCAGGCACTGATGCGAACTGCTCCGACTTCACTTGCCTCCTATTCTCTCTGGCCTTCAACATGCGCTCCTCCACAGCCTTTTTCCAACTCTTGCGTGGACGGCATCAGGTTGGATTCAGCCCAGGCATCCCTGCATCCTCTCGCCCTGCGCAAATGATGGAGAAGCCTCACGCCATCCTAAAACTGCATACAACTAATTGGGCAGACAGTGCCCGTAACGAAGGACTCGAGGTGCAGCACAATTTTGTGGAACTCGGCGCCATGCGCCCGAAGAGCCCCGACAGCGCGAGCCGTGAAGCCGCACTCGTAACGCAGAAAACCAACTTCCTGCAAAGTGGCGCTCGACGGCGGATCGGCGACAGCCTCAGGAGTTCCCTTGGACTTGGCGGCACAACACGAGGAGAAAGGACGCGGAGCATCACGTATAGTGACCACGTGGTCCATCCTGGCGAGGACCAAGGTACCCTGGAGAGCTTCTTTGCACTGGGTTCTCCGGTCCGCGTTAGCAAGCAACAAGAAAAAACCATTGTCTCTTGGCCGCGACCGCGGCCGTTTGAACCATCCTGATAGATTCGTTTTTATTGTCTCTGGCCACCTCGATGAGTTCCTGGTCAGTGGTGCTCTAAGCGTCGCTCCCAACTTCCAAAGGTCTTCTAAGCCATTCGAAATCTCCCAGGGGCAAGAGGCCCCAGCCCTGACCCTAGAGCAGGTCCAGAAGGGCCCTGGTAAGATGAGGCCCACCAGCAAGCAGACGGGGAAGCAAGCGAAGACGGGAAATGATCAAAACAACTTCGGTAGGAAGCCTTTGTACAAGGTTCATGACTCGAACCTCTGATTCATGCTCTGGACCAAAGTTGACCTATCCCTTGTTGAGCGCCGCGCGGTAGATAGCAACGCGAGCGGTGCGAAGTTTGTCATGCAAATACTTGGGAAGGGGGTCCCAGCAAGCGGAGACAAAAGCAGCCTTGATGCAGCGTAAGTTTCGCAGTATCTTATGTTGTGCCTGAGTTCCAGCACGGAGGAGGGGGTCACAATCTTCTCGATGGGTTCGAGGGCGGACCTGGCAGCGATCATCCTGGAAGCGATTTCTTCCCCCATGGAGCCCGAGTCGGAAAAGCGGGGCCCCGGGACTTTCTGCAACCTGGCCACAGGCAGCACAAAATCGAACCGAACGTTTTCCATCACGGCCACATTTCCAGTGGAAGAAAAACGCACCTTTGTGTTTCCGACCCTTGACCTCGAAAAGCAATCAAGGTCACAGTTCTGTCCAGGTTAACTTGGAGACCATATCAATGACAGCACTCAAAGATGATGTCAGCAAGCGTTCTTGCTTGGTGTCCGACATGGCAGGCATTCCCTGCTGACAAGGCTGAGAGGTCGCCGACATACAACGTGCTGGCATGTGTGCTCGCGCAGCCTTCCTCCGCGGCGACATGCAGGGGGTGTCTGAGGCGGTTCCCAGACTAGACCCTCACGCGAGGCTCTGTCTTCAATTCCTTGTTGCACCCTGGCAACGATTGCGTTAAAGACATCCGTCGCGGGAACAGTTCGTGGAAGCGAAACGGTAAGTTGCTCGAGTGCAGTGTAAAACGCTGCGCACAGGGCATGGAATATAATTTCGAAAGATAGGCTCGCTAATTTGGTGGCTTCCCCAACATTGCCTCAGAAGCAGCTGGGCACCTTCAAGACCTCGGCCGGGGAGCCCCCCACACTGAGTGGCCAGAAGCGAAGAATGAAGGCAGCTTGTGGTCTGAGGCACTTGTGGAACCGCTTGTCCAGAGTGCTACCAAGCAGCACACTTCTTCGGGAGGACAGTGTATCAACAGCTCCTTCCCCCTTGCAGAAGAAAGTAACGAGGCCTGCCTCGAAGGCCAAAGGTTCTCTGTGTTGCGCAGAGACTTTAAACAAAAGAGGGTACACAAGTCTAGTCATCTGCTCTGGGGCGACTCTTCCAAAATCCCCCGGCACCAAGTCGGGACCAGGAGCCCGCGAGGCAGCGCCCTTCCTAAGCCCGAATTGGACGTCCAACTTGTTGGGGATGGTACACAGCGAGATGTCAAGTGTAGGCGCAACCCTGTCGTTCATATTGTCCAGCTCTGTCAATTCGACCCTGGCAACATGTTTCTGAACCATTTGAGCGATCTGAGCGAAGGGTTCCGCTTTCTTCCCGTCATTGTCAATCATAGCAGGGATGGTGATTCCTTTCTTCGGTGCTTTACCTCCGCGGCGCAACGCACGATCCGAAGTGGCCCATTCCTTCTCGGCAATGTGTCCATCGATGGACGTCTTCACACTTCTAGCTGGTCACGCAAAAACTGTGCCCGATCTTGATGCATGCATGTCACCTAGATGCCTTCGGTCCTGAGGGGGAAGGCATGCGCAGCAAGCAAGAACATATCTGGCTCGACGTTCCCACGGATGAGGCATGTCGCCCATTTGAGCAGGACCATCCTATGATTGCACCAAAGGTCCTCGGTGGGCGAACACGTCATCCTAAGATCACCCTTGGAAAGCTTGCACGCCAAGTACAACAGCACACGCGAACGAAGTGCCAAATCTCCCCTAGCCTGCTTGACCATGTTTTTCCTGATCGCCCTGCGCCCAAGGCTGAGGAGGAGGGTGGGTCGAGAGATGTAGGGGCTCTGGGCCTGATCTCGTCAGCTGCAAAAGCATGCGCGGCAGCACCTAGTATGCCCTCTGTAATGGCAGTCATCTGTGGATTGATGGGCGAGTCCAAGTGGGGCTGCTCAATTCGATCGAGCTGTTCCTGAAAAGTGGCGACACAGGCGGCGCCCTTAAATTTCATCCTGTCTGCGCGCGGCCTGTCAGCCTTCGTCCTCGCAACAACTTGCGCCCAGCCATGAGATACCTGCAGGGGAGTGTGGTCGGGCTTGCGGTGGAAAACCTCAAAACCATGTCGAACCTTCACCCCGGCAACAGCGGTCCTGACAAAATCTTTCCCAGGACATAATCGACCCTACGCTTGTGTTCACCTCTAGCCGTGCAGGTGTAGCCTCCAGGGTGGGGCACTTGGTGCTAGTCAGATGCAGATCACAACTAGCCACAGCATTATACAATATTTCCCCAAGTAAGTCTTGCGCCTGCGCAAAGCCCTCGCCTCCGACCCACTGAGACGCGATGCTGCCTACTCTAGCATTGGCGCCGGCGGAACCCAGTCCTACGTTCCACTCTACAAGAAGCTTAGAGGTCACCCCCTACAATTATTGAACCGCTTTCGTATTGTGTCCTATGTGTGGCGCATGCAATACAGCAATCCGAATCGAGAGGGCAGGGGAGCTGATAGCCACGATCAATCTCCTGGGATCCATATGCAGCACAGCCAGGTCTTGCATCCTGAAACACAATAGCCTTGTTTTTCCTCTTGGCAATGGGCAGCTCCAGTTTTAGCCAAAATTCGCAGCCCAGTCCCCCCATTGACGGCCCCCGAGCTGACAATTAGGAAGGGACCCGACATCCGAATACCTTTCTGATTCCGAGCCCCCTGAACTCCTATCATGTGCAACTTGTCATGCCCAAACTGTGTTTTGAGAATCCGCTTGCGCATGATCCTCCTTCTCCCCTTGATGCCCTTCGCTGGGGTGGCGTAGAGAGATCTAGCGTTGAACTGCATGATAGAAATGAAAAATCCATTGTGCTTTGTGCCCTTGTCCTTTCTTTCGGGCAATCCGAAAGAGAGGCGAGTTGGGGCACACGATCAAAAGAATGTTGATGTTGCACGGGCTGTGGCATGGCAAGCTGATCTCGCATGTTCTGTTCTCTTAAGCATTCCCACTCGCGGGTTTCACTATGCTCAGTGATGCCAACCACGTCCTCAGAGAATGGATTGGGCGATATGCTCCTCTTAACAAGCGCCTTGGCCGTGTTGTCGGCCAATGTGTTCCGTGGGTGCTCACCGTGCGTTTTGATGCGATGGATGCTTGGCTGGCAACATGCGTCAATGACCTCAAAGACGATGGCCGCTAAACGAGCCAGTTTGTCATCAGGCGCGGGGGTGGCCTGTCCCAATATGAGCTGGATGGAAGAGAGCGAGCCGGACCAGATCTGAACAATGGTATCTTCAGGTCTCTCCCTGTCTTCAAGCATGCCTATGCAGGCCCAAATGATGCCTAGCAACTCCACATCCGTGCTGCCAAGCTTTGTCCCATGGCTGATCACTCCTGCACGTGTCGGCCCACATACCAGCCCATCGGCCTCGGAACGCACGGTTATCTTCGCTATCTCCCTGCCTGGCAGTGTGCGAACCGTCCCTGTAGTCCAGGAGGGCTTTGGGGGTGCTCGGTTCCCCTCGTAGGACAAAGCCTCTGGGCCCATGCCGCGGGGGGGGGCTCCAAGGAGCCAGAGTCCACTTGTGAGGTCCAGTGCGGGGGGGGGCCTGTCGAGCGCAAGCTCACGAAGCGTGGCAACAGCAGGCGTGAAGATAACCAGTCTACCCCTGCTGACAGGACCTTTCAGCCTCCGCCCATTAGGACTCGAGGAGGAGTGGGGGTGGGCGTACGGTGGTACATCACCCATCAGGGGTTGCTTCGGCCTTCTCACATCATTCTCGAGCTCCTTCTGGGTCTCGTGAATTGTCGGCCGACTGTCAGCCAACGAGCGCAATTGGCAACACAATGCATCAGCAACTTCGCACTTTTCGTTATTAGGCGAACGTCCACGAGCCTCGATTGCCAACTTGTTGTCGGCGAAATAATGCGAGCTTCGACCTGATCGCCCAAAATCAGATAGGGCATCCCTCCCCTGTGAGCAGAGTGGGCATTGAGAACGTGTGCATCTCTCCGTTCTTTGAAAGCCGCCGGCTGCGTGAAAACGGGTACGCATCGTTTCAGCAAGCTCGACAGCTTCAGTTTCACAGGCTGCGTCCAGTCCCGTATGCGACAAGACCCTGCGCCAGCAAGGCACGACCCAAGAGCAAGGTGCACCTTTGGAGGGAGGGGCCTCGGGAGCAAAAAAAAAAGTTACAGGGCGGGCTCCCCCTGCTACAAGCACGTGTGTATCCCGACGTGCTACCTTAAAAAGCGTAGTGTAGAAGAGTACAGGGCACAGGCGGTTCATCTCCAACGATGTACTCCCTGGCGTCCACCTGTCCCCATCTGAGTTCACGCAGCGGTCGCTGTATCCCCTGCGACTTGGTGCATGAAATGTTGGAAGACGCCTTGTGGCCGTACATGCAGTCCCAAATGTCGTTCGCCACTCCAAAACGTGCGTCCAATTGTGCCTGATGGTTGCTGCTCAAGACCGTCTAGGCAGTTTGGTGGGTGGAGACCTCAGGGGCATCCCCCCGATCCTGACGAAGTTGAGTCGGAGCTCCCGCGTAGGCCGCCTCTATCTTGGCGATCTCCACCTTGATGTCCTGTGAGGTCATGTCGTCCATGTCGATGTCGATCGAACTGTGCCCAGTGACACTAAGCGTCGGGCCAGCGATCTGCTCCCCTTGAGTCTGGCCGTGAGGATGCAGTGCTTGCGGCACCGTCGGGGAAACTCCGAACAGCTCCTTCTTCAGCTCGTGGGACGTGACCTCTCTGGTAGGCTCTGGCGAAGGACATCCAGTAACTGGGGTTTTCCCGATTGGCGTGGTCGGGACTGGCTCCTCCACCACCGCTGCTCCAGCGGCCTGTGCACGAAACCCCACAGCAGGGGAAGGTGCATGCACGGCTGGAGCTGGCACCTGTGTTGGCGCCCGGGCTGCGCCAGCTGCCACTGCCTGTGTTGCCCATCGTTGCGCAGCATCGACCTGCTCTGCTGTGGGAGCCTGCGGGTACTGCTGCTGCATCAACTGCTGCTGTTGCTGCTGCTGCATCGCCCCCACCATCATACCCAAGGCTCTGTCCATCTCGGTCTGCCGATTCGCCGTGCTTACAATCATCTCCCTCAGCTCCATAAGCGGATTCGTTTGACCATGCTGCCTGACGTGATATGGCTGCGGCTGGGGCTGCGGATGCGGAAGCAAAATTGGCGCCGGCGCTGGCGGACGCGGATGTGGTGGCCCAGCTGCGGGCATTGCTGCATGCCCGTGCTGTACATGCTGCCAATGCCAGTCTTGCAAGTGCTGTCCCTACCGATCTCGCTGCTGCTGGGCGACGGAGGCTTGGGCCATGGCAGCATCTTCGTCCATCATCTCTTCTATCTCGTGGATGCACATTTTGAGCTGTGCAATATCGTTTGAGTTATCCGTCTCCATGGCCTCCAATTCTCGAATCTTGTTTTGCGCTACCTCGAGTCTGATCATGGTTTTCTCGAGCTTGTCTTTGTACTCGTCTCTCTGCTTGTGCAGCGGCTGTGTAGCTTGTATCATACACTTGTGGACGGCTACTTCCTTGTCGTGCAGAGTTGCGAGATCGTCTTCCCTCGCCCTCCGACTGGTCAATGACGACATGGCTAGATCCGTCAATTGTTGGCGAACTTCGAACCTGTACTTGTGTTGATATGCGCCCTCGACAGGGTTTGAAGCCATGCTCCCTCTGCGCTTCTTCCTCGTCATCGGAGCAACCCTTTGACAAGTATATGCGAGTCTCTCTTTCCAAAAATTGAGGCACTCTGGACCTGCTGGGTGGACGAGACATTATCTTCGGTCCTGGTCTGGGGTCCTGCCGAGACGGCGGATAGGAGTCGTACCTGTAACCGCACCAACACTGCTGGTGTCCTCGAACGTACCTCCCGCAAGATGGACAGTCCTACGTCGGAATACGCTATCCTCGCATATCTTCTTCTGACAACGAACGCTGACAGGAGTGATGCGACTGTAGTTTCAGATATGCCTGGCGCACTCGCACAAAGGTGCGAGCCTGCGAACGAAGATGCCGTGCTCTGCGATACCAGGCACGCTCTGAAGAACCCGCCGTGATAGCAACCACTTGTACTATCGCGGCGGCAGCTGCGGCGCGTCGCTGTACGCACACGCGTGAGGGCAGGCCTGGAGGAAACCTTGCTCTCAGGCCCAACCTTCTCCTCCTCCACCTCCTCCTCCTTCTCCACCTCCCTCTCCCTCTCCTCCGCCTCCTCCTCCTCCTCCTCCTCCTCCTCCTCCTCCTCCTCCTCTTCCTCCTCCTCCTCCTCCACCTCATCCTCCTCCCCCTTCTCCTCCTCGTCCTCATCCTTCTCCTTCTCGTCATCATCATCAGCAGCATCATCATAATCATCATCAATGTCATCGTCATCATCATAGGCATCATCATCATCAGCATCAGCATCATCACCATCATCATCACCATCATCATCAGCAGGATCAGCAGCAGCATCATCATGCTGAGCATCATCATCATCATCATCATCATCATCATCATCATCATCATCATCATCATCATCATCATCATCATCATCATCATCATCATCATCATCATCATAAGCAGCAGCATCATCATCATCCTGTCACTCATTGTGCTCTCCATCCTCCTTCCTTCCCTCATCCTTTCCCTCCTCCTCTCCCTCGTCCTCATCCTCGTCCTCATCCTCCTCCTCTCCCTCCTTCTCTCCCACCTCTCGTATCCTCTCCCTCCTTCTCCTATTCCTCATCCTCCTCCTCATCATCATCATGATTAGCAGCAGCAGCATCATCATCATCATCAACAACACCATCAGCATCATCAGATCAGCACCATCATGGTCGTTCTCTGAATTTTTCTTCCAGAAGCAAGATGAGAGCCGCCAGATACGTTCGCCTGACGGCGACGACGCTCACTTCCCAGATGTCGGAGTTTCGCTACAGGCGCTAACATTTGCATCTGCTCCGTAGCCTTTTCTCTCGAGATGCGGCCAGCTAGGGAGCAAACCTTGCCTCCGTTGGCTTCCTCCTGGCCTGGATTGCTTTGGCCCGTCCGCTCACCATCGCCTTGCCGGCGGCCCAACGCCGCCACCCCCGCCTCTGCCGGCAGCGGAGGCCGCTCCGGAGCCGAAGACGCCCTCTGCCGAGGACTGCTCCTTCTGGTTCCCTCCCGCTCCGCCGTGCGCGGAGCCGACCGTGGAGCAGCGCGCGCCCTCGGTTGAAGAGTGCGTCGCCCTGCTCCTGCAGTGCTCGGCCGGCGCCCCGCCGCCCGAGCAAGCGACGCTCCAGCAGGTACTCCTCTCTCTCTCGCGGGCCCGCTGCTCGTGGAGGGGCTCCGCTGGCTGGCGACCGGGCTCGCGAGCTGCGGCCGCCGCCAGGCCCAGCGGCCCGGCGCGCCCGCGCCCGCGCCCGAGGGCGGTCGGCCGGCGCCGGCCCCGCTACCGGCCGGGACCCGGCCGCCGCTAAAGCACCCACCGCGTGGAGGAGGAGTCTATAGATGATTGAGGGCGATAAGATCTTCGTGGAGAACGCTGCGCAGCCTCCGCTGCTGCATGGTCGCACTGTGGTGGTTGTGTCCGCGCTTCGCCCGACCGGCTGCGTGGTCGTCACTCCCGACGACAATCTCTACGTGGAGGAACTGGGGCCCGACAACACCGACACTCGCGCCTAGTACCGCCGCGTCAATGGAGGTAGCCCCCACCTGCCGCCGGCGGGATTCCCGTGTACGACTTCGCTGCCCCGCTCTCGATGGCCGCCTTCGCCGCGCTGCGCCCCGCCGCCAGTCAGATGGCTGCCGAGCACGACGCTGCGCTCGCAGCCGCTGGGGTCGGGCAAGTCGTCGTCCCCGCCGCGGCCGCTGCCAGCCCTGACCCCGCCGCGGGCATGCCAGCAGGCCCGCCGCCCGCTCCTGCCGCCGCGGGCGGGGCTGCGGGCCTCGCGGCCGCTCTGGCTGGCCCTGGGGGGCTGGCTTGCCCTGAGCCCGCCGCTGGCCCCCACGCCGCCGCAGTCGCCGCTGCGGCTGGGGGCTGGGGCCCCCCCAGCGGCGGGGGCTGTCGCCCCCGGGGTCACTGCCGGCGCTAGCGCCGCCGCAGGACACGGAGGCCTTCACGCCGCGCTCGCCGCCGGCCTGGGCCCCGCGTGGGCCGCCGCCAGCGACGACTTCCGCACCCTGCCCTTCACGTACACGACATGGAGGGCGAGCGCCATGATGAGTTCCGCGATGTTGTCAAGGAGATGCGCCAGCAGGCGTAACCCATATGGATCGCGCCTGGTCCGTGCACGGCCCTCTGGTGCGCGAACTTCATGCTGGAGAACGGCGGCTCGGCAGCGGGCCACCACAACGCCTTCTGCTCCGCCTGCCGCCTCGGGTTCGACGACCCCGCCACGCTGCTCCACTCGGTGCTGTCCACAATCCTCCAGGCGGCGATGTGCTACGACCAGATCGACGCAAGCAACCTCGCCTCGATGGAAGTCATCTGCAGGCAGCTCCAGCTTTGCGAGCAGAAGCTCAAGGACCGCATCCTCGGCGCGACCGGGTCAGGCCACCAGGGACACGACGAGAGTCGGTTCTTCACGGGCTTGCAGAACACCCGAGGATTCACGGCGCCGCCTGCCCTCTCAAAGTGGGTCGCCGAGCAGGCGGCGGCCGAGAACGCAGTGCTCGAGGAACGCCGCACGGCGAGGGAGGAGCGGGCGCTCGCCAAGCCGCCGCCGCCGACCCGGCGCAGCGGCGACAACGGCGGAGGACTGGGTTGACCGCCCGGCCGCCTCGACAGACCAGGGCCGCTGCGCCCCAGCCGCGCGCGGGAGCTCGCAACGCAGACCTATCGTTCCAAGACGATGGCGGCCAGTCGTCAGCGAGACAGTTCCCCTCTCCCCCCGCTCGAGGGGCCCGCCCGGCTTCCAGGCGGCTCGCGAGCAGTTCAGCGACGTCGGCGGCGGCGTCAACACAGCGCGGAGCTAGCGAACGACGCGATCACATCCCCCAACACACTGGCTGGCCGCTCGCACGGCGGGCCCGCCCAGCACGATTCGACCATAGAGGAGTTCGCCAAGGAGCACATCATGGACAAGCGCGTCGCGCTGAGCCCCCCGCCCCGAGATGTCAGCACCCACGCGAGCCTTCACGAGCTCTGTGGGGACGCCTTGACGCACGGCGGCCCCTCCCCGGTCGCACCCTACAACGAGGACCTCGTCTCCTGGCCCGTGGCGGTCGCCGCGCCAGTATCGCCGTCTGCCGCACTCGCCCAGAAGCACCACACATGGTCGAGGGATCGATTGGCCAACTCGCGTCGTAGCGCCGATGACGGCGACCGTCTTCGCGAGGAGTTGCACCCCCGCGGCATGGCGCGGCTCGCCGCCGGCGCGGGCCGGCCGCCGCTGCTCCGCATCTCCCCGGCGGCCAAGAAGAGCGGCGCCCAGCGGGTCATCATCGACGCCCGGCGGGCGAAACTGGACTTCCCGCCGCCGCCCAGCACGCAGCTGCCCACGGCGGCGGCCTTCAGCCGGCTCGAGACGGCCGACTGCGACGTCTGCTATTTCTACGCGGGCGACATCCAGAACGCTTCCTACGCCATCGCGACCCCCGACGCACTGGGCGACGCCTCCAGGCTGGCCCCGGCCCGGGCTGATGCAGCGGGCTGCCCGCCCGCCGACGGCCGACTCGGCCGGGCGATTGGCCCGCGCCGCGCCTCGCCGCCCCCCCGACGGGGCGGAGCTGGGCGCTTCACCTCTGCCAGCCGGCGGTCGTGGAGGGCACCAGGCGGGATGGCCTGCCCGGCGAGCAGCTCATCAGCGACCGAGCCGCGGCCGCGCGCCAGCCGCTGGTGCCCCCAGGCGCCGCCTACGTGCTTCCCGGCACTGGGAGGGCCCCGGCAGGCCGTCGCCTCAACAGGCCGGCGCGTGGCTCGTTCCATCGCCAACTCGGGCTTCGTCGCGCACGAGGGGACGGGCGTGTCAACGCGGGCGCAGTTCGTCGAGCTCGAGCTGGACGGCGCCAGCCACACGGTGCGGCGGCGACGTCATGGAGATCCCGGTCGGCCACCTGACCTGGGTCATGCTGATCCAGCGCTGCTCGCTGTCCGCGCCGCCCTCCGCCCACGCCTTCGCGCGGCGCGGCAAGGGGCGCCTCGCGGAGCTACGGCCGTCTGTCCGACACGAGCTGACCATAGTCATGGGCCTGCTCCCGATGCTGGTCGCGGACACGGGCGCCCGCTGGCATGACGTCGTCGCCGCCAGCGACGCCTCGCACTGGGGATGCGGGGTCTGCCGCCGGCACTGCAAGCCCGCCGAGGCCGCCGCCGTCGGCCGCGTCGCGGAGCGCCGACGGCACCGCGTCACTGGGGGCGCCGCCGCGCGGGACCGCGCGTTCTTCGCAGAGGACGCCGCGGACGCCGCGGCAGCGGGCGCGACGGCGGGCATCGAGTCCGACTCGCCCGCCCAGGACGATGCGATGGGCTTCACCGCCGGGCTGCTCCAGGCGCGCGCGGCGGCGGGCTCCTTCGACCCGGCGGGCGCCAGCTTCATGCAGCCCGATCGCCGGCAGGTGGCCCGGAGCTTCCAGTGGGGGGGCGATGCTAACATCCTCCGCCTCGAGGGGCTGGCTCTGTCCTCGGCTCTTCGCCACTTGCTTCGTAGCCGCGCTGCCTTCGGCCGACGGCTGCTCATTTTCGTCGACGACCTCGGGCTCGCTCGCGCTGTCGGCAAAGGGCGGCCTGGGGCCTTCCAGAGCCGAGACGTACATCGAGACATCTGCGCCCTGACTTCGGCCCGCGGGGCACAGCTCTCGATCCGATGGGCCCCTTCGTAGCGCGGGCGAGCCGGGCGCCGCGGACGCCGCCGCCGACGCTGCGGCTGCCGTCGCCGACGCCGGCGCGCTGCCAGCCACCCCACCGCCCCCTGCCTTCAGCGAGGGCGGGGCCATGCACAACGAGGACGCCGGTGCCGGATGCCTCCGCGCGGCAGGCGGGGCAGACGCGGATCCCGAGCGCAGCGCAGGCGGCCGCGCGCCAACGCTGCCTGCCACTGCCGCCGACGCCCTTCACCCTACCGACCCTGGCCGAGCTGTCCTACCTGGAGGGGCGGCCGGTGGCGCAGGCGACTTACAAGGACTATCGCCGCCGGGCCTTGACCTTCCTCAACTGGGTGACGTCGGTCCGCCCGGGCTGGGAGAGCTACGAGCAGCTGCGCGTCTGCCTGGCGCTCTTCCTGGACAAGCTGTTCTTCGGGGGCTTCACGGGCGACGACGCCAGCAAGATGGTCGCAGCCATGAAGCCCCCATACCCGGACCTGGGCCGGCGGGGAGCGAGCGCTCTCCCACGCACCTCGCGCGCGCTGGCCGGCCAGGGCAAGGTCGCGCCCAGGGAGAACCGCATGCCGGCGCCGCGGGCCCTGCTGGCCGCGATCGCGGGGGTCTTCCTCCACCGGGGCTTGGTGGAACACGCAGTGGCTGCCCTGCTCTCGTTCGCTGCGTACCTTCGGCCTGGCGAATGCGATTCGCTCGCGTCGCTCCAGCTGGTCGCCCCCGTCGAGGCGGCCGGCGGGGCCGCGAACTCCTGGGGCCCGTCGCTGGCACCAGCGGATCCGCCCCAAGCAAGACGAACACATGGGACGACGCAGCGCCCCTGGACTCGCCGATTTTTCTGCGCCCCTGCCTCCAGGTCTTGAAGACCCGCGCCCAGGCGCCGACGGACCGCATCTGGCAGTTCCCCCAGGGCGACCTGTCAGCCCGGCTGGCGGAGGCCGCAGCCGAGCTCCAGCTGGTGGACCTGGGGATCACAGCGCACGGGCTCTGCCACGGAAGAGCGCCCCACGATCCTCTCCATCGCATCCGCACGCCACTGGAGGTGAAACTCCGGCGGCGCTGGGCATCGGACACGACGCTCAAGCGCTACGCCAAGCAGACGCGGGAGATTTCGGAGCTCGACCGAGCTCCCCCCAGGCGGTGGACTACGGGGACCGCGTCTCGGAGCAGCTCGGCGCCACGTTCGCCGGAACGGCCGGGCCCCTGGCGCAGGCCCCGGTGGCCCAGACGCGGCGCCGCTGAGTGACCGCCTCGCGATCGCCCGCCTGCGCTCGTTGCTCCGCGCTGCGACGGCGGCCGCCAGTCGCAATCGAAGACAGGTTTTCCTCGAGCTCTTTGCAGGGACCGAGGGGCTCGGCCGAGGGGTGAAAAATCTGGGGCACGGGGCGATTGCTCCTGATTTCGTTTCTCGGCCTTGGTTTGAATTGGACCGCCCGGTCATCCAACACACCCTCCTCGGCTGGGTCTCTTCGGGAGTAGTCCGGGCCGTCTGGCTGGGAACGCCGCGCAACAGCTGTTCGCAGGCTCGGCGCGAGCCCCCCGACAGCAGCTGGCGCAGGATCCGTGCGCCCAACTCCATTTGGGGCCTTCTGGGCCTGGGAGGCCGCGCCGCCGCCGCTGGCTTTTCCCTGAAAATCATTCGGGCTTGCGGGCGCCAGGGAATCCCCGCTTTCCCCGAAAACCCTACCTCCTCCTTCCTCTGGTCCGCCCCCCCGCTCGTCTGACTCTCCTTTTCTCCCTCACCCCAGAGCCTCGTCTTTGACTTCCGCGGATTTGGGACCCGGTGGAAAGAGCGGACCCAGGTCCATGTTTGGGGAAGCGGCTTCAAGATCACGCTGCCCAGGTTATGCAATGCCCGTGGTGGTATCTGCCTTCACTCTGGCAATCAGTACATAGTCTTCACGGGCCGGGACCCGGCCTCCGGCAAGCTGTGGGCCCAGGTCGCCCAGAGCTATCCCCGCCGGATGGCTTCGACTATCGTCGCAGCTATAATCTATTGCGTCCATGGTCTTCACTTGGCCCGCTTCAGCAGTTCATCATGTTCTAAACAGTGTTGACGGCCATTTTGGCCAGGCCTTCCTGGGACTCGGGTCCCTTCCTCTCCCTCCGCTTCTGGTCGGTGGTGGTGTCCTCCTTCCTGCTCCCTCCCCTCCTCCGCTGCCGGCTGATTCTCGGCACGAGCCGGTCCGTCGTCGTGTGCTGTTGGTTGGCCTGCGAACATGAAATCGATCTCTGGCTTGGGTGGAGCGCTGGATGGTCGTTCTTTGAGTTTTAATCCAAAACAAAATGAGAGCCGCCAGATACGTTCGCCTGACGGCGACGACGCTCACTTCCCAGATGTCGGAGTTTCGCTACAGGCGCTAACATGTGCATCTGCTCCATAGCCTTTTCTCTCGCCCGCCCTCCCTTCCCTTCCTCTCCCTCCGCTCCTGGTCGGTGGCGGTGTCCTCCTTCCTGCTCCCTCTCCTCCTCCGCTGCCGGCTGATCCTCGGCACGGGCCGGTCCGTCGTGTCGCGCAATTGCTTGGCCTGCGAACACACAATCGATCTTTGGCTTGGATTGGGCGCTGGATGATCAGAATCATCTGTATCATCATCACCCTCAGCAGCATCAGCATCAGCATCATCGTCACCATCATCATCCTGCTCCTCGTCCTCCTCCTCCTCCTCTTCCTCCTCCTCCCCCTCCTCATCCTCCTCCTCCTCCTTCCCCTCCTCCTTCTCCTCCTCCTCCTCCTCCTCCACCTCCTCCTCCTCCTCCTCCTCCTCCTCCTATTCCTCCTCCTCCTCCTCCTCCTCCTCCTCCTCCTCATCATCTTCCCCTCCTCATCTTATTATTCCTCCTCCTTCTCCTCCCCGTCCTTCTCCTCCTCCTCCTCCTCCTCCTCCTCCTCCCCCTCCTCCTCATCGCCCTCCTCTGCCTCCTCCTCATTCCTTTTCCTCGTTCCTCCTCCTCCTTCTCCTCCTCCTCCCCCTCATGTTCTCTTGAGGATTGTCTTGATATTCTGTTGTTAGCATTATTAATATTACTACATGTCTTATCAGTAGTACTAGTATGTTTACTATTATTAGTGGTATGTTCAGTAATATTAGTAGTCTTGGTATTATTAGTAGCCGTAGTAGTGGCATGAGTATTGATAATATTATTAGCATTATTAGTTTTAGTATCATGAGTAGTAGTATTATTAATATGATTAGTAATGGTGGTATTACTAGTGTGACTGTGATTAGTAGTATTGTGAGCGTGGTCATCGTTATTGATATTGCTATCATAATGTTAAGTACCATTAGTATTCATACAATTATCCGCATTATCATTAGTAGCATTATTGATATTACGGTTAGTTTTATTCGTAACATTAGCCGTATTAGTATTAGTATGAGTAGTACTCGTAGTAGTATTGGTGTTAGTACTATTGTTCGCAATCGTATTATCAGTATTGCTATGAGTATTACCATGAGTAGTAGTATTACTAGTATTGTTTTGATTAATACTATGATTAGCATTATGAATCCTAGCATCAGTAGTGTCACTAGCGATATTATTACCAATAATAATAGTATTAGCATTATTGTTGTTAATAATAGTAGTGTGATTCTTCGTCTTATCATTAGTACCATCCTTATCAGTAGTATACTAGTATTAGTGTTAGTGTTAGTACTAGTCTTGTAATTGTTGGTGTAAATATAATCATTATCACTAGTAGTGTAATTAATAATAGTATTCGTAGTAATGTTATTCGTATTATTACTACTACTACTACTACTACTACTACTACTACTACTACTACTACTACTACTACTACTACTACTACTACTACTACTACTACTACTACTACTACTACTACTACTACTACTACTACTACTACTACTACTACTACTACTACTACTACTACTACTACTACTACTACTACTACTACTACTACTACTACTACTACTACTACTACTACTACTACTACTACTACTACTACTTACTACTACTACTACTACTACTACTACTACTACTACTACTACTACTTACTACTATACTACTACTACTACTACTACTACTACTACTACTACTACTACTACTACTACTACTACTACTACTACTACTACTACTACTACTACTACTACTACTACTACTACTACTACTACTACTACTACTACTACTACTACTATACCACTACTACTACTACTACGACTACGACTACGACTACGACTACGACTACTACTACTACTATTTCTCTTTTTCCTCCTCCTACTCCTCCTTCTCCTCGCCCTCCTCTGCCTTCTCCTCCTCATTCCCCCTCTTTTCTCCTCCTCATGCTCCTCTTCCTCCTCCTCCTCCTCCTCCTCCTCCTCAGCCTGCTCCTCCCTCCTCCTCCTCCTCCCCCTCCTCCCCCTCCTCCTCCTCCTCCCCCTCCTCCTCCTCCTCCCCCTCCTCCTCCTCCTCCCCCTCCTCGTCCTCCCACTGTCACCCCCCGTGGCCCTCCCAGGAGCCCGCGGGCCGACCGAGCCGCCCCCCTCTCGCAGTGCTACGCCCGCGTCCTGGCGCGCTTCGCTCTCGGCGGAGCACGGCCTCCGCGGGTCGAGGGTCGAAGGACGAGAACCTCGAAGTTCGAGGAGGATCCGAGGGTCGAGGATCCGAGGGTCGAGGGTCGAGGAGTCGAGGGTCGAAGTTCGAGGAGGATCCGCGGGTCGAGGGTCGAGGATCCGAGGGTCGAGGGTCAGAGGATCCGCGGGTCGAGGATCCGCGGGTCGAGGGTCAGAGGATCCGAGGGTCGAGGGTATCCGGGGGTCAGAGGATCCGAGGGTCGAGGGTCAGAGGAGGACAAGGTACCCATACCGCTACCCCTCCCTCGTTGTCCCCTTCTTGGGCCTCCTAGGAGGCCCTCGTCACCGCCGTTGGATCCGCCTCGGAATCCTGGCAAGAGCGCACCCCCAGCGGAGGTCCTGGGAGCAGCGGCATCGGTACCCTTTGGTTTCCCAGATCCGAGGGTCGAGGATCGAGGTCCGCCTCCGCCGCCGCTGCACCATTGCGCCGCCTGACTGCCGCGGGCGGCAAGCCACAGGCGTGTGCCCGCGCGCGCGCGCCCGTGGGCGTCGGCCGACCCCCCAGCGGGCCGATGCCCGCGCCCGTCGGGCGCGCCGCCGCAGCCTGGGCTTCGGGGGGCCAGCGCGGGCCACAGCGCCTGCGGGGAGGGGAGGCGGGGGCGGCCAGGAGGGGGGTGATGACTAGGGAGGGTGAATATCATGGCGGGGGCCATAAGATCTTCTCAGAGTTCATGGCACATCTTCTTACTTCGATACGTCCCTGGCCCTCCCTCCTCCCCTGGGCCACGCACATGCCGCCGGCCATGATTTATCCGTTCCAGAGCGTTCCGGAACGCTCTCAGAGCGTTCCGGCGCGCTTTGAGAAGGTTGTGGCGCCCGAGACGTCCTCCAGAGCCGCCAGATTTCAGAGATTCTCGATGTATCCCCACCTGATTTTATCCTCGTCTTGGCCTCGTCCTAGGTGGGAGTGGCGTGTACTAAACGGCCCTGGGCGTTTACTAAGCAGCCCTGCCATGTTTGATTCCTGCCTTGGGTGCGTTTACTAAACGGCTTCGCTGGTCGGGGAGCTTATTATGGGTTGGGGGGTTCCTCTGTCTATTCGAGGAGAGGAAGCGCAAACATGAATAAGGCGCATGGATTAGAGACGGTTCCCGCTTCCATGCAAGATCGGCGCGCTCCATCGCCAAAGCAGATGGCAATGGCTGAGTGTGTCAGGGGTTGTCCTTCCCGATCCGTGGAACTGGCGCGCACGCGCCAGATCCACGGATCCATAATCAATGTTGGCATGTACCCGACATGATCTAGGAATTCCGAAGGACTCCTAGGAATTCCGAAGGATTCCTAGGAATTCTTCCGGATTCCTAGGAATTCCTAAGGACGCCTAGAAATTCATAAGGATTCTTAAGAATCCCGAAAGATTCCTAGGAATCCCGAAGGATTCCTAGCGTATTGGGGGCCCCTCTGGGCCTGCAAAGGAGGCTTCTCGTCGCCACGGCCGGATTCCCCTCGGAATGCTGGTCAGGATGTAGTCCTTGACAGGTTCAGGAGTTGACCCTTGAGGAGGAGGAGGAGGAGGAGGAGGAGCAGGCTACGAAGACGGCGCGGCCTCTCCCCTGTTTTCTTTGGACGGACTGTGAGCGCGTTTCTCCCGCACCGTCAGCTCTTCCTCAACAGCATCCTCGTCCTCTTGCTCGGCCTCTCCACGCTCGTCCCCCTCCTCCACCTCCTCCTCCTCCTCCTCCTCCTCCTCCTCCTCCTCCTCCTCCTCCTCCTCCTCCTCCTCCTCCTCCTCCTCCTCCTCCTCCTCTTGCTCGTCCTGCCCGTCCCCCTCCTCCTCCTTCTCCTGCTGCTGCTTCTGCTGTTCATCCTCCGCCCCCTCGGCCTCGTCCTCCTCAGTCTCCTCCGCAGCCTCCTTTCCACCCACTTCCGCGTTGTCTTTTGCCTGCTTCCAGTCCTATCATAATCCTCCTCCTCCTCCTCCTCCTCCTCCTCCTCCTCCTCCTCCTCCTCTTCCTCCTCCTCCTCATCATCAGCACCATCACCATCACCATCACCAGCATCATCAGTATCAGCAGCATCAGCACCATCATCATCACCATCGGCGTCATCAGCACCATCATCATCATAATCATCATCATCAGCAGCATCAGTATCATCATCGTCGTCATAATCGTCATCATCATCGCCATCGTCATCATCATCAGCAGCATCATCATCCTCACAACAATCATCATCAGCAGCAGCAGTATCGCCATCATCAAAAACTTCATCAGCGTCATCAGCATCTTCATCGTTATCATCTTTATCATCAGCAGCAACAGCACCATCATGTTCAAACTCTTCATGATCGTCCATTGCCCTTATTCTGCCTCATGTTTCCTCCTCGCCTTCCTTCGTCACGGTCCCATGCATCCTCCACCTCGTCTGTCCCCCCGGCTGGCATAGTCCCAATCGTTGCCCTCCTCTTTCTAGAGCCACTTTGCCCTAGTCGTAAGCCCCCTCCCGACAGCGTTCGTTCCACCCACAACTGTTCGGGCACGAAGCGCCCACTGCAGCGCAGACGAACGCCAGCATGACGGTCATTCACATTGCAAAGAAGATCTGCTTTAGGTGTTCAAGGTGGTCATTCGCAACGGAGAGCGCAGTAGAAAGCATCGCGAACAGACGTAGAACAGAGACGTTGAACTCCGAAATGCACGGGGCAGATTGCGGACAAGGAGCACGACGCATCTCAAGTATGATTACCACATCACATGGCAACAGATCACAGGTGGTCCAAGGACGTGCAACGAATCGCAGCTTCGGATTGGCGGCACTGGTGGAAAACGTGCACCGCACACAACAAAGTTGGTTGCAGCAACGTCCAGAAACGCCAGCTTTACGGGAGGAGTCTGCATGTCAAGGCCGAATTAATTTTGGACGCTTCGCGTGACCCCACTAGCGCTCTCGCTCCTAGACGGTCGCCTAGGAGCCGCCAACCAAAAAAAGTGACCCCACTAGCCCATCCAGAAACGATGACCAGGCAAACTGCCCTGACCAGGGATGTGGAGAAGCATGCAGTGGAAGAAAGGACTGGGGGAACTGTCATTCCCCAAGAGGGGGAGGATGGAGGACGAATCGGAGGAGGAGGAGCAGCAGGAGGAAGAGGAAGAGAAGGAGCAAGAGAGGGAGGAGGGAGGAGGAGGAGGAGGAGGAATAGGCAGACGAGGAAGAGGTAGAGGAGGAGGGGAGCGAGCAGCAAGGCCAGAGACGTCTTGGATGCCTCTCGGAGTGTCGTCGGATGTCTCTTGAGAGCTTTTTGGAGTCCTCTTGGGGCGTCTTGGGGTCCTCTTGGCGGTCTCGGGGCCTCTTTGCACGTCTCGGGTGCCTCGGGGGAGCCTCTTGGGGCCTTGTGAATGTGTCTTGGGAGCCTCTTGAAGACCTCTTGGGGGCCTCTTGGGGCCTCCTGGGCGCCTCCTCGGGCCCTCTTGGGACACTCTTTGGGGCCATCTTGGGGCCATCTTGGAGGAGCTCGATCAAAGAAGGGGAGGTGCTCAGTTTGCCTTTTCCCCCAACCCCAGGAGGCCAAAATTGAGCCAAAACCTTGAAACAAATCAGTGATTGTTGCCAACTCGCTGAGGCATTCTTGGGCGCTCCAATCGATCGCCGGGCGCCCCCTCTAGATTCAGGGGGATCGGGTAGGGGGAGGGGCCAAGCTCACCTTCCCGAAAGACAGCCGTCTCGCTCACTCCCACCTGCTCTCCCACCGCATAAGTCGCACTCGAGTCTCAGCATGGGAAAGGGCCGCCATCGACCATGTCCCGGAACCAATGTAAACGCCAGCCAGGTGCGCGACGCCTGCGAGGTGCGACGCGCGTAACTCATCATCCCCATCATCACTCCCAAATAACCATGCACCATGTTCATAGGCCCTCCGCGCATGACCGTTGCCAAGAAACATAGTTGTGTTTTCCTGACAGGGATGATGGGCCTGCGCGCAGCAGACAATATGTTGACATCCCCTTTCGTCCGCTTGAGAAAGCAATGCAACGTGATCGCTTGGTGCACACGCATGATCCAGATGTTGCCGCAACGTGCACTTTATATTATTGGTTGCAAAGGATGGTCGGGGGTGTTGGCCCTGCACACAGCGGGCACTTTGCCGGCCCCCCGCCGCCATTTCAAAAACCATGCAAAGTGATCGCGTGACGTCCACACATGACCCAGATGTTATTGAAATGATCATGTTGTGCGTTGCTTTACAAGGGACAAGGGGGGGAGTTGGCACTGCTCGCAGCAGGCAACATGTGTTCCTCCTGCCGTCCCTTTCGAAAGCCAATGGAAAGTGATCGCGGTGCGTCCGCGCATGACCCAGATGTTGGTGCAACTTGCACTTTGTACTGTTGTTTCCCAACCCTCCGGTGTTGGGTTCTCGTTTCGAAAAGAGCAGTGTTGTCGCGTCTTCCTCCCGTCTCACTCCCGCCCCCCCCCCCCCTTTGGGGGCCTTTCTCCGCGTATACTCCATGATGCGGAGAGTCGTCCTCGACGGGGCAGTGGCAGGCGGCAGGGAGTGGGCGCAGGGGCTTGTGGCAGGATCGGTCTACGCGCCCGTTGGGCTCAAGATGGTCCTAATGAGAGAGCTCGACCTCGTCCGCGCCGTCTTCCCCAGCATCGACCTGTGCGCGTACTACGACGACCTCGCCGTCGCCAACCATGGGGACGTGACAGAGGTCGCCAGGGAGCACGCCAACGCCGTCGATTTCATTATCTATAGGTTCGAGAACATCCTCCAGCTTCCAGTTTCGCGGGGCGCGAAGGGCAAGACAGTCGCGCTCTCCTCCACGAAAGAACTCGAGGACCAGCTGCTCGACCGAACGAAAAGCTTGGGCATCCGCCACGTTCGCCATGCAGTGCACCTCGGTGTATCCACAGCCGCGGGCCGCCGCCGGCGAGTGGGGGCCCAGAGCAAGCGGATCAAGACCTTCCAGAAGCGCGGCCGGAAGCTCAAGCGGCTACGACGCGCAGGTGGGCAGCAGGGAGTACAGAAGATCGTCACGGCCGCCAAAGTCCCGACGACGCTCTACGGGACCACGGTGGTCGGCGCCTCGGACACCGTCATCCAGGATCTGAGGCAAGCTGCAGCCATGGCCTACCCTGGCTGCAGAGCGGGCAGGTCCACGCCCCTCACCCTCCTCTTGGAGGGCGCAGACCCCGCCGTTCGTGCGAACGCGGGCCCCATTGTACAGTGGTCGTTGGCGTGGCACGATGTTGCCAACGATGCTACGCTCCAGGAACGGCTTGTCACAGCGTGGAAGAGATGGTCCATGCGCCTCGCCTCTGCTTCAAAACCCTGGGCGCTCGTGAAAGGCCCGGCTGGGGCCTTCCTGGGGACCGTCCGCCGTCTGGGATGGCAGTCTCAGCAGCCGTGGTCCATCAATGTAGACAGTTTCATATATGACCTTCGCTCCGAGAGCGCATGGGCGCTCTACAAGCTAGTCCAAACAGCTTGTGCTGCACAACTGCAGCAGCAGTGGATTGGGCGGTGGGGGTCGGAGCTGGGGATTGCGGGAAGTGTGTTCATTGAACCGGTCGCTTCGCTGGCACAACGCCCGCTGAGCAAAAAATTGACCGCGGCTCATAGGATTCGAGTCAGGACGCTTTACACGGGGGCCATGTGGCCCCAAGCGCGCCTTTTCAAGAAAGGGCAAGCCGCCTCACCGCTATGTGCAGCTTGCGGACGAGAGAACGGCACAGACAGACACCGCACGTTTCGTTGCCCAGCAAGAGCCGAGGCGCGCGGGCAGGATCATCGGGAGCTCCAGCACCGCGGAGCCGCTCCTCCTCCCCTCTCCCCGGACCTCGAGGCCCTCTGGGGTCGGGGACTGGTTCAGGATCCTGCTCTGCGCCTCAGGCCGCTGGGAGTGCCCCACGACATCGTCCGAGAAGGTCAAGACGATGGTTTCGTTTCGGGGGATGTTTACACCGACGGCTCCCTCCTGGACGGACAATATAAAGCCATCCGTAGGGCAGGCTGGTGTTTCGCTACCGTGGACGGGATAGGCCGGGAAAGTTTCAAGGCCTGCGGCCCGCTGCCGCTCCCCCACGAAGATCAGAAAAGATTCGCCGCTGAACTTTGGGCAATATGCATGGCCCTCACGAGTGCAGTGGCGCCAGTGCGCATCCACACGGATTGTGCAAACGTGATATCGGGAATTCAACGTGGGCGGGGTTGGCGCACCAGGCCCACCAACCCCCATGCTCGCACGTGGCATCGACTGTGGCACCTCGTCGAAGAACACGGCGGACTCGGCCCGATAAGCTTCTCGACAGACAAAGCTCATGCTACCCGAGCAGAGCGCGCCCAGATGGGCGATAGGGGTTTTTTGGGCAACAGCATCGCGGATCTGGGAGCCAAAGTAGGGGCGCGCATGCTCCAGCACCCAGACTGGCAGCGCCAGTAATAGATCACCCTGTATAACAAAGTCAAAGTCAAGGGGATCCTAGAGTTTGCTGCATCAGTCGGAGTTAAATCGGCAGACGTAGTAGACTCCGAGAAGGGCCCCCCTCCTGAGCCGCCTCCCCCCTCGGGCACTGCTGGGAGTGGTGGTGGTGGTGGTGGTGGTGGTCCTCCTCCCTCTCCTGTTCCTAACACGGCTCAGGGGGAGGGCGACAGGCAAGACACTCCCAGCGGAGTGCTAGCAGACCGTTTGGCACTAGCTCGCAGCAAGGGTCACAAACTCGCGCAGAGGCCAGGGATAGTTTTCTGCAAACGATGCGCCTGCTATGCGAAGGTCCAGTGGCAAAGTTTAACTCGTAAATTTTGTAAGCCCGCTGACCCGCGCACTACGCAGGGCAGACTCAACCGGCTCTGGGGGGGCAGGGACCCTAAGACCGGCCGTTTTCTGTAGTCCGCCCCGCCCCCGTGAGGGGGTCGGCGCCCCGGGCCTTGACCCCCCAAAAACCACCAAAATGGGACACCGACCCCCCCCCTTCGGTGTACCGGGGGCCCCCCGGTACACCGAGGGGGGGCGGGGGCGGTGTCCCATTTTCGGTGTTTTTTCGGTGGTCTCCAGGGCTTCGGCGGTGGCGGTTTTCAGAGTTTCCTGGGGGCCACCGCGCGGCCATGCGGCAACTCCAGCTGACCTCATCGGCTCTGGCAGGGCATCGTCCGCCAAGGCAGGCCGACCTCCAGACGGGGGTCTGGAGCTGTAGCAAATTATAAAGGGCCTAGATGCACCGCCTGTAGTTTGTCTCTTCGGACGGGGGTCCGAAGTCGGTTTGTGAAGCCATTGAGTTCATAGAGCCTTGGACTTCAGCAGCAGTTAATCCAGTTAATCCCTTTGGGGGCCTACGATCCGCGAAATTGTCGCCACGGTCGAGGGCTGCCGGGGGTCCAGCACAGAGACGCCGCACGCGGACACACATCGGAGTTCGCCGCCCCAGCGATCGGCGGAATTGTCGCGGCACTTTCGAGGTTTGCTGGGGGGCGGAGCACAGTGACGCCATACGCAGACCTAGACTAAGCCTCGCCGTCCCTGGGGGGGTGCGATCTGCTGAATTGTTGCCAGTTTCGAGGGTTGCTGAGGGGCAGCACACTGACGCCATACGCAGATTCGGATCGGACCTCGACATACCTGGGGGGAGTTTCGAGGGCTGCTGGGGGGGGGGGCAGCGCAGTGACGCCATACGCGGACCCTAATGAAACTTCGCAAGCCCTCGGGGGCTACGATCGGAGAAACTGTCGCCACTTGCGAGGGCTGCTGGGGGGGAGTCACCATACCCAGATTCAGATGAGACCTCGCCATCCCTGGGGGGCTGCGATCTGCGAAACTGTCTCCGCTTTCGAAGGCTATTAGGACCTTTTCTAAAAGAGCTAGGATCCACCCCCCCGGACTTAACGGACCCCCCTTTTCGCAGTGTAAGTTACATACCATTGTGCCCCCTCAACCATCCTAGATATGTTTTATTTTCATTCCAGCCAAACCGGCATCCCCCCTCATCCTCTGCAAAAAACACCGTGCGCGCATTCGTTTTGTCAAGAGATCCTTTTTCGAAAAAAGCGACGGAGTGCATACGCGCGCGTCGTCGCGCGCGAATGCTGGAATCCGAAAAAAAACCTTAGGTGTCGTAAGGAAATCAAAATCGAGCGTCCCGAAAACATATAAAAGCATGCGGTTTCGCAACATCAGTTTTGAAAAATGCCTGCGCTCGCGGTCCGCGAATTCTTAAGAAAACCATTCGCTTCCACCATGTTCATGAAAGTCGGCCAAGCGGGCCTCTCGCGCCGCACGTCGAAAATCATTCGAACGCCCTTGCGCGCGTGTCGGGTTGGGCACGATCCGCGTCAAATAATACCATGCGGGCCACTCGCGCGTCGGCCGCGCGCGCATGTCGAACTCCTTCCAGAAACTTCATCACCGACGCGAAGACGCCGTAATCCTCGTCGGCGCGATCAGCATCGGCGCCGTCACTGGCCATGCCGCCGTCGTTGCCATCATCCTCACCAGCGCCGCTACCACGTCAACCGTTGTCGACGTCACCACGATACCGCGGCCGCGCAAGCCGCCGACTCGCACTGAAGTGCCCGCTGGGAAGTGCCCAACGGTCAGCGCCACCGCGGCCGCGTCGGTCGCCCCAAACTAGCCGGCCGCCGCGCGCGCGAGCACGCGCGGGCCAGCGCGGCCGCAGAGATGCACCGGCCAACTCCAATCACTCGTCGCAATCGTTGCCGCATGGATTTTGCAAACCAAGTGGCGGGCGCGCGGGCGGGACGGCTGCGCGAGCACTGGAGTGGGCAACTCATTGCAGACAGAAACTATTTGCACCACATAGATTATCCTACATTCGGATATACATGTCCCAACAAAGCTTGGCCTCGCGCTCGCGCGAATGGTTAAGAAACCCACATGTGTTTCAACCTTTTCGTTACGGGCTACCAAGCGGGCCTCTCGAGCGCGCGCGTAGAAATTATTCGATCGCCCTTGCGCGCGCGCCCAATGTTGCCCCAACAGGCCCCCACGACGGCGCCGAGACGGCCCACGGACGCCCTGCCGCGGGCACGAGGCGGGGCCCGGGACGGTGCCCTCGCACCTGGGGGCCAGGGGGCTCTGCCGTGGCGCTGGGGGCCTTGTAAAGTCGCCCGACGACGGCCCTGGCGTTTCCAGACAACGAAAACGACCAATGACCGGCCGAGATCACCTCAGAAGTGGTCCCTGACTGTCCAAGAGGCCTCCAAGACGCCCCAAGAGGTCTCCAAAATGGCTCCCAAGGAGCCTCAGGAGGCACAACTAATTTATTTTCTTTTGGTTTTTGATCGATTTTCGAGTTCTCGCCTTTTGAGTTTCCTGATGCTCCACGACGGCCCAAGAGGCTTTAATTTCCGCTCCAAGGCATCCCCACAGGCCTCGAAGACGGTCACGAGACAGCCCACGGGGGTCCCAAGACGGCGAGGCGGCCCGAGAGGGCCCCAAGATGGCCCCAAGATGGAGCCAAGAGGGTTGACACGAACCGAAAATCCGAGTCTTCCACCCCGAGAGGCCCTCAGGAGGCCCCGAGAAGCCCCTAACAGGCTCCAAGAGGCCCCAAGAAACCCCCCAGGAGGCCGAAGAGTATCCAAGAGGCCTCCCACGAAGGCCCCAAGAGGCAAAAATCCATGTCTTGCCATAGGTTTTTGATTGATGTTAGAGTTTTCAGCCTTTTGGCGTCCTGACGCTCCAAGACGGCCCAAAAGGCCTCCAAGACCAATCCAAGGTAGCCCGAGAGGCCTCCAACAGGGACCAAGACAGCCCGAGAGGGCACCAATACGGCCCCAAGGGGGGCCCAAGAGGGGTAAGACGAACCGAAAATCCGAGCCTTCCAGCCCGAGAGGCTCTCAGGAAGCCCCAGAGGCCCCCAAATGGGACCCAAGTGGCCCTCAAGAAGCTCCCCAGCAGGCCGAAGAGGTTTCAAGAAGCATTGTTTTCCCATCGGCTTTTGATGGATTTTAGAGTCCCCAGCCTTTTGGCATCCCGACGCTCCAAGACAGCCCAAGTGGCCCCCACTTCCGCTCCAAGATAGCCCAAGAGGCTTCCAAGAGGGCCCCAAGACGGCCCACGAGGGCACCAAGCCGGTGCCCGAGGCGCCCAAGACGGCCCGAGAGGGCCCCAAGAGGGCCCCAAGAGGGCCCCAAGAAGGGGAACGCGAACCCAACAACAGAGCTTTCCGCCCGAAGAGGCCCACAGGAGGCCCCAAGAGTCCCCAAGTGGTCCGACGAGGCCCCCCAAAGCCCCCCACCAGGCCCCAAAAGGCTCACAGGAGACGTACACGGGGCCCCAAGATAGCCGAACAGTGCTCTCGATGCATCAAAATTGCTTCAAGGAGGCCCCGGAAGGCTTCCGGACTGCCCCAATGTGGCTTCAAGCCGGGCCTCCACGCAGCCAAGTCGGCCAATTGACTGCTTCAGATTGCAGAACATCACTTTCCGACTGCCCGGAGAACCCTGACGATGCCCCCAAGGGACCCCAAGAAGCCCCAAGATGCCCTCCCCGAGAAGCACCCAAGAGGTGCCTCCAACAGCCACTTGAGGAAGCACGGAGAACCCCCCAGAAGCCCTTCATATGCCCCCACGAAGACCCAAGAGGTTCCCAAGAGGCCCTCAGGAGACACGACTATATCACGCGCCTGTGCTTGATAGCGCTGTCCAAGATCTTCTAGCGCGCCCCCGGCCTGGGCTAGAACCTGAGCGCGCGCGAAGCGCGCGCGATGGCTCTAGTGAATGTATATATATATATACATACATACATACATACATACATACATACATACATACATACATACATACATACATACATACATACATACATACATACATACATACATACATACATGCATGCATACATGCATGCATGCATGCATGCATGCATGCATGCATGCATACATACATACATGCATACCTATATATACACATGCATCCAAACATATATACACACGTGTATATTGTACACGTGTATTTGTATACATTTACATATAAGTTTGTATGTGCATATACACATAATTACACACGTATCCATGAACACGTACATCGACCTAGATATATAACAATGTGTGTATGTATATATATATATGTACATACACATGTGCATTCAGATATGTATCTGCATATGCAAATACATATACGTACACATACTTACAAGCATACATACATGAATAGCTACACACACAGCTTAGACAGTTTAGCATATACATATATACAACTACAGACAGAGACACAGATGTATGTGCACTGACGTTCACATATACATCAAACCGTTTACGCAAATATAAGTTACATGCACAGTACATATAGAAATGTACATTTGCATCTGCATATATGTATTTATATGAATATACTCCCTTCATGGAGAAACGATGGCCAACATAAACACACACACACACATATTCATACCCACACACGCACACACACACACACGCGCGCGCGCATACGCACACGCGCACGTACACCAGAAAATTTCAGGACCCCTTCCGGACGGCCCCAGGGCACTCTTCCGATTGCCCCCCAGGCTTCCCCGGCTAGTCGCCCGCAAATTTCAGAACTCCGCGGAGGCCCCAGAGGCTTCGCAACGAACATGAGAGCCCGAGGACAGTCCAAAACAAGCCACAACACGACCCAATTGGCTCCCAAGAAAAACCCGTAGTACCCCCAAAAGGGCGCCAGAGGTAAAAATGCTTGATGTTCCGTCTACCATCCTTGACGGCGCCATAATTCCTGAATTGTGACCAAGATAGGACTTCCCTGTGTATTATAAAAACAAGTTCCTTTGTTTCTCGAGTGCGCAAGATGTACTGCCCAGGTGCAGTGCCGTGCCGTGCCGTGCCGTACCCGCGCGCCGTGTCTTGCGCGTGCTATGTCGCGCTTGATTTCTAGAGTGCGGAAATATGCAGTGGCGTGCCCGCGTGCCATGCTGGGCGCGTGGCGTGCCGTGTCCGCGTGCCTCGTCGTGCCCGCGCGCCCGCGTGCCCGCGTGCCGTTCCGTGCGCAGTGCCGTGCCGTGTTTGAGTTTGTTAACGTGGGCAAATGCGACGTGCCGCCGTGCCGTGCCAGTTCCATGTCGTGCCTTGCCAGGTGCCGTGTTCAGTGTTCAGGCGCCGTGCACTTCGTCATGCAGCGCTGTTCTTTGGGGTCCCCATCCTGGTCTGACATTTTCCTGCGCGGCGTCGCGAGGGGCAGAACAGCACGGTACGACAACACCATTTTTTTTTATCCGCGGTTCGAGAGCGCACCTCTTCCGGTCGAAGCTAAGCGGGCCGCGCGAAGCTTGAATTAATCAGAGATGGGGAAGGAAAAGGGGGGCACAGCCTCAGATGACAACACAAAACACGCAGCATGGCAGACAATTCGTGTTGGTTTTTGGGGCCAGTCAGTCTCTAGCTCACCAGTGCCTCCACTTTTTTTCAGGTTCGCTGCTTCTCTTGGCTGGTGCTAGCTTTCGCCGCAATCAGCGGCTCATCAGGCTTGAGCCTAAATTGGCTCTGGATTCGCACTCTACCTGCAAGGAGGAAAGACTGGTCTACTCTGCAAGAACGGTTTTTTGAAGGCAGATCTGCCTTCAAAAAACCGTTCTTACAGAGTAGACCAGGGCACCGACGCGCCAAGCGCAATCCCTGTCAGCGTCGGATATGTTTGCAAGGGCCAGGGTGCTCGGGGGAAGACCGCAGGGCCACGGGGACAGACCCCCGGCGTCGTGACTCTCTCGCGGCGTGGGCCCCCGGCGATCTCGACTCCTTCCTACAGTGCCGGTTTTTTATACATGCTCCGCGTGCGGCCAAGAACGCGCCAAGAACGCCCCATGAGCGCTCCAAGAAGCGATTCGAGACACTCTGGAGGGGCGGTGCTAATTGAAGCTCCGCTCTTCTTTGATAGTTTTCCTCCAAGGTGGTCCTCAGAGCGCCTCGAACGTTCCCCAGAGCGCCTCAAGTGAGCCCCAAGAGGTGCCCAAGAAGCGCTCCAGGATCATGTATGAAAAATGCAGGGATCTAGTATTAAAAACACCGATGAGTTCATGCATAGATTCATTCATAAACTGATCATGTATTAGAATTCCCATGTTTTTAGAAATCCCATGTATTAAAAACCGCCCTGTGGGGACCGGCTTTTCAGTTCATGTCGAGTTTGACGATCCTGGGGCCCAGAGGGGCCCCAGGAGCCGAAAAAATTGGCAAAAGCGTTCCGTCGCGGCGTTTGTCACAGCGTGAGGGGGTCGGGGCATGCGCCGCAGGGCTCGATGCCGCTTGGCTCCTGCCCTGGCGGTCCCGCGCTTCCGCACGGGGCATTTCGGCGCCACCGCCGTGCTCGGCGAGGGCCACCGCGGGCTTTGGGACGGCATGCAGTCTTCTGGACCCCAGGAGGGGCGCGCGGCCCCACGACCTGGCCACGGGAATGCATAAAAAGCCACACGTCCAGCGCGTGCTTCTCCCAAATCCCCACGTCCAGCGTGCTCTGTGTGTAGACTTCTTGGCTCCTCTTCCGTCGGCAAGGCGCTCGGAGGAGGGGCGCCTGGCCACACAGGCGGCCGAGGACCTGGGCCGCCTACGCTCCGCTTCTATGCGACTCGACTCGCCGGCTGGCGCCGCGACTCTGCTTCGGTTCGGTTCGGTGTGCTTCGTTGGCATGGGCCAGGGCTGGCCGGAGCCAGGCGCGGTGCTCCGATGTCGATTCGACGCGGGGCGAGTCGTGTGCGATCTGCTCCGACTCCGGCCCGATCCGGCTTCGCGACTCGATCCGATGCGGCTCAGGCCTGCCTGCTGCCCATGCCGCCGGGGCAGGGGCGACGGCGGGGCCCGCCGCTGGGCGCAGCAGCTGCACCAGGCCGCCGCAGTCGCCCGCGCGCTGCTCGCCGCCGGGCTGCTGATGGCGGCCATGGCGGCGGCAGAGGGGACACCTGCGAGCCGGGGGGAGGAGAGCAGATAGGGGAACAGACAGCAGGTAGGGGAAAAAATCATCACGTCGGGGGTCTGGGCCCATCCCCCCCTAGCGCTGCCTCTGCTCTCTCCTAGGGGAGCAAAAAGTGGCATAAACATAAAAACTCGGAGGGCCGCGCGGATTTCTCGCATCGGCGCTGGGGGCCCCTCCCTGGCGCCTCCGGCGCCGCCCCTGGCGCGCTCCGCGCGCCAGGGAGGGGGTCCAGCGCCGATCCGAGAAATCCGCGCGGACCTCCGAGCTTTTGTGTTTATGCCACTTGTTGCTCCCCTAGGAGCGAGCAGAGGCAACGTTAGGGGGGGATGGGCCCAGACCCCCGACGTGATGATTACTTCACTGCGTCGACTCTGTAAGAACGGTTTTTTGAAGGCAGATCTGCCTTCAAAAAACCGTTCTTACAGAGTAGACCGGTCTCGACCCATTCCCCTGGACCGGTTCTTCCTCCTGAGTCGTCCGCCCCGCCCAGGCGCGTGCGGAGGCGCTGTCAGGGGGGGGGGACCTGTCGCCGACCTGTCGGCGATGCCCTCCTCCCTCCTCCCTCCTTCCTCCTCCCTCCTCCATCGCCGATTCCAGGTCGACGGTTTCCCCCCTGAGGGAGGAGGAGGAGGAGGCGGAGGAGAAGGAGCAGGAGGAGGAGCAGGGGGGGAGGGGGCAGGCACCAGGGGGGCCGCCAGCTCCCCGAAGAGAGGGCACCGCTCTCTCGAGGAAATGCCCCCCCCTCCCTCCTCCAGGACACGTCAGAGGCCCCCCGAAGCGACCTGGACGTTCCCCCTCAGGGAGGGGGGGAGGCATCGGCACGAAGCAGGCGGGTCCTGGAGGAGAGGTGCTCTGGGTTTCTTGTTTTGTCCGCAGTTTCCCGGCTCCCGGGGCTTTCCACGGGCCCTGGGACCGTCAAAAAAACACTTGGGATCCAAGGGTCCACGTTGTCAGAAATTCACGACATCGGGGGTCCGGGAGAGGGGAGGAAGAGGAGCTAGGTGCGCTCGCGCCTCGTCTGACATCCTATCCGTCCGTCCCATCCCTTCCCATGGCGCTGAATTTTCATTATCCGCGGACGCGTGTCATAGCCGACCTGCGACTCCCACAGAAAAACCGTTTCGGGCTATTCGCAATCGGAAAAGGGGAGCTGCGTGGAAGGAGGAGGTGGCGGGTGAGCAGGAGGATGAACGGGAGGACAAGGATGAGGGCGAGCAGCAGAAGCAGGAATTAAAGCGGAAGGATAGGGGGGAAAATGAGGACCAAGGTCAGGCGGCGGAGGGGACATGATGGGGGACAACAATGAAGCAAGACTCGGATGCAGAGAAGTGGCCCACGCTGGGGCGAGAGCGCCATTCTGAACGACGGGGGCAAAGCGCCGAGCCGAAAATGAGACCTACGCTGCAACGGGAGCACAATTTTGAAAGACCGAAATCAATCGGATTGCAAAATGATCAGAAGAGAAAACAATTCGAGAGGTCATATTTGCACAAAAAAAACAGCACGCGGCAGGGGCGGGAGATCTTCCAGACAATTTCAGGGGAGGAGGGAAAATAATAGCAGGAAGGCAAGAACACAGATACAAATATTCGTCGATTCCAAGGAAAAGATGGAAAACATGAAAATTGCAGAATATGGCGAACGTCCAGAAAGTATGAAAACATGTGGGGAATGCTGGGATGTCGGTTTATTTATGTGTGAGTTTCCTTGGGCTCCTTTATAGTACCCATGTTGTTTCATTGCGCAGGGAGGGCAAGGGGCGAGGGGGGATCTTTACGTGGGCTTTTGAAGGCGGCCTCGAGCATGGAAGTCTGCTTCACCCCACTTGCTTAGAACCTTATCCGCGTCCACTGGACGTCCAGACCGTCACGATAGAAGCGGCGCGCATGATGCAATCAGCATCACATCTAATTGTGCGCAGAACGACGGCCACCAGCAGCTCGACGAAGAGCGACACGCTGGGGATGCATATAGTCTGTGCGTGCGTGTAGATGCTCGTGTATGCGAACTGGTGATGGCTTACGGGGTGGTGGCAGGGCCACTCACCAGGACAACTTGTTCATGTCTGTCGGCCTCGCCTTCTGAGTTCAGCAGACGTCCGCCCGGACAGGGCTGTCGCGTTGAGTGGCTTCGGTGCTCCATACGATTCACGGTCTCACCAATCAAGATTGGAGCCCATGTTGTTGTGTTCAGGTTTTGGAGACGCCAGTTCGTATCAGTTCTAGGGGCTGCCGGGGCTGTGAGCGATTGGCCGTACGTGGATGTCCTCCTTCTCTTCTCTATCCTTCTGTTCCCGCCTCTGCTCGCGAGGACCTCTGTGCGAGTATCGTCCAAGTGGGCTGACACACCCACGCGTGAGTCTTGATTGGCAGTCCGTATTCTCTGCTTGTGTCCTCTTGCTCTTAGTTCTTCTTCCTCCCATCCTCGTCTTCCCCCTGTCGTTTCGTTTGGTATATCATGCCGTCGCTGTAAGGCTCCACCGAATGCTCTGTACACAGACGCGTGCGAGCTGACGGCCGCCAGACGCTGCTCCGTCTCACGCTGCGGCGCGGCTCTGCTGCGATGAAAGAATGAAACAGAAGAAGAAGAAGATACGTGGGACAACAAAGAGGTGAGGGCGGGCAAGGGTTGCGTGGAAAAGGGAAAGGGGAGGGGGGGACAAGGCATGAGGCTGTCTTCATGGTCTGTAGGCTCTACAGCTCAGGGGGGAGGGCTCGAGGGCGTTGCTCTCCTCACGCTTCTCCCCAATGAGTAGCGATATGGTCGTGGAGCACAAATGTTCTGGCAGGCAGTCCGATGGAGCTAGGAATCGCGCCGACACCGATATCATCCATTTTCGCGCTCAGTATTGACACTGTCCACCTCCCACGTGGAGTATCTCGTTCGACTGCGCATGCGTTGGGTACTCGTGGTGCAAAGAGCATTGAAGTTCCTCTGCTGCAACCTCTCCCCCTCCTCCCCTCCTCTCTGCCGCATCGTTTCTTCACTGTTTCCTCTTATCTCGCCTGCACTTGTGCGGCCGATTGCGCAACTGTCGCAACTTGTGCGAGCTCGTGGGGGATCCAGCAGAGTGGCGTCGTATTCAGACCCGAATGGGAGGTTGCTCCCTTGCATGCTGCCAGAAACTCCAGTGTCTGCACGTTTGTGGACTCGTGGGAGTTCAGCGGGGCGACGTGTTACCCAGATCAGTTTGGAAACTCGCCTCCATGCGTGCGGCCAAATGCGCTACTGTCTCCACATTTGTTGGTTCGTGGTGGGGGGTCCAGCGGGGTGACGCCTCACCCAGCTCAGACTGGAACCTCGCCTCCAGGGCTGCTGCCAGCCCATCCTTACGAGTTCATAGGGGGGTCCAGCGGGATCACGTCTAACTCAGATCAGAATGGGACACCGCCTCCATGGGTGCTGCCGACTGCGCAACGATCGCCACCTCTGTGAGTTTCTGAGGGTCCCAATGAGCGGCGTCATTGCAGTGATCAGGCTGGGATTTTCCCGCAGCTCGGAGTCGGAGCTTGTCTCCCTGAGCGCTGCCAATTGCGGGAGGGAGATGGAGAATGAAGAAGGAGGAGGAAGGTCGGGGAGAAGGGCAGGAGGTAAATATGGCCGGCCCAGGACGCCAGGGTCTCCCAGGGCGGTTCGCCGCGTCGTGGCGTTTGGCGTCGCATCGCCGCGGATGCCCGCGGCAGAGGCCAGACAGGTCCTCGGCGTGAAGTCTGGGGCCACGCGCGACGAGGTGAAGAAGGCTTACCGCCTCAAGATCGCCCAGGTGCATCCAGACAAGACGAGGCCGGGAGGGGCAGACCGGCCACCACCACCACGCCTCCACAGGCCCATGTTGTGCCTAGGTGTTGGTGGGCATCGGCTCCTCCTGGCCAAGCTGGGAGGCCGCGTCCACTGAGATCTGGGCGCCCCGAACTGGCCTGAGGAGACCCGGTGGTGGCCAGCTCCACCATCCCTTTGCGAGGGACGGCGGCCAGATGCTGCTGCGGGTGCAGCAGGCCATGGCTGCGCTGGAGGAGCCGTCGGCGCTGGAGCAGTCGCCGGACTTGGATCAGGGCTCGCGGGCCACAGCCGCACGCGCCCAGTCGGCCGACCAGGACGGGAGCACAATCGACCTCAAGTTCAGGAAGAGCCTCGTCGACTGGGCCTCCAGCTCACTGCAGAGAGTCAGGTGGTCGACGGAGTGCCCGAGCTTGGCGGCCTTCCTGGAGAAGCCCAACGCGAAGGCCCTCGCGGTAGGCGAGCGCACGGGGGCACAGCGCTCGCAGCCCTGGGCCGCCGTCTGGGGCAAGGACTCCCAGGCCGAGGCCAACGGCGAGGCCCTGCGGGTCTGCCGGGAGCGCGGCGGCGCGAGGTGCCGCCTCGTCGACCTGGGTGCCGCCGCGCGGCAGAGGGGCCACCGGCCGACGCAGGCGGGCCATGAGGAGGTTCCGGGCTTCGGTTGGATGCCGCTGATCGACCCGAAGAAGGAGAGGCTGGTCGGATACAAGGTCGTCAGCGTCGGCGAGGGCTCTGACGCCGAGGCGCGCGTGCGGGTGCCAGTGTTCCGGCTGAGGGCCGGCAGCGGGCCGTATTACTACACGCCCGCGAGGCCGAAGCAGCGGGTCCACCTGGCCGGCGGCAGGACGTAGTCGAGCGGCCCCTCGGACGGGCGCCCTGACCACGCGCCTCGCTTCTGCCAGAAGGCCCGCAACCGAGGCCTGGACCACCCGTGGGAGTAGTCCCAGAGGCACCGAGGAGGGAGGATGAGGAGCAGCGGAGAGGGCGAGTACGCTGCAGGATGGCACGCATGTGATTGCACGAGCGTGTGCAGATGAATACGTCTACATAATATGTATATATATATATATATATATATATATATATATATATATATGAATGTGTGTGTCCTGGCATCGCTTGGACGTGTGCATTTTTTTCTCGGCGAGAATCATCGAGGACCATCCTCGACCAACGAGAAAAAAAACGCGCACGAAGCCGAAAAAATGCACGGGAAATGGACGTCCGAGCGGCGGCGAGGTGTGCGCGCACGTGTGTGTGATTCCCGCGCGCTCCGTGTGCCGCTCCGCCCTCACGCTCGCCCTGCGCTCGCAGACTTTCGTGGCCTCAGTGCGGTGCCCGCGCCCCCCCCGGCCTCTCCTCGGGAGGAAAAGAAACACGCAGACACAATGAATCCTCGCTTCCCCAGAAAATATATGAAAAAATGGAAAGTGGAGGGGAGAAGACAGAAGTCCAGAACAAATATGGGAAAATGTGGGGAACAGCTTTATTTGTGTGTATTTACTTGTGTGTCCTGGGGCCCCTCCATCTCCAGCCGTCGCTCGCCTCGCGCGCTCCCTGTCCCCTTGGCTTCGCTGCGGTGCCGGCGCGCGCCGCCGCTGCTCGACCGCCGTCCCGTCCTCTTTTCTGCGGCCGTTGCCGACGCCCCCAGCTATGGATTGCACACTCCCTTCCGGGGCCGCGCTCGCACAACTTCGGTGGCTCTGGACTCTCGGGCGCCCTGGGCGCGCTGGACGTCTCGGACGCTTCCGGCGCTCAGGACGCTCGGGGCGTCTCGGGCATCTCGGACACTTCGGGTGCCTCGGGAGCCTCCCACTCTGCAGGCGCTTCGACCGCTTCTGGTGCCCAGGACGTTGATGGCGCTTCGGACGTTTCGGAAGTCCCCGACGTTTCGGACGTTTCGAGCGCTTCGGATCGGACGCTTCGGACGTTTCGGAAGTTTCAGACGCTTCGGAAGCGTCGGACGATTCGGACGTTTCAAACGTTTCGGGCGCTTCGGACACTGCAGGCGCATCGGACGTCCGAAATGTCCAATGCGGCCGACGCGCTCGGAATGCCAGAGGCGCCCGAAACGCTTGAATTACCGAAACAACCGGCATGCATGTCAGATGCGACAGAAGCGTCCGAGGCGCCCGAAGCGTCCGAGACGCCCGAAGTGTTCGAGACGTCCAAGCTTCCCACAGAGACCGATGTTTTGTGTTTCTCTCTTTCTCTCTCTCTTTCTCTCTCTCTCTCTCTCTCTCTCTCTCCCTCTCTCTCTCTCTCTCTCTCTATCTCTCTGTTTTTGTCTCTCTCTCTCTCTCTCTTTCTCTCTCCCTCTATCTCTCTCCCTCTGTGTCTCTCTCTCTCTCTCTCTCTTTCTCTCTCCTTCTCTCTCTCTTTCTCTCTCTCTCTCTCTCTCTCTCTCTCTCTCTCTCTCTCTCTCTCTCTCTCTCTATCTCTCTCTATATAAATATATATAGAGAGAGATCTAGATATGTATATGTGTATATAATGTGTTGGTTATCTATCCCTCTCTCTCTCTCTTTCTCTCTCTCTCTCTCTCTCTCTCTCTCTCTCTCTCTCTCTCTCTCTCTCTCTCTCTATCTATATATATATATATATTTGTCTGTCTCCCTCTCTCTCTCTATCGCTCTCTCTTTCTCTTTCTTTATGTATCTCTCTATTTCTCTCTTTCCTTCTCTCTCTCTCTGTCTCTCTCTCTCTCTCTCTCTCTCTCTACGTGTATATATATATATATGTATATATATATACACACTGCCACGGCAACCAGGGTTCCCAGTTCGAGCCTGCGCCGAAGACGCTATTTGAAGACGCTATTCCTTGTGACGACGCGTCCCTGTGAAGACGCTATTCTTTGTGAAGACGCTATTCCCTGTGAGGACGGTGAAGACGCTATTCCCTGTGAAGGCGCTATTCGGGGTGAAGACGCAATTCCTGGTAAAGACGCTATTCCCGGTGAACACGCTATTCCGGGTGAAGACGCTATTCTTTGTGAAGACGCGTTCTGCGGACACAGACAGCACTTTCCTTATGAAGACGCTACTCCTTGTGAAAACGCTATTCCCGGTGAAGACGCTATTCCGTGTGAAGACGCTATTCCGGGTGTAGATGCTATTCCGGGTGAAGACGCTATTCTGGGTGAAGACGCTATTCCTTGTGAAGACGCTATTCCCTGTGAAGACGCTATTCCCGGTGAAGACGCTATTCCCTGTGAAGATGGCATTCCCTGTGAAGACGCTATTCCCGGTGAAGACGCTATTCCCTGCGAAGACGATATTCCCTGTGAGGACGCTATTCCCGGTGAAGACTCTATTCCCTGTGAAGACGCAATTCCGGGTGAAGACGCTATTCCGGGTGAAGACGGTATTCCCGGTGAAGACGCTAGTCCGGGTAAAGACGCGATTCCTTGTGAAGACGCTATTCCGGATGAAGAAGCTGCTTTTTGTGAAGATGCTATTCAGGGTGAAGACGCTATTTTTTGTGAAGACGCTATGCCGGGTGAAGACGCTGCCCCCAGTGAAGACGCTAGTCCTGGTGAAGACGCTATTCCCGCTGAAGACGCTTTTCCGGGTGAAGACGCTATTCCCAGTGAAGACGCTATGCCTGGTGAAAACGCTATTCCAGGTGAAGATGCTATTCCGGGTGAAGGCGCTGCTCCCGGAGAAGACGCTATTCTTGGTGAAGACGCTATTCCGGATGAAGACGCTAATCCCGGTGAAGACGCTATTCCGGGTGAAGACGTTATTCCTTGTGAAGACGCTATTCCAGATGAAGACGCTACTCCTCGTGAAGACGCTCCTTCTCTTCACCAGGCCCAGTATTCAACGCGTTCCCCTCCCAATTGTAATTTGAAAGTGCCATTTTACTTTACGCGTTCCATGCCTAACACAATGCGCGCCCCATCTGCTGTGCGACACCCTCTGCTAGGCAAGACCCTTCCCCAAGTTGATTTAAAATGAATATTCGGTGGTAGACATGCCCCAACTGCCGCGCAACACCCTCTTTTGGCCAAGACCCCATACTGGAGGACATTTCCCCAAGTTGATTAAAATAATTACGCTACCGAGGAACCCCACACACTTAACTTAAATATTGTGTGTTTGCTTAAGTTTATAATATATGCGCAATTCTGCGTTCTCAGCCCTCGTCGCGAATGTTCCCCTATGTGTCATCCAACGCCATATTGCTTGAACCTCCTCCCTCTTCCTAGCCTTCTATCCTCCGTCGAGGACAGATTCGAGCCAGCCAGCGGCCGCGGTGAGGGACCACCCCCTGCGCACCCTCGATGGTGTCGAGAAAGTGCCACGCCTGCTATGCCCTGGACGACCGTCGTGCGTAGCGGCCGCGGTGAGGGACCACCCCCTGCGCAGCCTCTATGGTGTCGAGAAAATGCCGCGCCTGCTATGCCCTGGACGGCCGTCGTGCATAGCAGCCGCGGTGAGGCACAACCCCCTGCGCACCCTCTATGACGTCGAGAAAGTGCCACGCCTGCTATTCCCTGGACGACCGTCGTGCATAGCGGCCGCGCTGAGGGACCACCCTCTGCGCACCTCCTGTGGTGCCGAGAAAGTGCCACTCCTGACACGATCTGCGAGCGTGTCACGGATAGAGGCCGCGCTGAGGGACCACCCTCTGCGCACCCCCTGTGGTGTCGAGAAAGTGCCACTCCTGCCAAGATCTGTGAGCGTGTCACGGATAGAGGCCGCGCTGAGGGACCACCCTCTGCGCACCCTCTATGACGTCGAGAAGGTGCCACGCCTGCCACGATCTGCGAGCGCGTCACGGATAGAGGCCGCGCTGAGGGACACCACCCTCTGCGCACCCCCTGTGGCGACGAGAAAGTGCCACTCCTGCCACGATCTGCGAGCGTGTCACGGATAGAGGCCGCGCTGAGTGACACCACCCTCTGCGCACCCCCATGTGGTGTCGAGAAAGTGCCACTCCTGACACGATCTGCGAGCGTGTCACGGATAGAGGCCGCACTGAGGGACCACCATCTGTGCACCCCCATGTGGTGTCGAGAATGTGCCGCGCCTGCCACGCCCTGCGAGCGTGTCACGGATAGAGGCACCGCTGAGAGACCACCTTCTGCGCCCCCCCAGTGGTGTCGAGAAAGTGCCGCGCTTGCCACGCTCTGCGAGCGTGTCACGGATAGAGGCCGCACTGAGGGACCACCTTCTGCGCACCCCCATGTGATGTCGAGAATGTGCCGCGCTTGCCACGCCCTGCGAGCGTGTCACGGATAGAGGCCCCGTTGAGGGGCCACTTTCTGCGCCCCCCCCAGTGGTGTCGAGAAAGTGTCGCGCTTGCCACGCCTTGCGAGCGTGTCACGGATAGCGGCCGCGCTCAGGGGCCACCCCTTGCGCACCCCTTGTGGCGTCGAGAAAGTGCCACGCCTGCTGTGCTTGGACGATTGTCGTGCATAGCGGCCGCGGTGAGAGACCACCCCCTGCGCACCCCCTATGGTGTCGAGGAAGTGCCACGCCTGCCACGCCCTGCGAGCGTGTCACGGATAGAGGCCCCGCTGAGTGACCACTTTTTGCGCCCCCCAGTGGTGTCGAGAAAGTGCCGCGCTTGCCACGCCCTGCGAGCGTGTCACGGATAGAGGCCCCGCTGAGGGACCACCCTCTGCGCACCCCCTATGGTGTCGAGGAAGTGCCACGCCTGCTCGCCTGCCGCATGGCGTGCCGTGTGTATGTGTATGATGCGTGTGCGGCCATATCGGGACATATCTCACGTGTTGCCCAGTATGTCGTGCAGACGTCTTGGGTGTATGATGCAGTGAACATGCGTCTTGTATGTGCGACTGTGTGCATGCGTGCGGCTGTGTGCGAGTGTGTGGGTGAGGAGGCGGGAGGTGTGTGAGACGCGGGTGCGGCGCGGCAGGGAAGAAAACCAGAACCCCACGACGAAGCATGTGGGGAAAAAAAGAATCCTTGATGGTTGACGTTCCCCATCTGCTGTGCGGCACCTTCTGCTAGGCAGGAGTTCTCCCCAAGCTGATAAAACAAACCCGTGATGTTAGACGTGCCCCATGTGCTGCGCGGCGCCCTCTGCTAGGCAAAACCCCTCCCAAAGTTGATAAAAGAAAAAAATCCTTGGTGCTGGACATGCCCCATTGCTGGAAGGCACCCGCTGATAGGCAAGAACCCTCCCAAAATTGATGTTAAAAAATCCTTGGTGCTAGGCGTGCCCCATATGCTGTGCGACACCCTCTGCTAGGCAAGACCCCTCCCCAAGTTGCTTTTAGAAAAATCCTTGGTGCTAGACGTGCCCCATCTGCTGCGCGGCACCCTCTGCTAGGCAAGACCCCTCCCCAAGTTGATTAAACAAGAATCGTTGGTGCTAGACGTGCCCCATCTGCTGTGTGGCACCCTTTGTTGGGCAATGGCCCTCCCCAAGTTGATTGAAAAAAATCATTGGTGCTAGGCGTGCCCAACCTGCTGTGCGGCACCTTCTGCTAGGCAAGACCCCTCCCCATGTCGTTTAAAACAAAAATCCATGGTGCTAGACGTGCCCCATCTGCTGAACGGAACCTTCTGCTAGGCAAGACCTCTTCCCAAATTGACCAAACAAGAATAGTTGGTGCTAGACGTGCCCCATCTGCTGTGTGGCACCCGTTGTTAGGCGATAGCCCTCCCCAAGTTGAGTTTAAAAAATAATCCTTGGTGCTAGACGTACCCCATCTGTTGTGCGGCACGTTCTGCTAGGCAAGGCCCTTCCCCAAGTTGATGTACAAAGAATCCTTGTTGCCAGATGTGCCCCGTTGCGTTGCGGCACCCTCTCCAAGGTGACCCCCCTTGTTGTGCGGCACCTTCTGCTGGGCAAGACCCTTGCCCAAGGTAATTGCAAAAGAATCACTGGTGCTAGACATGCCCTTTGGCTGTGCGGCACCTTTGCTAGGCAAGACCCCTTGCCAAGTTGATTCAAAAAAATATTTGGTGCTGGACATGCCCCTTTGCTGTGCAGCACCCTCTGGTAGGCAAGAGCCCTCCCCAAGTTGATCAAAAAAGAATCATTGGTGCTAGGCGTGCCCCACCTGCTGTGCGGCACCTTCTGCTAGACAAGACTTTTCCCCAAGTTGATTAAAAAAGAATCCGTGGGGCTAGACGTGTCCCATCTGTTGTGTGGCACCCTTTGTTGGGCAATGGCCCTCGCCAAGTTGATTAAAAAAAGAATCCTTGGTGCTAGGCGTGCCCCACCTGCTGTGCGGCACCTTCTGCTAGGCAAGACCCCTCCCCAAGTTGATTAAACAAGAATCGTTGGTGCTAGACGTGCCCCATCTGCTGTGTGGCACCCTTTGTTGGGCAATGGCCCTCCCCAAGTTGATCAAACAAGAGTCATTGGTGCTAGGCGTGCCCCACCTGCTGTGCGGTACCTTCTGCTAGGCAAGACCCCTCCCTAAGTTGTTTAAAACAAAAATCCTTGGTGCTAGACGTGCCCCATGTGCTGAACGGCACCTTCTGCTAGGCAAGACCCCTCCCCAAGTTGATTAAACAAGAATCGTTGGTGCTAGACGTGCCCCATCTGCTGTGTGGCACCCGTTGTTGGGCAATGGCCCTCCCCAAGTTGGTTTAAACAGAATCGTTGGTGCTGGGCGTGCCCCATCTGTTATGCGGCACCTTCTGCTAGGCAAGACCCTTCCCCAAGTTGATTAAACAAGAATCCTTGGTGCTAGATGTGCCCCTTTGCTTTGCGGCACCCTCCCCAAGGTGAGCCCCCTTGCTGTGCGGCACCTTCTGCTGGGCAAGACCCCTTCCCAAGTTAATTTCAAAAGAACCCCTGGTGCTAGACATGCCCTTTTTGCTGTGCGGCACCTTTGATAGGCAAGAGCCCTCGCCAAGTTGATTTAAAAAGAATGCTTGGTGCTGGACATGCCCCTTTGCTGTGCGGCACCCTCTGATAGGCAAGAGCCCTCCCCAAATTGATTGCAAAAGAATCATTGGTGCTAGGCGTGCCCCATCTGCTGTGCCGCACCTTCTGCTAGGCAAGACCCCTCCCCAAGTTGATGTACAAAGAATCCTTGTTGCTAGATGTGCCCCTTTTCTGTGCGGCATCCTCTCCAAGTTGAGCCCCTCTGCTGCGCGGCACCTTCTGCTAGGCAAGACCCTTCTCCAAGTTAGTTAAAACAGAATCCCTGGTGCTAGACATGCCCTTCCGCTGTGCGGCACCCTATGCTAGGCAAGACCCCTCGCCAAGTTGATTGAAAAAAAATCTTGGTGCTAGACATGCCCCTGTGCTGTGCGGCACCCTCTGATAGGCAAGAGCCCTTCCCAAGTTGATTTAAAAAAATCATTGGTGCTAGGCGTGCCCCACCTGCTGTGCGGCACCTTCTGCTAGACAAGACCCCTCCCCAAGTTGATTAAACAAGAATCCTAAGAGGCCACAAAACGGCCCCTCAGGAGGCTTCGCAACAGCTTCCAAAAGCCTGACGAGAAACCTCCCAAGAGACTCCCAAACGAACATCCAGGAGGCGTTGGACCCGCAACCCAGCCCCATCGGGCGGCAGCGGCCGGCGGCGGCTGGGGCGGCCGACGAGAAACAGGTTTCTCGTCGGGCTTTTGGATGCTGTTTTAAAGCCTCCTGGCTGGCCGTTTTGGGGCCTCTTAGGGCCTCGTTTGGTCTTCTTGGGGGCCTCATGGGACTTCCTGGGTGTTTCTCGAGGCCTCCCGGGACCTTCTTGAGGCGGAATGCCCCAGGAGCCCGCAGGATGGATCCGTTGGAAGCGTGTCACCAGTGCTGCGCGGTCCGGGTGGCTTCACAATCTTTTGTGTTTAACGTATGTGCCTATAGATTGGTCGTCTCCTGGGGCTTCCTGGGGACTCCTGAAGCTTCCTGCGACTTCCTGGTGTTTCCTGGAGTCTCCTGGAGCCTCCTGGGGCCTCCCTGGGCTCCCCGGGGCTTCCTGGGACCTCCTGGTGCCTTCTGGGGCTGTCTTGGCCCCTCCCGGTGCCTCCTGGAGCTGTCTTAGCCCTCTCCTGAGGCGCGAATCCTTTGTGTTAAACGTATGTGCCAATAGATTGGCCTTTTCTTGGAGCACGAATGTATTGTGTTTCACATGTGTGCCTATAGATTGGCCTATTCGTTGGGCACGAATGTTTAATGTCTTACGTCCGTGCTTACATCTATATCTATATGTGTGTGTGTTGGCCGTATCATGGGGCGCGAATGCTCAGCGTATAACATGATGCCTAGAGATTTGCCTTTTTGAGGGGCGCGAATATTTTGTGTTTTATTCATGTGCGTATAGGTTGGCCCTCTCGTGGGGCACGAGTCCTTTGTGTGTTCACGCGTATGCCTATAGATTGGCCCTTTCCAGGGGCACGAATTTTTTGTGTTTTACATAGTTGCTTACAAATTTGCCCTCCCCTGGGGCACGAACCCTGCGTGTTTTACGTATGCGCCTATGGATTTGCCCTCTCCTGGGGCACGAACCCTTCGTGCTTTACGTATGTGCATATAAATTCGCCCTCTCCTGGAGCACGAATCCTTCGTGTCTTACGCGTGTGCATATAGATTGGCCTCCCCCTGGGGCACGAATCTTTTTGTGTTTAACGTATGTGCCAACAGATCGGCCTTCCCTTGGAACACGAATCCTCTTAGTGTTTTACGTATGTGCCTATAGATTGACCCTCTCCTAGGGCGCGAATCTGTCGTGCTTCACGTGCGTGCTGATAGAGTGGCTGTATCATGGGAGACGAATTCTTAGCGTGATTGGCCCTCTCCTGGGGCACGATCCCTTTCCAGGGGCACGAATATTTCGCGTTTTACGCATTTCCTGATAGACTTGCTTTCCCCTGGGGCACGAACCTTCCGAGGCGTCACGAGGTTCATTGGGCGTCAAGGGAATAGAGGCTTCAGGCCGAATAGAGGCTTCACGAGCTTCACCAGGCGTCAGGGGAATAGTGGCTTCAGGCCGAATAGAGGCTTCACGAGCTTCAACGGGCGCCACGGGAATAGAGGCTTCAGGCCGAATAGAGGCTTCACGAGCTTCACCGGGCGCCAGGGGAATAGAGGCTTCAGGCCGAATAAAGGCTTCACGAGCTTCACCGGGCGTCAGGGGAATAGAGCTTTCAGGCCGAATAGAGGCTTCACGACATTCAATGGGCGCCAGGAAAATAGAGGCGTGAGGCCGAATAGAGGCTTCACGAGCTTCAATGGGCGTCAGGGGAATAGAGGTGTCAGGCCGAATAGAGGCTTCACGAGCTTCAACGGGCGCCACGGGAATAGAGGCTTCAGGCCGAATAGAGGCTTCACGAGCTTCACCGGGCGCCACGGGAATAGAGGCTTCAGGCCGAATAGAGGCTTCACGAGCTTCAACTGGCGCCACGGGAATCGAGGCTTCAGGCCGAATAGAGGCTTCACGAGCTTCACCGGGCGCCAGGGGAATAGAGGCTTCAGGCCGAATAAAGGCTTCACGAGCTTCACCGGGCGTCAGGGGAATTGAGTTGTCTGGCCGAATAGAGGCTTCACCACATTCAGTGGGCGCCAGGAAAATAGAGGCGCGAGGCCGATTAGAGGCTTCACGAGCTTCAATGTGCGTCAGGGGAATAGAGGCTTCAGGCCGAATAGAGGCTTCACGAGCTTCAACGGGCGCCATGGGAATAGAGGCTTCAGGCCGAATAGAGGCTTCACGAGCTTCACTGGGCGCCACGGGAATAGAGGCTTCAGGCCGAATAGAGGCTTCACGAGCTTCACCGGGCGTCAGGGGAATAGGGGCTTCAGGCCGAGTAGGGGCTTCACGAGCTACAATGGGCGCCAGGAGAATAGAGGCTTCAGGCCGATTACAGGCTTCACGAGCTTCAATGGGCGTCAGGGGAATAGAGGCTTCAGGCCGAATAGGCGCGTCTAGGGTCGCCACCCCACCAGTGCGTCGCAATTTGTAGGCCGAATAGAGGCGTCTTTCGCCGAATACAAGCTTCAGTCCGAATAGAGGCTTCAGGCCGAATAGAGGTTTCACGAGCTTCAATGGGCGTCAACGGAATAGAGGCTTCAGGCCGAATAGAGGCGTCACGAGCTTCACCAGGCGTCAGCGGAATAGAGGCGTCACCGCAGTCCCTTGAGGGAATAGCGTCTTCAAATAGCGTCTTCGGCGCCGGCTCGAACGGGGAACCCCCTGGGCCAGGCCCCTGTATACATATATATGTATATACATACATACATACATACATACATACATACATACATACATACATATACGTGTATATACATATAATATATATATATATATATATATATATATTATATATATATTCTTACTCTTATATTTCTATTACCCGGAGACCCCCCCACAGACACACCCTAAACCGTATCCCCCCCCCAGGGACGCCTTGGACACCCTTTGGGACGTTTCAGCGGCCCCCTGGACGCCGTTGGAAAAGGTCCGCTGGCCCTTCCGGGCCTCCCAGGGCGCCTTGCCGGGCCTTGCTAACAGATTCAAGGCGATCAGAGGGGTCATCGGAGAGGCGCAAGAGAGACCCAAGACAGCACCAGAGCGCTCCAAGAGGAACCTCGATGGTCTGAAGACGGCCCAAGAGGCCCCCAAGACGCCCCAAGAGCATGTTAAGAAAGCCCCGAAGAAGCAAACGTCGTCCCACTCCTTCGGGAAAATGTATAAGTTTCACATATCCGCTGTTTGGGATTTCGCAGCGTCCAAAGCGACCCGATGGGCCCCCGAAATCGCCCCAAGACGGCCCAAGAGGCCCCCCAGAGGCTTTGAAGGTGGCCCAAGAGGGCCCCAAGACTGCCCCAGAGAGCACCGAGACTGCCCGCAAGAAGCCCAAGCCCCCAGAAGGCTCCCAAGAGAGACCCACGAAAGCCATGGGAGACCCCCAAGAAGGCCACTGGAGGCTCCCAAAAGGGACCTAGATGGCTTCGGAAGACCTCTGGAGGGCCCCAGCTCCCCAAAAGACGGCCCAAGAAGGCCCAAGAAGGCCATGGGACGGCCCAGGAGGGCCCCAGGACGGCCCAAAATAGCCACCAAAACGCCCAGACGGCGTTTTCCTACGAAGTACATCGGGCTGACCCGACGATTTCGGTTCCGCACTTGACGCTCGAGGTTTCAGTTCTTCGATCAAGAGAGACAGGCAATGGATCTAGATTCGAAGTTCGACGATCGAAGATTTCCTGACTGCCTGGAGCCTTCCAGGCATTCAGGAAGCTACCAAAAATCGATTTGTCCTGTGCTATTGCGAGTTCTTCGGCGTGTTATGAGAACGTTCCTCACTTCCTCAAAAGACCTTCGCGCGTGAAAAAAACATCATTCCCCCAGCTCCTCTGCACAAGCGCCCAAGCGCATCGGGCGAACACGGTGTCAGCACGCACCAGGGATATCAGACAAATGAGCCGGTCGCCCGCCCAAGCTTCGAGGTCCCCCCCGCTGAAGCAAGCGATGATTGATTGATTTGCTGGGGAGGGTCCGGAACAAAGCGCATGCACGAAGCGCCAATGCAGTCTCGTATATATATATATATACACATACGTACATACAAACATACATATATACATGCATACACGCATACATACATACATACATACATACATACATACATACATACATACATACGTACGTACGTACGTACGTACGTACGTACGTTCATACATACATACATACATACATACATACATACATACATACATACATACATGTATACATACATACATACATGCATACATACACACACATACATACATACACACATGCATACGTATATATACATACATACATACATACATACATACATGCATGCATGCATGCATGCATGCATACAAACACACACACATACATGCATGCATGCATGCATACATACATACATGCATGCATACAGACATACAGGCATACAGACATACAGACATGCAGACATACAGACATACATATATACATACATACATACATACAAACATACATACATACATGCATGCATACATCTATATGTAAATATATACATATATATACATATATATATATATATATATATATATATATATCCCCGTGCACGAGGCCCGGGCGCCTGGGGCCGGGAGCCCGAGCGCGCATGGAAAAACCGGGGGGCTTCAAGACAGCCCAAGAGGCTCCCAAGACACCCAAACAGGCCCCCAAAGGGAACCCCGAAGAGGCAAAAATCGTCCTATTCACGAAGGGAGACGTATATTTTAACATATCCGCCTCTTTGGTCTTCACAGCGTCCATAACGGCCCGGGAGGCCCCCAAGACCGCCGCAAGACGGCCCCAGAGGCCCCCAAGGCGGCCCAAGTTGGCGTCAAGACGGCCAAAGAAGGTTCCAAGACGGCCCAAGAAAGGCCATTGAGGGACCCAAAAGGTTCCCAAGGGAGCCCCAAGAGGGCAACAGGAGGTCCCCAAGGGGACCTAGGAGGGCTCCAAGAGGGCCCCAAAACGGCCAAAGACCGCCAAGACGGCCCAAGAGGGTCCCGGGACGGCCCCAAGCCCCAAGACGGCCCAAGAGGGTCCTGGGACGGCCAAAGAGCCCCAAGACGGCTCGAACGAGCCCCAAAAGGACCCCCAGGGGAAAGCCTGGAAATGCAATGCTCATTGATTTTCGCAAGGTTGGTTGCTAGATTTATTTTTGTATGTCGTACCGAAGCCTCACCACCAACAGGGCTCCAAGACACTAAGCCAGCGACCTCGCGCCCTCACAAAATAAACGCGCGTTCCGTCCCCATGCCAAGCAGGTAACGGAAAGAGCGAGGTACGAGTGATGACGTTCAAGTGGGGCGAAGCCCTCTAGGGAGGGGTCCAGGGGAGGGACGAGGGCCGGGCGCAAATATCTAATGGCCGCCGGGGGGACCGTTTCCTTTTTGTATTTTGTTCAAGTGAAGCGGTTCGCGGGCGCCTTCCACGGTCCGTCTCCTTGAATTTTTACAAGCGAAGCAGCTCAAGGGCCCCAAGACGGCAAGGGAGCTTCGGATGGCCTCCAGATGGTCCAAGAGAGCCTCGAGACGGTTCCAGAGACCTTCGAGAGGGCCCTCGAGAGGGCCTCAGGAGCCTAAAAACATTGATGTCCGTTGTGCTTTCTAAGTTTTTCCAGGTTCCCGCCTTTTCGGTCCAAGAGGGGCCCAAGACGGCCCTAGAGGGGCCCAAAACGCTCAAAGGGACCGAAGACGGCCCAAGAGGGCTCCAAGACGGCCCCAACAGAGCCCCGAGAGGGCCCAAAGAGGCTCCCGAAAGGGTCCCAAGGGGCCCCCAAGAGAGACCTTAGACGGCCCAAGGCCCCCAAGACGGCCCAAAATTGCCCCACAAGGGTTCCCAAGGGTCTCTAAAAGAGCTCCAAGAAGACCCCGACGAGGCCCAAGAGACGCTCAAGAACACCATGGCTCCCATCAGCGAGCGTTGACGTAACAAGCTCTTGACACCCAGGCTCTCCAGAGCGCGGTGACGTAAAGAGCTCGTCACACCAAGGCTCCCAAGAGCGAGCGGCAACGTCAAAGTCTCTGAACACCAGGGCTTTCAACGGAGAGTGGCGACGTAACAATCTCTTCACACCAAGGCTCCCCAGAGCGAAGGGTGCCACGAGCCCTCTCGGGCAAGTTCCTGAGGCGCTTTTTCCGTTTCTGTACTGGCCCCGGTGACGGAAAGAGCAAGGTACGAGCAATGTACGTTGAGTTGGGCGCTTGCGCTTTTGCGCCTCCCTAGGAGGAGTGCAGAGGGGGGGAGGCGCGGAAGTCTCCGCTAAATGGCCAGCCCCCGCCCCCCGAGGCGCCCAAGACGGCCCAAGAGGTTCCAACAGGCGGTCCCAGAGCGTTCCAAGACGTCCTCAGTCGGGTCCAAGACGGTTCCAAGAGGGCCCCGAGATGGTTCCAGACGGTCCAAGAGGCCCCCAAGACGCCCCAGGTGGTTTCCAAGAGGCTTCCCCAGAGGACCTGGGAGGACAAAAGCCATTGGTTTTTCAATGGTTTTTGAAGGTTTTTCGGGCTCTCGTTCTTTCGGGCCGAAAGCGGCCCCGAACAGCCCAAGAGGCCCCCGCCTCTCGCCGTCCCCAGGAGGAGGAGGAGGAGGAGGAGGAGGAGGAGGAGGAGGAGGAGAGAGGAGGAGGAGGAGAGGGGGAGGGAGGAGGGAGGAGGAGGGAGGAGGAGGGAGGAGGGGGAGGAGGGAGGAGGAGGAGGAGGAGGAGGAGGAGGAGGAGGAGGAGAGACAGTCCCAGAGGCCCCCAGAAGGACCCGAGAACGGCGCAGGAGGGCTCCCAGACGGCCCCCAAGAGGGCTTCAAAAAACGGCCTGACGGGGCCCCAAGATGGGCCCAAGGAGCCCCAAGAGCCCTCCAGAGGAGGAGGAGGAGGAGGAGGAGGAGGAGGAGGAGGAGGAGGAGGGCCCCCAGGGGCAGAAAACCTTGATTGTTCTATGGTTGTTTTTTCAGGTTTGGGGGGTTCTTGCTCTTTCGGAGCAAGCGCTGCCCAAAACGGCCCCCGAGGCTCCAGAGATCGCCCCAAGAGGGCCCAAGAGGGACCCAAGACGGCCCCAAAAGAGCCCCAAAAGGACCCAAAGAGGCTCCCAAGAGGGCCCCAAGGGGCCCCCAAGAGATCCAAGACGCCCCAAAACGGCCCAAAAGGGCCCCAAGACGGCCTAAAATTGCCCCACAAGGGCTCCCGAAGAGCTCCAAAAGAGTCCCAAGAAGACCCCGACGAGGCCCAAGAGACGCTCAAGAACACCATGGCTCCCATCAGCGAGCGTTGACGTAACAAGCTCTTGACACCAAGGCTCTCCAGAGCGCGGTGACGTAAAGAGCTCGTCACACCAAGGCTCCCAAGAGCGAGCGGCAACGTCAAAGTCTCTGAACACCAGGGCTTTCAACGGAGAGTGGCGACGTAACAATCTCTTCACACCAAGGCTCCCCAGAGCGAAGGGTGCCACGAGCCCTCTCGGGCAAGTTCCTGAGGCGTTTTTTCCGTTTCTGTACTGGCCCCGGTGACGGAAAGAGCAAGGTACGAGCAATGTACGTTGAGTTGGGGCGAAGTTTTCTAGGGAGGGGTCCAGAGGAGGGGCGAGGACCGAACGCATAGGTCTAATGGCAGTTGTTCGGGTGTTCCTTATGGTTCTTGCAGGTTTCTCGGGTTCTCAGAAGGGCCCCAGACGGCCCAAGAGGCCCCAAAGATCGTCCCAAGACGGCCCCAGAGGCGCGCCAAGGGGGCCCAAAACGGTCCAAGAGGGCCCCCAGACGGGCCCAAGACGGCCCAAGAGGCCCCAAAGATCGTTCCAAGACGGCCCCCAGAGGCCCCCCAAAGGGGCAGAAAACGATCCAAGAGGGCCCCCAGACGGCCCAAGAAAGACCCAGGACGGCCCAAGAGGGCCCCCAGACGGCCCCAAGAGAGCCCCAAGAGGGCCCCAAGAGGCTCCCAAGCGGGCCCCAGGAGGAGGGGGAGGAGGAGGAGGAGGAGGCCACAGATGGCCCAAGCCTCCGCCGCTCTCTCGGCGACCGTCCGCACCACATACGACCAGCTGTCCAAGCGGATGGAGGTTCGTATGGCTCAGACCGAACAAAAGCTGGGAGAACACGACAGTAAGATTCAGAAGCTCGAAGAACAAGTGCAGCACCTACTCCAAGTTCTCGGAGAAGTGCGTGCTGACAAACCTACCGCCAAGATTCGTGACACGGCCTTCGATCGCGACATTGACCCGACGATCATCCTCATTCGCTCGAAGGGACTCTTGGCACGCCAGAACATGCTCAATGGTATACAAAGCTGGCTCGACAGATGTAATCTGGACATTGCTGACTATGAGATTAGTGGTGATCCTGTTTATAGGCGTTTTACTATGCAGGTGTATGGCAACTCTTCTTATGCATCTAGGAAAGTGGCCCAGGCCCTGGGCGCGCTGCGCAAGTCGGACGGCACGTGGGATCGTTTCAAAGCTCTGGATGCTAACAATGTGGAGTCCGAGATTTACATGTCAGGGGACAAGAACCCCGCGACCATCAAGCGCGAGCTCGGCCTCAAAGTGGTTCGCCGAGAGTTGGCCGTCATGGCTCCGCAGCTCAAATTCTTCTCAGACAAAGAGTCGGGCGAGATATCGTCTGGCTGGAAGCCGATCATCAAGCTCATTCCTCATCCTGGTGACTCTCATCCTACTTTCTCCTTTTGTGCTGCCAACCTCCAGGCCCTGAGGCTCAACGAAGATGAGCTCGCTGCACGCCTCGACGCATGCTTCCCCAAGCAGGCTGATACGCAGCGGAGTCTTTCACACTATTCTATCGGCCTGGAAAGGCCCTTTGAACTCTGACTGGCCATTACAGTTATTGTCCTGGAATACCCGCGCGTTGTTTCATCACAAGAAAGCGAGACGCTCTCTCAAGCTGTCGTACCTCAGGAAGTATTTACGCGCGGACAGTATCTGTGCATTGCAGGAATGCCACGGGACGAGGGCCGAGTTAGATGATTTCCTGTATCACCCCCACATCCCCTTCATCGGCTTTTCCTCCTTCATCCGCGGGCACAACGCCGGCGGTGTCGTGACTCTCGCCCCCCCCTTCTCCCATCTTGGTGAGCGCGCCCCGCATATGCATTCGGAGGTGGCGGTGGAGGGCCGCGTTCTTCTCTCACACACATTAAGTTCAGCGAACACACATGGATTGCTCATTATAACATACATAATCATAATCTGTCGGCGGAGGGGAGGAGGAGTCTCTTTCGCACCTTCACCGACGCGAGGCTGCTGAAAGCCCGACGTCTCGGTTGGCGGTCTTGGTCGGCGATTTCAACATCGGAGCTGAGCCGCCGAGACACGTCCTGGATCATCCTGGGGAGCGTCTTGCTGGGTCTCAGGATTGGGCTTCTCACAGTGGCGGGCCCTGGCAGCGTCTTTTCAGAGAACTCTTGGAACTCCAAGTCCCCGACCCCACGCACTTTAACAACTCCCAGCACATCCTCACGTACATCGATCGTGTATTCCTGTCCTTCCCTGGGCGGATTATGAATCAACTTTATGTGTCTGGACAGTGTCTCGAGATGGCGGAGGTCTTGGACGCGAAGGAAGTGTCCGACCACGCTCCGAAATTTGCGCAGATGTCCAGTAGCCTCCCTCGTCCGCAAGAAGAATTTTCTATCCCTAAAACCGTTTGTGATCATCCCGAATTTCGAGCTTTCTTGGAAAGAAACTGGAAGCTTTCTGAAGATGCCCCTCTGACCCCGCCCTTCCTCCTCGACTTCCACGCGCGGATGATCAGGGAGGCCGCTAGGCATGTCAGGAACTTACTGATTAGGCGTCATCCTGGCGAGCTCTTTGCCCGCCACATTGTTCTCAAGAGCATCGCCAGAGCAGCGTGGCGCCAGGATGCTGAATTAGCTGCTCGCATCATCGGATCGCACCCCCTCGGAGACAAGTATCTGGCGCTCGACCCCCTCTCGAATGTAGTGTCCCTGAAGACCCCCATCATGCATGTCATCGATTCCCAGGAGACCCACAAAGCTGTTGCCAGCAAAGAAGAAGGCGAAATTCGGAGGCGCCTGGAAAATACCCCACACGAGACCCGTAAAAGCAAACTCAGACGCCGTATCCGAGGCGCGGTTGCTCGAGCCAGGCTGCGGTCGCCCTTCGACAGACGCACGTTTCTTGCTGCTGTTCGGCACGCTGGAGGGCTCGGCACATCGCCGTCCGAAAAGCTATCGCATCTTGCGAAGTACTGGGGTGAGGTCTTCAGTGCTCGTCAGATCGACTCACAGCAGGCTGATGTTTATCTTGGTTACCATGCTCCTGAATACGCCCCCCTCGCGGACCCCCCCCCCCCCCCCCCCCCCCAACCCCCACCCCCCCCCCCCCCCCCCCCCCCAACCTACGGAACGAGACATCATGAGGACCTTGAAGGTTGCCATCAACAGTGCTATTGGGCCTGATGGGGTTCCTTATGCGGGCTGGCGTTTCCATCCCTTTGGGTCTCAGATGTTGTTCAAATCTCTGCGGTGGCTTCTATCGGGGCAGCGGCTTCCCCCTGAGTTCAACGACGTTAGAGGGGCGTTTGTTCCTAAGGGTACTGAGGAGGGGGGCTCCGAGGGCACCATTACGAGGGACGCGGGCTCCACGAGACCTCTCGGGCTGAAGAACACCTCCAACAAGATCCTCACCTCTGTTGTGATCCACGGCCTCGGGAAGGCCACCAATAAGTTCATCCACTTCGTGCAGCGTGGGTTCATTCCTGGGCGGAACTTCGGGGTCAACATCATCGAATTGGATACTCAGGCGCGCATTGTTTCTTCCCGTCCTTCGCCATTGCTCAAACTGCCAGCACCTGTTACGTACGACTACGGCCAGGCCTTCCCGTCGATCTCCCAAGAATAGGTTTTCATGGTGCTTCGACGGCTGGGACCCCCCGCCCCTCTGCTTGGGTTCCTGGAGCCGATCTATGAGAAAAGTCGTTGCTATGGCGCTGCAGGTCACATCCGTATCTTCCTATACTACATCACCAGCGGTGTCCTTCAAGGTTGTCCCGCATCTGGTGTGATGTATGCGATATCGTCTCATCCTTTTCTGCACCACCTTTATCGCATTGTTGAACAAGCCTCTCAGCATGAGAGTCTGGCAAGAGCTTGTGCTGATGATGTGGGAGGTGTGATTCATGATATTTCTGTTCTGAAACATTTCAAAACTGTCTTTGACGCCAGCTCCGAGATCGCGGGCCTTGTGATCAAAGTGAAGAAATGCCGCATCGTGCCGCTGGCTGGCGCATGGGATGCACAACTCCGTGACCGCTACGCTGGATGGCTGGAGACGAACCTTCCTGAGTGGAAGGATTTCCAGATTGTGGACTCGGCACTGGACTTGGGCATTGTTCTGGGACGTAGCAAAGTGACCTGCGCCGCCGCTGCTCCTGCTGCTGTTTCCACATACCTATACAACGAACGTTGCCTGTCTGTGCTCTCCTATGTGGCCCAATTCCTCCCTCTTCCGTTGGACCCCCCCTGCCTCCCGCCCCCCACTCTCCGTGTTGAACATGCCACGTTCTCTTCACTGTATAACGTCCCATTCTGCTGCCGATCGAGATCAGGGCGGTTCGAGCTGAGTGACTGGGGTGGCCCCCAACTTGGATCTGCGCAGGCTATGTGCGCTGCCACTCTGATGAGAGCGGCACTCCTCACTTTTCCCGAATGGCGCATGCTGCACAGTAGACTCGATGCGAATAAAGTGAATCTCACTTTGATCGATACGGCCCATGGGCTGTGGAACCCTGGCTTCTGGGTTGGGGGCCCTCTGGTGGTCCACCTCAGTGTCGCCGCGGCTGGATTTGAATCGAATAAGCTCCTGTCGAGAGCCGGACGCGCGGGTCTAAGAGTGGCCATGGATCTTCTCGCTCCCGCTCGTGCTGCTGCTGCCGATGCTCTCCCCCGCCCCAAGATTAAGATCCAAGGCCAAGTGATGTCTGCCATGCGCCAGATTCTGTACCCACCCTCGCTTGCCAAGCAATTTCCAGCTCGGCTAATGAGCACCTGGCACAAGCATCGTGATGCGATTCGCCGAATCGACTGGACAAGCTACGCTCAGCTCATGCGCGCGGTCCCACCCCACATAGCGAGTGCTGTGTGGAAAACCCTCGCAGGCGGCTGGACCACTAGCTCCAGGATGAATGAAGGTGAATCTCGTCTGTGCAGTCTCGGCTGCGGCGGCCGAGATTGTTTCAAGCACTATTTCAGCGAATGCCAACGATTCTATCTCGCCTGGTCTGCCACCATCGCTTGTGGTCTTCCTGCCTGTCCCATCTCTCGCCTCGGTGTCTTTGCTGACCCTCCTCACCCTCGTGTCCTCGATCTCCCGTCCGCTGCTTTCATCATCCATAGTCTGGCTAGAGCTGTTTTCTTTCTGCACGGCACTCTCGGCGCCGCTCAAATTCGGGAGTTCGTGCCTCAGGCACGGGCCACTCTGCGGCGCGCCCGCGAGGTCGGTGGATGAGGGACTCGAGCGCTCGGCTACGTGTCAGGAGGAGGAGGAGGAGGACGACGACGACGACGAGGAGGAGGAGGAGCAGGAGGAGGAGGAGGAGACGAGGACGAGGCCAAGGGAGGAGGAGGAGGATAAGGAGAAAGGGAGGAGGAGGAGGAGGAGGAGGAGGAGAAGAAGGAGGAGGGCGGAGGAAGGGAGGTAGAAGGAGGAGGAGGAAGAGGAGGAGGAGGAGGAGGAGGAGGAGGGAGAGGAGGAGGAGGAGGAGGAGGAGGAGGAGGAGGAGGAGGAGGGAGGAGGAGAAGGAGTAAGAGGAGGAGGAGGAGGAGGAGGAGGAAAAAGGAGGTGGAGGAAAGTGGCCAGGCTTTCGATATGCGGCCCCAGAGCTGCACTGTTAAGGGCTAAAGCTCGTGCCTCACAGCCTCCTGATACAAACGGCAGCTCGGATCTCTGGGAGCTAAGAATGTGCCAGCCACTCGGGGAGGGGAGCTGGCTCCACTGTGCCACAGCGTGAATGTACTCAAGAGAAGTTTAGCAAGCAGTCACACACTTACAGGTCATGGACCTCCAAGTGGTTGAACTTCAGGTGTTTGGCAGTCTATTAAGCTCTGTGTTTAACAAGCTGCACACCAGAGAGGGAAACGTGGAGAGCCCCCTCGTCACGGGGTTAGACCTCTGCCCCCCCCCCCCCCTGTTTTCTCTGCGGGCCCCCGCCCCTGGCGAAAAGCGTGGGGGCCCCAGTCGGGGTCCCAGGGCCTCGGGGCTCCGTGGAGGGGTCCAGGTCGAGGCTCTTTGGGGGGCAGCTTGTGTCATCGTGGTGGGGCCCCCCCTCGGTTGCCCGCCCGACTGCCTCGACCAGCGAATCGGTCCGAGTGCCGTCGGTGGCCGTTGGCCCGAGGGGGGGGGGAGTCCAAGGAGACTCTGGTTCTGGACAACCCTCTGGTGGGACGGCAAAAATGAGGGGAAGTGTATGTAAGGTATGAGCTGGCATACGTATATACATATATATGTATACATATGTGTATACATGTACATACATACATACATACATACATACATACATGCATGCATGCATACATACAAACATACATACAAACATACAAACATACATACACACATATATACACATATGTACATACATACATACATACATACATACATACATACATACATACATACATACATGCATACATACATACATACATGCATACATACATACATACAGACATGCATATACATATATATATATATATATGCATGCACACACATATACATACATACATACATACATACATACATACATACATACATACATACATACATATATACATACATACATACATACATACATACATACATACATACATACATACATACATACATGCATACATGCATACATACACACACATACATACATACATACATACATACATACATACATACATACATACATACACCCATACACACATACACACACATACATACATACATACATACATACATACATACATACATACATACATACATGCATGCATGCATGCATGCACGCATACATACATGGACACATACATATAAATAGACACACATACATACATATATACATACATGCATACATACATATGGAGGCTCCCCGGATAGGTCAAGAGGGCCTCGAGAGCGCCCCAAGAGAGCCCCAAGAGCGACCCAAGAGAGCCCGAAGAGCGCAACAGTTCAAGGTCTCCGGCCTGAGAGGCTCCTAGGACGCCCCCAGAGGCCATCCAGAGGCTCCCAAGAAGCCCTGTGAGGCTCCCAAGAGGCCCCCCGGAAGCCCCATAGGCTCGCAAGGGGCCCCCAGGGAAGGCCCTGCGGGCCCCCAAGACACCGCGGTAAATCGCATTTCCCAGACAGCTTTCCGGGAACATGATTCCTTGGGCTTCCGCCCATCGCCCCAACCATGTTTCCAATAGGGTTGCCGACAAGGCCAAAATGCGCCCCTCGGTAAGCCCCCAGAGGCCCCCGTCTTAAGAGAGCCGACGGTAAGCTTCCAGGTAACATGGTTCTCTATCTCGGAGTATGTCCGGGGGGGGGCGGCGGGCCGCTGCCTGTTCCCCCCATGGGTGCCCACCGGGGGTTGTGGGGGGGGGGTCCACAGCTCCCGAGGCGCCCCGAGCCCGCCCCGAAACAGGCCACGACAGGCGAAGGGGGTCCCGAGAGGGCCCAAGACGGTCCCTAGAGGCCCCGAAGACGCCCAAGATGCCCTCAAGACAGCCGACGAGGACTCCAACACGCTCCAGGACGGACTCGAGAGGCTCCCCAAGAGGGCCCTGGGAGGCAAGATTCACTCATTTTCCGAGTGTTTTGGATTTGGGCGTTCTCGCTTTTCCCGCTTTCCAGCGCTCCCTAACGGCCTCGGAGGCCCTTCAGATCGTTGCAAGACGGCCCACGTGGCCCCGAAGAGGGCCCCAAGACGGCCCAGGAGGCTCCCCAGACAACACAAGTGTGCCCCAAGAGCGCCCCAAGAGAAGGCCCAGAGGGGTCCCGAGGCGGCCCAGGCCCGCCCCGAAGCAAGCCACGACAGGCTAATGGAGGTCCCGAGAGGGCCCAAGACGGTCCCTAGAGGCCCCGAAGACGCCCAAGTTGCCCTCAAGACGGCCGACGAGGACCCCAAGACGCTCCAGGATGGACTCAAGAGGCTCCCCAAGAGGACCCTGGGAGGCAAGATTCACTAATTTTCGTATGGGTTTTGAAGGATTTAGGCGTTCTCGCTTTCCCCGCTTCCCAGCGCTCCCTCACGGCCTCGCTCGGAGGCCCTGCAGATCGCTCCAAGACGGGCCACGAGGCCCCGAAGAGGGCCCCAAGAGGGGGCCCAGAGGGGGACCGCCAACCGATATTTCGAGGTCTCTGGCCCTAGAGGCCGCCTGTAGACCCTGGAGGCCACCAAGAGGCTCCCACGAAGCCCTGTGAGGCGCCCAAGAGGCCCCCAGGAAGACCCAAGAGACCCCCAAGGGGCTCCCAGGGAACGCCCAAGAGGCCCCCCAACACACCCCAAGAAATCATGTCCCCATGGAACCTTCGGGGGACATATTTCGTCATGGGCCCGAGAGTTCCCGGAGGCCCCCAAGGGGCCACCAGGGAACGCCCAATAGACCCCCCAACACACCCCAACAAACCATGTCCCCAGAAAGCTTTCCGGGGACATGGTTCATCATGGGCCCGTGAGTCTCTGGAGGCTTCGAAGTACCATTATGCTACAGGAGAGCTGTCTGGGAAGTTGACCGGGAACATGAGTGATCGCATTATCGCGGCCCTCCGCAGATCGTTTCGCACAAAGTTGCCCCAAGTGCCCTCTCGAACCGACGACGACGACGACGAAACGACAAAGACGAGGACGACGACGACGAGGACGACGACGACGACGACGACGACGACGACGACGACGACGACGACGACGACGACGACGACGACGACGACGACGACGGCACGCCCCAACAGGCTCGCCAAGACGCCCCCCAAACCCATGCTCCCAGAAGGCCTTCTGGGAACCCGATTCGTCCGGCCTCCGCCCCCCTACACAATACTGCGCGCCGCGGTGTAACGCGGATAAGGGGCTGCGGAGCAGGCACGCAGGAGCGCGGTGAGATCCTTGTGGTGGGTCATGATCCAGGTGCGGGGTGGGCCCCCGCATGCGCGTAAGTGGAGATCATTGTGGGAGGGGGGGCATGCGAACCCAGCCACTGGGGCCGTACGTGCAGGTGCCTACGGGGCCACGGTCCTCGCCAGGGGTGCACCGAAAGGAGGAGAGCCGCCACGCGAACCCTGCCACTGGGGCTGGAGGTGGAGCTCCCTGAGAGGCCTCGGTCTTCATAACGGGTATGCCGAATAGAAGGTGAAGCGCCATGCGAGCCCTGCCACTGGAGCAGTTAGGTGGAGTTTTTTTTTGGGGGGGGGTAAAAATGTGGCAGGGGGCGGGGGGGTGAAAAAAAACGTGGCAGGGGCGGGCGAAAAGGGCGGGAGTCCGCCATGCGTCGTGGTCCAGCATAGGGACCTTGCCGTGTGGATCTTCTGTGGAGCTCCTGCCACGAAACCGAGGGTATGCCAGAATGAGCGTGGTCAGGCATACGGACCTTGCCATCGGGGCCTTCTGTGGAGGTCCCTATGGGGCCACGAAGCGCGCGAGGGGTGTGCCAGAATGGGCGTGGACAGGCATACGGGCCCTGCCATTTGGGCCGTCTGTGGGGCTCCTGTGGGGCCACGGTGTAAGGGGTGTGCCGAAGAGGGGACATGCGGAGGGCAGAGGCAGGGAGGAGGAGAAGGAGGAAGAGGAGGAGGAAGGAAGAAGGAGGCGGGGCGCTGCGCATTGAAAACGAGGACCCAACACCACAGGATGGTCGGGAGCAAAATACCTGTGGACATGCTCTGCGTGGAAAACGTCTTCGGCGTCTAGGCGTGAACGGCATTGCGATTGGGGATATGAGTTCGCATGTCACCGAGCCTTGCCGAGAGGGGTGAGGGTTATTTGGGCTTTTGAGCGGCGTTTGACATGAAGAATGTGTTGGACAGTCTTCACACTTGGCTTGCGCTAAGGGAGTCTCTTGGGAAATGAGTTAAGAGCTTCTTGGATATTTCTGTGGGGCCTCGTGGGGGGCGCTCGGGGGCCTCTGGGGGCGTCGGTGGGAGCCTGCTGGCGGTCTCGGGGCCCATCTTGAAGTGAAAGGCTCCAAATGTCAGTTGGAGTCCCTCTTCGGGGCCCCTTTCGGGGCCGCCTTGAGATATTATTGGGCCCATCTTCGAACACCCAAGAGAGCCCAGGAGCGCCCCAGAATCTTGGGTTCGAGCCCTGACAGCATCCAATGCCGAAGACCCTAAGGGACTTGAGGACACTCCACGGTGGTGGATGTATCGGCCACGCCGCGGGTGGAGGAGGAGGAGGAGGAGGAGGAGGAGGAGGAGGAGGACCCGGAGGAGGAGCAGGAGGAGGAGGAGGAGGAGGAGGAGGAGGAGGAGGGGAGAAGAAGACGGGGAGGGGGAGGGGAAGTGGAAATGCTGGGGGAGTCCAGGAGCTCTGAGGCCCGCGCCCCGCGAGGCCCTCTTCCGCTGCCTCCCCGAGACATCGGATGATAATGGTGTTGGTGACGATAGCAGTGATGATGGCGTTGGCCAGGGCGATATAATGGTTTGCCACTTGCGCATGATGGGGATCATGATGATCGCACGCCAGGCGGGAAGATGGCGGAGCTACGACCGCACAGGAATCTGCACGGCCATTCCGCAGCAAGGGCGCGCGTTGCCCGGGCCCTCAGAGTGACCGCGACCTCCGTCGGCGAGCGGTGCAGGTGCTGCTCGCAGCACCAGGCCGCGCAGCGCTCCAGCGTCGTGTGCACGGCCAGCGTGCTCTGTCGGCAGTCGTGCACGATGTGCGCAGCCCCGAGCGATTCGGTGGAGCGCCCACGCGTGCCGCATGCGGGCAGGTGGCTCCAAGCAGCAGCCACACGTGTCTTGGTTCAGATGTGGCGCCGTGGTGTACATCAGGAACCACCGACCGTGCGTTGGAACCTGGTTGCATCGAAGAAGGGAGCAGATGGTGTCAAAGGTGAGCCAAGCCAGTCAGATAGCTACGTGCTGACCGGCTGGCAGGGTTGGTTTTCCCATGCTCGGTCATATCGATAACGCACAGACCCATGCGGCAGATTGCCACCATCATACATGTGCACGCTCAGAGCAACGTAAACATTACCCTGGCGAATGGCCCAACCAGATGCAAGTGTGACAACTGCAAGGCATGTGTGACGATGGCGGTGGAGCTCGTCCTGGTATTGGTCCACGACACGTGTGAGGGGCGCGCTGAATTTGGAAACAATCGCATGTGGACGTACCCATTGGGGCTTGCTTCAGGTGGAGCTCCCTGCGGGGGGTCACGAAACGCGTGAGGAGCGCGCCGAAATAGGGGGAAGCGCATGTGGACGCACCCACTGGGGCCTTAGGTGGAGCTATCTTTGGGGGGACGACAGGGACGTGTGAGGGGTGCGGTGAAATGGGGGAATTTCATGTGGACGCATTGCAGCTTTAGGTGTAGCTCCTCATGTGGCCGCGAATGTGTGACCGATGTTCCGAAATGGGCGGGGGAACGGAATGTGGACGCACCCATTGGGGCTTCATTATTTGACCGAGGTGCGCCTGAATTGGGGGGAGCCGCATGTGAACGCACCCGTTGGGGCCTTCGGTGGAGCTCCTCATGGGCAACGAAATATGTGAGGGGCGTGTCGACATGGACTTGCAGAGAGCAGAGGCAAGGAGAGGAGCAAGGGACGGAGGAGGAGGAGCAGCAGGAGGAGGAGGAGGAGAAGGAGTATGAGGGAGGATGCGGGGCGCTGCGGATTCAAAACGCGGATCTAGCTCAACACAGGATGTTTGGAAAGAGTGGCCGATGTGTGTGTGTGTGTTTGGGTAGCCTGGCTTTGTCGCAACGTACGATGAGGATCGTCGCAACCGTCATCCTTCATCCCTAAACATGTTCATTCAGACAAGTTTGGCTCAAGGTAGCGGCGCAGGTGTCAGAAGTTGAGCTTGGCATGAACTGCGGCGGTGGCGCCACGGGCGGGGCCCGTGAAGAGGAAGCAGGCGGTTGCGCGGTGATGCACGACGGCAACGAGTGCAGCAAATCGACCTTGGTGTCGACGTCAACTGTAGCCGAGGTCCTCGCGAAGCTCTCAGTGCTTCGCGGCTCGCTTGCGAACGGCCAGACAGCTGTTGGCACAGATGAGATGGTTGGCAGACTTTCTCAGAACAGCAGCTCAGCTAGCAAAACAGCATTACATTGGAGTTCAGAGCGCGGCACCAGAACTACGACAAGTGCAAGCAGCAAACACGCCAGAGCGCCCAAGCAGCAGAGTCTCGGGGGCGTGACGACGAGCAAGGAGAGCCGCGAGCAGTTGTCGTGGAAGGCCACTTTCATCGAGCTGCGCGACGACGAGCGCCCGGGCTCACTCAGTCCTAGGCCTTCCAGCGAGCCCTGCAGCGAGTCGTCTTCCAACCGCAGCACGTTCTTCGACGCCGACCGCATCTGCATGGCTGCGCTGTCGAAGCACATGGAAGAGGCGTGGGCCTCGAACGACCGGAAGACGATGAGGAAGTTCTTGTCCGCGGACCCGAAGGGCGACTCCCAGGACGAGGCCTACGAAGAGGGAGCAGACGATCGCGCGGTGTTGCACGGCGCCGACGCACGCAGCTCGGCACAGGCGCCCGTGAACGGCTCGGCTGCGAACGGCCAGACGGGTCCGAGCATGGATGCGGCGGGCAACGGCCTGTCGGAGGGCAGCAGCGCAGGCTCGGTGTCCGAGCGCGGGGCCAGGATCCCAGGGACGCGAAGCCACGGGCTCGCCAGAGCGCCCAAGAAGCAGAGCCTTGGGGACGCGACGAGCAAGGAGAGCCGCGAGCAGTTGTCGTGGAAGGCCACGTTCCTCGAGCTGCGCGACGACGAGCACCAGGGCCTACTCAGTCCTCGGCCTTCCAGCGAGCCCTGCAGCGAGCCCTCTGCCAGCCGCAACGAGGTCTTCGACGCCGACCGCCTCAGCACCGCTGCGCTGTCCAAGCACATGGAAGAAGCCTGGGCCGCAAACAGCCGTGAGACGATGAGGACGAGCCTCGAAAAGCGGCGCTTGTCAGCCGCCGCGGAGGCTATTGGCAACCTCCCCGATCAGCTGAACAGCGTTGTGCAGAACAAGGCTAAGAGCCTCGCCGAAAGCGTCAAAACCGACCTGGCCTTGGTACTGAAGGCAATTCGCCGTAGCGGTGGGGACGATGATGTTGTCGACGTAGCCATCGATGAGTTGGGGAAAATCCCAGAGATCATCAGGAGCTCGTTTGACTCTAAGATATTGGAGGCGAATGGCGCGATGCGACTGAGGCTAAGTGCTATCATGCAGATCATCAAGAGTAACACACCTGAGAGCAAAGAAATGGTGACGCAGTTGTGGACTATCCCCGAGGAGCTGGAGCAGATCACTGGGGAGGCGGTTGATCAGGCCGTGCAGGAGTCCAAGCGGGAGGCAACTAGGCATTGCGATCGCGTGCTAAGGAGCTTGCCGCAGGACGCAGGGGTGAGTCGACGGGCTTTGAAGGACGCAAAACTACACATCGCGGAAGCGGTGCCCGAAATGTATTCCGAGACAATGCGGGCCTTGAGGCGCACGACCAATGCGAATGTGAAGCATGCCGTGGCCCACGTAGACGATCCCAACACGGTGCCGGTCACGAACTGTTTGATCGCCGACGTGCTTCTGAGGGCAAAAGCGGGCACGTTGCCGCACACAGACGGCGCGGGCATGCCCCAGTCCAGCTATTGGGCGACCGACATCGAGGACCCCAGCGCGCTCGCGGGCGAGGGAGACCCTGCCGCACCTGCCAGTGTCGACGCCAGCGCCATGGGCGCTAGCCACCAGAACGCTGGGAGCTTCGGCCACCCGGAGATGTGCGTACGGCCGTGCTTGTATTTCTTGCGGGGCCAGTGCACGAACGGCGGCGCGTGCAGGTTCTGCCACTACCAGCACCCAACCCGGCCCGTGCACCTCGGGAGGCAGCACAGGAAGACCCTGGAGGCAATGACAGCGGTCGAGTGTTTCGGCATCTCGGCGCCCATCCTCGAAAGGAAAATGACCATGATGAACTTGGCCACGGACACGCTCAAGACGCACATCAGCCAGCAGCGCACGGGGCTCGGGGGGGCCACCGCTGTCAGCCGGGTCAAGCCTCGGGAGCTGCGGACTTTGGAGAAGGCTTTTGGAGCGTTGTCCATGCGGTCGCTGCTGGTTGTTCTGCAGAGGAAGTTGGGGCAGCAGGCCTCGATCGAGAAGTCGTGCGTGGACGCGCTGCTCCACGAGTTGCGCGGCGCGGGGTTCCTAGTTGACACCGGGGAAAAGGCCCACGAGGACGCCTGAGCACGGCCAGCCCCGCCCTAGTCCTGTGTCCTCCTCCTCCTCCTCCTCCTCCTCCTCCTCCTCCTCCTCCTCCTCCTCCTCCTCCTCCTCCTCCTCCTCCTCCTCCCAGTAGCCCTTGATGAGAGCCCCAAAGGACTGGCACAGGGTGGAGCCCAGCCGCGTCACAGTGATGGAGGTTGGTCCATCAGGGAGGAATCATTACCCTCTCTTCTGAGTGTTAGTGCACGGTCTGGCCGTCAATGCGTGAGCGTAGCAAGATTTAGTTCGCATTGCGTCCATTTTTAACGCCGCCAGGTTGCCGAGCATCTGCTCTTGTTCCCGCACTTCTGGTCGATACCTCTGTGCGGAGTTGAGCTTTCCACACTGGCCCGGACGCATGGCCGCCAGGGCAGTCAGCCGATCGATCTTTCGATCGAACAGTCAGGCAGTCGATAGGCCAACCAATCAGGCCACGTACCAATCTGCACTACGATCAACGAGGCAATCGATCCATCAATCAAGCCATTATATCACCGACATGTCGATCCTTCGATCTGGCATGCTCTCCTGTATCGGAGTCAAAGCTAAGATGTTGGTGTCAATTGCGATGCTCGTCCTCATCTTCCTGCTTATGTTCATCCTCCTCCCCCTCCTCCTCCTCCTCCTCCTCCTCCTCGTTGTCTTCCTATGTTCCTCTGGCTCCTCCTCTTCGCACTACACCTCTTCTTATCCTCGGGTTCTTTCATGTCGCCCTCCTTGCTCCGATCTGCTTGTTCCTCGCCCTCCATCTCCTCCTCCACCTTCTCCTCCTCCGTATGCCCCCCCGCTTCCCGCGCCAGCCCCTTCCTCAGCTTCGACCGAAGCTCTCGCCAAGGAGACGGGCGGGGGATGGGCGGGGAACGGGAGCCGAGGCAAGACGAGTGGAGGAGAAGGGCTGGGGGGAGGGAGAGGGGAGGGGCTCCAGAAACAAGGAGCACGTGCTGGCATTCCCCCCGCCCCTCCGAGCAGGGACTGGCAAACGGTCTGACACCGCCCGAGACGCCGGAGGCACAGAAGTTGCCGCCAGTTGACCCCTCCTTTTCTCCCTCGTCGTCCTCCTCCTCCCCTCCTCTAGGCTGGCGCTCTGCCTGGTGGAGTCCCACTCCTCTCAGTGAGGAAGCTGGCAGCTGGCAGCCGACAAGTTGGCACAGATGCTGACTCATACTTCGAGCGACTGGCATTTTCACCGCCTGGGACAGGGGCCATAAAAGAGCTGCCCAGGTCGACCTCCGACACTGGCATCGCCGTGCAAACCTTTTCGTTGCCGCCAGTCTGAGTCTGGCCAGATACTACGCCCCTTGCCTCCGCGCTTCCACGGCCTCTCGGCACATCAGCTGCAACCGCGGAAGCGCTGGCCAGGCAGGGGATCCTTGGGTCTGGCCCTCGGGCAGCCATTTTGGCCGCGGGAGCAGCTGGCAGGGGTCTGCACCAATGTGCTCACTCGAGCGCCCCCACTCGCATTCCCGGCTGCAAAGGCCGCGCCTGTGGGTGGTGACAGATTCAAAACGGTCTGACATGTCCAGTTCGGCAGAGGACGACACTTCGTCGAAGGGCTCGCGATATCGGGGTCATTCGGCCACGATCGTCGAACGACCCGCTTGCGAATCTATTTCTTTCTTCGATCACGCAGGTCCAAGCCTGTTGATCATTGGCCCACGGTCAGCCAGCCATTTTTGTGAGTACAGAGCCTTGCACGATTGAGCGCGCCGAGGGAAGACTTCTAACATGGGTGACTGAACCTTCATTCCAGAATGTTAGTCGACGCTTCTCCGGAAAAAGACGCGCAGCGCATAGTTGCGGCATAGAAGTCAAACGTACATGTTTTGGTACCGGAGCTGCCTGCTCAACTTGATGTAGATATGGCAGTTTTGACCTCAGATGTATGGACCATGAAGGTGTCAATGCGTGACGATCTGACAAGCCAAATCGCGGCAATGATATTCGAAGCACGAGTCGCATGTTCAACACGGAGATTCGTCAACATTGATGTTGTGTCTGCGTTTAGTTTGCGGCACGGTGCCAGTTGCGGACTTCAGTTGCAACGATTGCTTGTACGGTATTCATTCGTCGCATCGCAATTTTTTTGGAGTACAGCATCGCCAACCGAGGTATGGGATGATACCGCGCTTGTTTTGCAATGTTGTTGAGCTGGGATGTCATCACAGATGTTGCACATCGGTGTATAAGAGTGCCCAAAATCACACATTCAGGTTAAGTTTTGATTACACCGAGGGGTTCGACCTCCTCCTTCTCCTCCTCCACCTCCTCTCCGCATGGTATTGCATATGACGTCTTGGTCGACTGCGGCAGATCTCGCTGAAATCCGGAAGCCTGCATTTGGCAAACCAGAGAAATCGAGGTCCAGTGCAGGTCCGCGTGGCCGGCTCGTCCGCTGGACTCCCCATGCCGCGTAGGAAGTGACGATTTTTGGTGGTCCAGTTGCGCCCGAGAAGGCGAAGTTTGGTTCAGGTCTGGTTTGGGCATGCGTGGCGAAGCACCCCACTGGAACTCCATGGGGACGGTAAGTCACGACGCTCCTACCTAGGAGGGCATGTTACTGAACCCCATGGAGCGCAAGCTGACAACACAGAGCTACGATCGAAAAAGAGCCAGAGTTTTGAGAGACCACGAAAGCATAGAGAGCAGTCGAGCAGGAGGGAGGTGAAAGGAAGGGGGGGAAGGACGACGACCAGGAGGCAGCAGGAAAACAGGGAATAAGGAGTATTCGGAGCGAAGGCCCAACCAACCATCAGTGACCTGATCTAGGCCCGGCGAAAGAAAGGAAGGCTGGGAATGAACCCAACTCGGCCCCAATTCGGGGCTATGCGATGAATCGCATTGTAATGAGGTGCCATACAACTCAAAGCACAGCGCCGCATAGCAACGCATAACATGAAACCGCCGCGTGTATCACTATAGAACACAATGCTGCAACCTTGCACAGCACAGTATTGTATAGCCCAGCATGGCACAGCATGGCGCAGCGTAGCATGGTGTCGTGTTGCACTGCATGGGCTATAATTTCATGTAAGAAGGCTGCACAACGCAGCGAAGCATAATCAGAGTGATGGGACCGGATGTTCTTACAGCGTCCCCGGGTGCGTGGGCGAAGTAGAGTTCCACGACGCGGATGTGTGTTGTGATTCCCCACATGTTTCGTGGGGTTTTGGTGTTCATCCTTGCCGCGTCGCACCCGCGTCTCCCGCACACCTCCCTTCCTCCTCCTCCTCCTCCTCCTCCTCCTCCTCCTCCTCCTCCTCCTCCTCCTCATCATCATCATCATCATCATCATCATCATCATCATCATCATCATCCTTCTCCTTCTCACGCAGCGCAGCACAACACAGCACAGCACTGCTCAGCACAGCTCAGCTCAGCACAGCACAGCACAGCACAGCACACACACACACACACACACACACAAGCCCTCCACCTCCTTCCTCCCTTCACCCACGCGCAGCACCTGCACGGCACGTACAGGACCACATGGGGGTGAGCTGGGGGTGGGAGCGCTATCCGTTTCGGGCTCGCACGGCGAGAGGGGGTGCGCAGGGGGTGGTCCCTCAGCGCGGTCTCTCTACGCGCCAATGTTGCACGGCCTAGTAGGCGTGTCACTTTCTCGACACCAGAGGAGGTGCGCAGGGGGTGGTCCCTCAGCGCGGTCTCTCTACGCGCCAATGTCGCAGGGCCTAGCAGGCGTGGCACTTTCTCGACACCAGAGGGGGTGCGCAGGGGGTGGTCCCTCAGCGCGGTCTCTCAACGCGTCAATGTCGCAGGGCCTAGCAGGCGTGGCACTCTCTCGGGGTGCGCAAGCGGTGGTCCCTCACCCCGGTGTCTATACGCGACAATGCCGCAGGGCATAGCAAGGGTGGCGGTTCCTCGACACCAGAAGGGGTGCGCAGGGGGTGGTCCCTCACCCCGGTGTCTATACGCGCCAATGTCACAGAGCCAAACAAGCGTGGCACTTTCTCGACACCAGAAGGGGTGCGCAAGGGGTGGTCCCTCAGCGCGGTGTCTATACGCTCCAATGTCGCAGGACCTAGCAGGCGTTGCATTTTCTCGACACCAGAAGGGGCGGCAGGGGGCCTCCGCAGCCGTTGATGAACCTGCCCGCTCCGAACCACATATCGTACCAGCATTCGGAGGGAGAGGGAGGGCGAGGACAGGAGGCGGAGGACGGAGGAAGCGAAGGGAGGAGGGAGACTGCACGCTCGAGTCGAGCGCCTGGGGCCTCCAGGGACGCAGATGGACCTGCTGGCCCGCCGGGCCCGGGGCCGCCGAGCGGGCCCAGGGGCCGCCGAGCATCTTTCTTTCTCTCAGATCTGATCAGAGGCTTTCCGCCGAGGATCGCGTTCCATAGTGTTCGTTGCCTCGTGGGCGCCGCAGATCGCTTTCCATGTGATTAGAATTACTCGACCGAGACACCCCATGTACTTATAGTATGGCTGGAGTGATGATAACTGAAGTGAAGCATGGGAGAATGATGTTGGTGGCCGTTGCCCCGCTGATACTTTGCATGTCGAGAAAGGGCCACGACTGTTGACCCCTTCAACATTGGTGCGTATGGAGACCGCGGTGCAGGACCCCCCCTGCCACCCCCTCTGGTGTCGAGAAGTGCCACGTCTGGTAGGCCCTGCGACATTGGCGCGTATGGAAACCGCGGTGAGGGCCGCACCCCCTCTGGTGCGGAGAACACACCACGCCTGCTAAGCCTTGCGACATTCGCTCGTATAGACACCAGGGTGAGGGACCACCCCCTGCGCACCCCTTCCAGTGTCGAGAAAGTGCCACGCCTGTAGGCCCTGCGACGGTGGCGCGTATGCACACTGGGGTGATGGACCACCCCCTGCGCACCCCCTCTGGTGTCGAGACAGTGCCACGCCTACTAGGCCCTGCGACATTGGCGCGTATAGAGACCGCGCTGGGGGACCACCCCCTGAGCACCTCCTCTGGTATAGAGAGAGAGAGAGAGAGAGTGCCACGCGTGCTAGGCCCTGCGACATTGGCGCGTATAGACACCCCTTCTGCGCACCCCCTCAGGCATTGCACACTGGGGTCCTGCGACACTGGGGTGAGGGACCACCCCCTGCGCACCCCCTTCTGGCATCGGGAAATCACCAGCCTTACTGGGCCCTGCAACATAGGCGCGTAGAGAGACCGCGCTGAAGGACCACCCCTTGCGCACCCCCTCTGGTGTCGAGAAAGTGCCACGCTTGCTAAGCCCCGCAGCGATGGCGCGATTAGAGACCGCGCTGAAGGGCCACCCCCTGCGCACCCCCCCTGGTGTCGAGAAAGTGCAACGCCTGCTAGGCCCTGCACTGGCGCGTAGAGAGACCGCACTGCGGCATTGTCGCGTATAAACACCGGGGTGATGGACCACCCCTTGCGCACCCCCCCGGGTGTCGAGAGAGTGCCACGCCTGCTAGGCCTTGCGACATTGGCGCGTAAAGAGACCGCGCTGAGGGACCACCCCTTGCGCACCCCTTCCCGTGTCGAGAAAGTGCCACGCGTGCTAGGCCGTGCGACACTGGCGCGTATAGAGACCGCGCTGAGGGACCACCCCCTGCGCACCTCCTCTGTTGTCGAGAAAGTGCCGCGCGTGCTAGGCCCTGCGACATTGGCGCGCATAGACACCGGGGTGAGGGACCACCCCCTGCGCACTCCCTTCTGGTGTCGAGAACCCTGCGACACTGGCGCGTTTAGAGACCGCGCTGAAGGACCACCCCTTGTGTCGAGAAAGTGCCACGCTTGCCAGGCCCTGCAACACTGGCGCGTATAGAGACCGCGCTGAGGGACCACCCCCTGCGCACCCCTCTAGTGTCGAGAAAGTGCCACGCGTGCTAGGCCCTGCGACATTGGCGCGTATAGAGACCGCGCTGAAGGACCACCCTTTGCGCACCCCGTCTGGTGTCGAGAAATTGCCACGACTGCTAGGCCTTGCAACATTGGCGCGTAGAAACACCGGGGTGAGACACCAACCCCTGCGCACCCCCTTCCGGTGTCGAACAAGTGCCACGCCTCCTAGGCCCTGCGACATTGGCGCGTGTAGAGACCGCGCTGAGGGACCACCCCCTGCGCACCTCCAGTGGTGTCGAGAAAGTGCACCACGCCTGCTAGGCCCTGCAACATAGGCGCGTACAGAGACCGCGCTGAGGGACCACCCCCTGCGCACCCCCTCTGGTGCCGAGAACGTGCCACGCGTGCTAGGCCCTGCAACATAGGCGCATACAGAGACCGCGATGAGGGACCACCCCCTGCGCACCCCCATTGGTGTCGTGTCGAGAAACTGCCACGCGAGCCAGGCCCTGCAACATAGGCGCGTATAGAGACCGCGCTGAGGGACCACCCACTTGCGCACCCCCATCTGGTGCAGAGAAAGTGCCACGCCTGCTAAGCCCTGCAACATAGGCGCATATATAGAGACCGCGCTGAGGGACCACCCCTTGCGCACCCCTTCTGGTGTCGAGAAAGTGCCACGCCTGCTAGGCCCCGCAACATTGGCGCGTATAGAGACCGCGCTGGGCCACCACCCCCTGCGCACCCCCTCTGGTGTCGAGAACTTGCCACGCGTGCTAGGCCCTGCAACATTGGCGCGTAGAGAGACCGCGCTGAGGGACCACCCCTTGCGCACCCCCTTCTGGCGTCGAGAAAGTAGCTGTGCTGAGCTGTGCGAGATGTGCTGTGCTGAGTAGTGCTGTGATGTGCTGCGTACGTGCTGTGTGTCAATGTGCTGTGTGCTGTGTTGTGTTGTGTACGTGCTGTGTGTCAATATGCGATGTGCTGCGCGTGGGTGAGGTAAGAAGGGGGAGGAGGAGGAGGAGGAGGAGGAGGAGGAGGAAGAGGAGGAGGAGGAGGAGGAGGAGGGGAGGTGAGGGAGACGCGGGTGAGACGCGGCAGGGAAGAGAACCAGAACCCCACGAAACATGTGGGGAACAAAAACTTGTTCCCCACATCCTGAGTGGGGTTCTTGTTTTCCCAGAACATCCTCTCCTCCTCCTCCTCTCCTCCTCCTCCTCCTCCTCCTCCTCCTCCTCCTCCCGCTTCCTCCACCATCCCATACTGTATCATACCATACCAATACCATGCCACTCCATACCATACCTTACCATACCATACCATGCATCCACCATCCCATACCATACCATGCCTTTCCTCACACCATGTTATTTATCAGGTTTCGTGCCCCTCCCACCCCTCCAGGGAGGCCCCGCCTGAGCGAGCAGGGTATTCAGGGTATTCGCACACCATGTTATTTATCAGGTTTCGCGCCCCTCCCACCCCTCCAGGGAGGCCCCGCCTGAGCGAGCAGGGTATTCGCACACCATGTTATTTATCAGGTTTCGTGCCCCTCCCACCCCTCCAGGGAGGCCCCGCCTGAGCGAGCAGGGTATTCGCACACCATGTTATTTATCAGGTTTCGTGCCCCTCCCACCCCTCCAGGGAGGCCCCGCCTGAGCGAGCAGGGTATTCGCACACCATGTTATTTATCAGGTTTCGTGCCCCTCCCACCCCTCCAGGGAGGCCCCGCCTGAGCGAGCAGGGTATTCGCACACCATGTTATTTATCAGGTTTCGTGCCCCTCCCACCCCTCCAGAGGGGCCCCGCCTGAGCGAGCAGGGTATTCGCACACCATGTTATTTATCAGGTTTCGTGCCCCTCCCACCCCTCCAGGGGGGCCCCGCCTGAGCGAGCAGGGTATTCGCACACCATGTTATTTATCAGGTTTCGTGCCCCTCCCACCTCTCCAGGGAGGCCCCGCCTGAGCGAGCA
>CAUYUJ010004481.1:90000-92500 GCA_963575745.1 Prorocentrum cordatum
AGGTGCTCTCGGCGCGCAGCAGCTAACAAGTTACTTGTTTCCTGCGGCGGTCAGCTGCACCCCCCCTTTCCACTGCAAAGGTGCTCTCCGCGGGTTGCATCCACCCCTGGACACACCAGGTGACTGGAGACGCCCCCCGGCTCCGCTGCGGGCTGGCCGCGGTGTGGGACGTCGCGCCTCCCGCCGCTTCGGCCCGGTGGGTGTCCCCCACTGTGCCCCCGGGGTTCGCCCGCAGCGGCCGTGGTGGCCATGACGAAGGGCCCGTCGGACAGGCAGCGCTGAAGTCTCCACCCCACGGGCCGACCCACAGCGATGTCAGCGGCTCGGCATCAGTGGACCTCTTCGCGGCAGGACGGCACAGTGGCGCTTGGGCAGTCGCCAGCTTCCACCGGCACTGGGAGTTGTGTGCCCGAGGGCCTTGCTCTGAGTGTTGCAGCCTCTGTACAGCCTGTGTCTCGCGCATCGTCGCGTCCACACTTGGGCCTATCCGCCGCAGGCGCCGGACTCGATGCGTTTGGTGCCGTTGGCCCCCCCCCAGCTGAGCGGAGGATTTTGAGGGCTGCGCGCTGAGTGGTTCAGCCTTCCGCGCTCGCTTTGCCTCTTGTTTTCCACCGCGGGCAGCCCGGTTTCCCGGGCATTTGTTTTCCAGCCAGCCGGGCCGGCGGCTTGGAGTTTGGCGCCGCACCGGCGACTCACTCCGCTGCATTCGCACTCGCTGCCGCTTGTTCACTTCGGTTTACCGTGCGGCGCCATTGTGCGTCTGCTGGTGAATTTAGATCATTTTGTTCTGTGCATGTGCAACTACGCGTTTGTTGTGCAGGTGCGAACCGGCTTGCCAACGTGGCGGTTGTGTTCGTAAATTCGTATCGTGCCGCTTGCCCCAGACTTTGCCCCTCGCCGCCAGACCGTTGTCGCGCGGCCGCAGACTAACAAATCCCCACCAGCCTCTGCGTGTTTATGGTCGCGCCGCCGCGCCATTTTGGCTGCGCTTACTTGCTGGTCGCCACCGGTATCTCCACGCCACCGGGTTGGGAGTTTCGTTTCTGGCTCTTCTGAGTGGCTGCCCGCGCGCTCGCTTCGCTTGCCTCTCTTTTCTTGCTGCCTAGTCGCGGCCCGACTAGTGTTCGGGCGGCTTTCAACTTACTTCACGAGCCCGCAGACCAAAACGCATCCCCACCAGCTCATCCAAAACCGACGCCGAGGCGATTTGAGACGATCCTGGATGCGCAGGAGCAAAATGGGGGACAGCCACTAGCGCTCGATAGGAGGAGGAGGAGGACGAGGAGGAGGAGGAGGAGGAAGAAGCAGGGGATGGATGGATCATGGAGGAGGGAGAAGGATGATGAATTTGCGGGTGAGGAGGAGCAGCAGGAGGAGGAGAAGGAGGAGACGGAAGAGGAAGAGGAGGAGGAGGACGGCGAAATGAAGAGTCGTTGTAGGCGCCCTCCCAGGCCCATTTAGCCCGCGCAGCGGTACTTCCGTAGCTGTGCGTGCTGGCTCAGAGAAAAAGATGGCGCCCGCCCCGCCGTGCGCGCGCGGCCGGCCGGCCCCTTCCCACCCTTATGGCCAGACCTAAGCTGAACGGGCACATTGCCACGCATATTCATGGCGTGGAGGACTTCGACCCCAGGTTCATTTAACCTGAGGATAAACTTGAGCAAGAGGCTTCAAAAAGATGATGATGAACAACCGAACAACATGGTAAAACCTATGCCAATGTCATCAATCGACTGGCAAAATATTGGTTATCAGCCGAATGTTCCGTCTTCGACGAAAGTGGCTTTACCTGATGGAGGAACGAGGTTCCTTCCATTCAAAAAGGATGTACGTCCTGATGAGCGCCCTGACGCAGGATCACGCAATGATGAAAAGTGTGGTAGTTTCTGAATCCGACTCCATCGACGAAGTTGAGAAGTCGCGCCCACGCCCTCGCAGGAAGATTTCTTGGAACTTCTCGCACCCAGAAGAACCTCGTCCAAGCGCGCCACAGCCCAAAAACAAGACCATCTCCCAGCCAGGACATGACGGAGATGAAGTAGAAGACCTCGCCCCGCTCGATGACCGCATGAACGCACCCGAGCACCCTTCGAGCGACGACCACGGCGCAGAGACGATATCGTCCGAGGAGAATACCTCGCGTAGATCAACGCCTGCGCCTATTGGTGATAACGAGAGCCTGGGACCGCATGGCTAAGGGCACGAGGTCCATGATCCCGCGTTCCCCGCCCCGCTGGGCGACCCCGCGGCGCGGCGAAGAAGTGCCACCAATGCGCGACGAAGACGCGGCAATCCCGTCAGACGGCCCCCTGGACCGACACCTGGAGGACATCATGGGCGAGGAGCTCGCGGGCGACGGTGTTCGACCGGCGAGCAAACAGAGACGAGAACCTACCAGTCTTTCGGTAACCTCGCGATATCCCGGAGCAGTACCCGATGTTCGTTCCAGGGGGGACTCCTGGGAGCTATGCCCCGGGGGCCCCCAGGAGGACTTCAACGCTTC
>CAUYUJ010004481.1:97500-115000 GCA_963575745.1 Prorocentrum cordatum
GGGTTTGGTGGGGGTCCCCTCGAGGGGGGGGGGGGGGGCCTAGTAGTAGTAGTAGTAGTCGTTCGTCGTCGTCGTCGTCCGTCGTCGTCGTCGTAGTCGTAGTCGTAGTCGTAGTCGTAGTCGTAGTCGTAGTCGTAGTAGTAGTAGTAGTAGTAGTAGTAGTAGTAGTAGTAGTAGTAGTAGTAGTAGTAGTAGTAGTAGTAGTAGTAGTAGTAGTAGTAGTAGTAGTAGTAGTAGTAGTAGTAGTAGTTAGTAGTAGTAGTAGTAGTAGTAGTGTGGTAGTAGTAGTAGTAGTAGTAGTAGTAGTAGTAGTAGTAGTAGTAGTAGTAGTAGTAGTAGTAGTAGTAGTAGTAGTAGTAGTAGTAGTAGTAGTAGTAGTAGTAGTAGTAGTAGTCGTACCAGTAGTAGTCGTAGTACTAGTGGCAGTAGTAGTACTTGTTGTTGTAGTTGTAGTAGTAGTAGTAGCAGCAGCATTTATAGTAGTCGTATTACTAAAAGTAAAAGTAAAAGTAGTAGTAGTAGTAGTAGTAGTAGTTGTGGTAGTAGTAGTGGTAGAGAAAGTAGAAGAGATAGTAGTAGAGATAGTGGTTCAAGTGGTAGTAGTAGTAGTAGTCGTCGTCGTAGTAGTAGTAGTAGTAGCAGTAGTAGTAGTGGCAGTAGTAGTAGTAGTAGTAGTAGTAAAAGTAGTAGTAGTAGTAGTAGTAGTAGTAGTAGTAGTAGTAGTAGTAGTAGTAGTAGTAGTAGTAGTAGTGGTAGTGGTAGTGGTAGTGGTAGTGGTAGTGGTAGTGGCAACATCAGTAGCAGTAGTGGCAGTGGTACTGGCAGTGGTAGTCGTAGTAGTAGGGATTGATTAGTAGTAGTAGTAGTAGTAGCAGCAGCAGTAAGAGTAATGGAAGTAGTAGCAGTGGCAGCAGCAGTAGTGGTAGTAGTAGCACTACTAGTAGTAGGAGTAGCAGATGTAGTAGCAGTAGTTGTAGTAGTAGTAGTCGTCGTAGTTCTTAGTAATAGTACTAGCAGTAATTGTTGTTGTTGTCCTAGTAGTCGTAGCCGTAGTACTAATAGTAGTCGTCGTCGTCGTCGCCCAGTAGTGCTAGTAGTAGTAGTAGTAACGGTGATAGTACTAGTAATAGTAGTAGTGGTGGTGGTGGTGGTGGTAGTAGTAGTAGTAGTAGTAGTGGTAGTGTTAATGGTAGTGGTAGTCGTAGTGTAGATGTAGTGGTAGTGGCAGTAGTGGGAGTGGGAGCAGGAGGGGAAGGCATAGGTGGGTGGAGGAGGGAAAGGATGAGGACGAAGAGGAGGAGGAGGAGGAGGAGAGGGTGTTTGGGAAAAACAGGAATCCCATTCAAGATGTCGGGAAAAGTGTATGCTCCTATTGCTCGCCCCACGCTATTCCCTATGCCTGCTAAGCCAAAGTCTAGTCCCACCCCCTCGCTGGCCCTAGACGTTTCTTTACGCCGGCTGAGCCAAAAAGATGTGTGTGTGCCCCCCCCCACCACACACACACCTGGCCAGACCTAGGCTGTTCCCTGCGACTGCCGAGACAACGTCTCTCCCCCCTCGTCGCCCGCCGTAGACTTGTCCCCACGATTGCCAAACCACAATCGATTTTCCCCCCCTTGCCCGCCGTAGACTTTTTGCTGCGCCTGCTGAAACTAAACTCTACCCCCCACCCGTCACCCGATTCAAGCTTTCCCTTACGCCTGTCAGGCCAACGCGTAGTCCCCCCATCGCCAGCCCTAGACGTTTCTCTACGCCTGGTAAGCCAAAGTCTAGTCCCCCCCCCCCCGCCCGACCTTGATTCTTACGCCTGGCCAGCCAAAGTGTAGCCCCCCCCTCCTTCGCCTGCCTGAGGCTTCCCCTACGCCTTTCAAGGCAAAATATAATCCCCACCCTCGCCGGCCCTCGACGTTTTCCTACGCCTGCTGAGCCACAGTCTAGTCCCCCCGCCCGCCATATACTTGTCCTTGCGCTTGCTGGGCCACAGTTTAGTCCACCGTTCGCCCGCCTTCGACTCTTCCTTACGCCTGCCAAGCCAAAGTCTAGTTCCCCCCCATCACCCACTGTGGGGGCGATCTGGGTCTTGTAATTGGCCAGCACACCACAACACCATTACACCTTCTGGGGAAATAGTGTAGCACACCATCACACTATTTGGGAAATGGCGCACGGTTTACACTATTACACAAGTTTTAAAACGGCGTAGCGTTTACACCACCACACCACTACACCATTACAATATTCTGAAGAGGGTGTACGGTATATACACCATTACACCACTACGCCATGTCAGGGATTGGGTCAAGGTCTACACCACTACACTTGCACCATTCTGGGGAACGCCGTAAGCATCACGCCACTACACCATGCACCAGTACCTCATTCTGGGGAGCGGCACAAGCTTTCTTTTAGGCCATTGCTTTGCTGAACGGGGGGGGGTCGGGCTGGCTGGCTGGATCAGGTTTCTGACAGAGGGGAGAGGGGGGGGGGAGGGGGGGAGGGCAAAACCACCCCCTTTAGCATCCATTTGGGGGAGAGGGCGCCCGTGGCGGGCCATCGTGCTCTCAAGTGCAGTTTTGACCCCCCCCTACGGGCCCTTCGGGGGGGTGAAAATTACATTCTCCGCCCTCAAGGTGTTTCGGAGACGACCGGAAATGGCTTCAAAACGGAACAGTCATCTCTCAAGACGGCCCAACACATCTCGGATACGCTCTATTACCTTATGACACGATCTAGCGCCAAGAGGCGCGCGCGTTGCACATCGTCGAGCAGGAGCCTGCTCGCAAGTGCAGTTTTAGATTTTTATGGGGAGATAAAAAAATCTGTGCCCTCAAGATTTTTCAGAGACGGCCAGAAATAGTTGCAAAGCGGCACATTCAAGTCTCAAGCCGGTTTTGCACTCTCTCGTGCGTGCCATGCTTGTTGTAGCCCGTGGGCGGTGGCAATCCAATCGCGCTCGCAAGTGCAGTTTTGAAAACCCCCTAAGAATTTCTAGGGAGGTGTTTTCAAAGCGCCCTGTGTAAGCTCCCACGGACAAGTCCACCTGTGCCCCGTCGATGCGCGCCACATGGAGTTCCGACCAGAAATCTGAACGGGAATCCAGCCGTGGCGACGAGAGAGCGCTACAGGAATCTCAAACAACATTCAAAGACCTCGATCCTCGACCCCAGCGTCCGGGAGGAAGAGGTCGAGGGCCGCTCGCGAGGAGCTCTGGCGGCGCAAGAGTAGCGCTCCGAGGTGGGATTCGAAAGCCCCCTGAAGATTTTGACGGGGGGGGGTCAAAACGCCCTGCGTAAGCTCAACAGCACCAGTCCACCTTTGCCCCGTCGATGTACGCCACATGGAGTTCCGACTGTAAATCCGAACGGGAATCCAGCCGTGGCGACGAGAGAATGCTACACGAAACACAAAGCAGTTCAAGACCTCGATCATAGACCTTCAGCGTGCAGGTTTCAGAACCCCCGTGAGAATCCTCGGGGGGGGGGGAGCTGCACTTGCGAGCACGATCATGTTCGCAGATATACAACATCCACATTCCTGGTGGTGCAATGGTGCAACCGTGTAGAACTTGCGCCATCCCCCAAAATGCGCAATGGAGTAAGACCCCGGCCAATCCACATGGTACAACGGTGTAGCGGTGTCAAACCTACGCCATTACACACAATGGTGTAAGCATGTACTGGTGCAACGCGTACATCATTCCCATAATGGTGTAGCCGCGTAGTGGTGCAAAGCTTGGACCATTCAACAAAGTGATGGAATGGTATAATGGAGTAACGCGTACACCATGGTGTGACATGGTGTAATGGTGTAACGCTTAGATTGTGTACCACAATGGTGTGGTGATGTAGTGGTGCAGACTACGGCATCATATTCAGTGCGCCTTCAAGGCGAGCGCCCGCCCTAGACTTGTCCCGACGCCTACTAAGCCAAACGTTAGTTTCCCCCCTCGCCAGCCCCAGACGTTTGCCTAGGCCTGCTGAGCCTTCGAATGTCCTCACCCCTTTCTCGCCCGCCCTAGGCTGCCCCGTAATCCTGCCACACCAAAGTCCAATCCCCTTTTTCGCCCGCCCCAGACGCCCCCCTACGCCTGCTCGGCCAAAGTTCGGTCCAAACATTCCATCACCCGCCTGAGGCTTCGCCCTACGCCTGCTGAGCCCAAGTCTAGCCACCCCCCACCCCCCCACCCCCCGCCTCACCCGCCCTTGACGGTTCCTTACGCCTGCTGGACCAAAGTCTACCCACACACACCCGTCGCCCGCCCTAACAGTTTCCCACCGCTTGATGAGCAGACGTCCAGCCCCACCAAATCAGCACCACCCCTCACCCGCCCTTGTGTGTTCCTTACGCCTTCTAGGCGACAGTCAAGCCCCCCCCCCGCCTCGTCCGCAGTGTTTTTCCCCAACCATCATGTGGTGTTGGGTCCTCGATTTGAAGAGACGGTCCCCGCGTTCCTCTTCTCCTCACCTCCTCCTCCCCCTCCCCCTCCTCCCCTCCCTCTTCCTTCTGCCATGCGTTTCACCCACCCAGCAAAGCGCTTCGTGGCCCCATGGGGAGCTCCACCGAAGCCCCCAGTGGGACCGCCCGCATGCGCCCGCCGCCACCCAGCGCAGCCCTTGCTCCTTGCATTTCACCCACCCAGCACAGCGTTTCGTGGCCCCATAGGGAGCTCCACGGAAGGTCCCAGTGGCACCGCCCGCATGCGTCCGCCACCACCCAACATTGTTTTTGTTCCCTGCGCTTCACCCACCCAGTATAGCACTTCGTGGCCCCATAGGGGGCCCCACTGAAGGTCCCAGTGGCACCGCCCGCATGCGTCCGCCACCACCCAGCACAGCCCTTGCTCCCTGCGTTTCACCCACCCAGTACAACGCTTCGTGGCACCATGGGGAGCCCCACCGAACGTTTCAGTGGCTCCGCCCGCATGCGTCCGCCACCACCCAGCACTGCCCTTGCTCCCTGCGTTTCACCCACCCAGTACAGCGTTTCGTAGCCCCATATGGGGGCCCCACCGAAGGCCCCAGTGGTACCGCCCGGATGCGTCCGCCACCACCCAGCACAGCCCGTGCCCCCTGCGTTTCACCCACCCACTACACCGCGTCGTGGCCCCATAGGGACTTCCACCGAAGGTCCCAGTGGCACCGCCCGCATGCGTCCGCCACCACCCAGCATAGCCACTTCCCTTTTCGTTTCACCCACCCAGTACAGCGCTTCGTGGCCCCATTGGAGGCTCCACCGAAGGTCCCTGTGGCACCGCCCGCATGCGTCCGCCACCACCCCTTGCTCCCTGCGTTTCACCCACTCATTACACCGCTTCGTGGCCCCATATAAGGGTTCCGCCGAAGGCCCCAGTGGCACCGCCCGCATGCGTCCGCCACCACCCAGCACAGCCATTGCTCCCTGCATTTCATCCACCCAGTACAGCGCGTCGTGGCCCCATAGGGAGCTCCACAGAAGGTCCTAGTGGCACCGCCCGCATGCGTCCGCCACCACCCAACACGGCTTTTGCCCCCTGCGTCCCACCCACCCAGTACAGCGCTTCGTGGCCCCATTGGGGGCGCCACCGCAGATCCCAGTGGCACCGCCCGCATGCGTCCGCCACCACCCAGCAGAGTTTTTGACCCCTGCGTTTCACCCACCCAGTACAGCGCATCGTGGCCCCATGGGGAGCTCCACGGAAGGTCCCAGTGGCACCGCCCGCATGCGTCCGCCACCACCCAACACGGCCTTTGCTCCTTGCGTTTCACCCACCCAGTACAGCGCTTCGTGGCCCCATCGGGAGCGCCACCGAAGAAGATCTTCACAATTGCGGTATTCACAATTGCATATGGTTGGGTGTTTCGCCAGGCTTACTGCTCCAGACGCTTGTTGAGCAAAAATCGAGCCCCCTCCCTCGCCCGATGTTGATTTCTCCTCACGCTTGCCAGACGAAATTCTGGCCCCCCACGGACCCCTCGCCTGCCCTAGATTTCCCATTGCGCCTGCTAAACCAAAGTTTAGTCCATGTCCTCGCCCGCCTTAGATTTTCCACACGCGGGCTAAACAAAAGTCCAGCCCACCCCCCGCGCGCACCCCAGACTTTTCCCAACGCCCGCCAGGCCAACGTCTACGACCCCCTCGCCCGCCCCAGCCTTTCCTTGACGCATGTTGAGCCAGCGTCTACCCCCCCCCATCGCCCTCCCTAGATTGCCCCCTGCGCCTGCTGAGTCCAGCCCCCCCCCCCCCCCCCCTCGCCCGCCCCAGAATTCCGCTTACGTTTGCCAAGCCGAAGTATAGCCGACCCCCGTCCGTCGCCCGCCGTAGATTTCCCATTCCGCGCGCTGAGCCAGAGTCCAGCCCCTTCCCCCTCGCCCGCCCAAGGCGTTTCTCTATGCAAGCAAAGCCGAAAGCCGAGTCTCCCCCGACCCCTCGCTTGCCTCAGTCTTCGCCGTACGCCTGCCGGGCCGAAATCTAGCCCCCCCCCCCTTTTGTTTCGCCCGCCCTAAACTGTTCCTCGCAACTGCTTGCCGAGCCGAAGTATATATACTCCCCCCCCGCCCCTCGCCCGCCCTAGCCTTGTCCTTTTGGCCTGCTGGGCCAAGGTCTGGCTTCCCCTCCCCTTGCCCGCCCTAGACGCGTTGATTCGCTGACTAGCCACGCAAACGGGCAAACGACTAACCTTCCCTCCTCGCCCGCCCTAGATTTTCTCCTTGCGCCCAGTAAGTCAAAGTCTGACCCCTCCCCCTCGCCCACCTTCGATTTGTCTTTACGCCCTCCACACCAAAGTCTACCGCCCCCGCCCCACCACTCGCCCGCCCTCGATGTCTCCTTACGCCAGCTATAAACCAAGTCTAATCCCCCCTCGCGCGCCCTAGACATGCGACGACACCTGATAAACCAAAGTCTTGTCCCACCCCTCGCCATGCCTAGACGTTTCCTTCGCCCGCCGTAGAGTTTCCCCACATGTTTCGTGGGCTTCTGGTTTTCTCCCCTGCCGCGTCGCACCCGCGAGGCCCACTCATTTCCCCCCCATCCTCGTATTCCTTTTCCTTCTCACACAGCACAGCGCACCACGGCGCAGCAGAGCACAGCACAGCACAGCACAGCACACAGCGCATTGACACACAGCACGTACACCGCACAGCACTGCTCAGCACAGCTTATCTCAGCACAGCTCAGCATTGCACAGCACAGCACAGCACCTTTGCACAGCACAGCACAGCACCTCTGGACATAGGGGGTGCGCAGCAGGTGGTCTCTGCGCGCGGCCGCCATCCACGACATTGTCGCAAAGCCTAGCAAACGTAGCACTTTCTGGACACCGTAGGGGGTGCGCAGGGTGTGGTGTCTCAGCGCGGCCGCTATCCACTACATTGTCGCAAAGTCTAGCAGGCGCGGCACTTTCTGGACACCATACGGGGCGCGCAGGGGGTGGTCTCTCAACGCGGCCGCTACCCACGTCACTGTCGCAAAGCCAACAGACGTGGCACTTTCTGGACACCATAGGGGGTGCGCAGGGGGTGGTCTCTCAGCGCGGCCGCTATCCACGACACTGTCGCAAAGCCTAGCAGACGTGGCACTTTCTGGACACTGTAGGGGGTGCGCAGGGGGGGGTCTCTCAGCGCGGCCGCTATCCACGACACTGTCGCAAAACCTAACAGGCGTGGCACTTCCTGGGCACCATAAAGGCGTGCGCAGGGTGGTCTCAGCACGGCCGCTATCCACTACATTGTCGCAAAGTCTAGCAGGCGTGGCACCTTCTGGACACCATATGGGGCGCGCAGGGGGTGGTCTATCAGCGCGGCCGCGATTTACGACATTGACGCAAAGCCGAGCAGGCGTGGCACTTTCTGGACACCATAGGGCCACAGGGGTGCGCAAAAAGTAATATTCCAGCGCGGCCGCTATCCACGACAGTGTCGCAAAGCCCAGCAGGCGCTGCACTTTCTGGACACCATACGGGGCGCGCAGGGGGTGGTGTCTCAGCGCGGCCGCTATCCACGACATTGTCGCAAAGCCTAGCAGAAGTGGCACCTTCTGGACACCATAGGGGGTGCGCAGGAGGTGGTCTCACAGCGCGGCCGCTCCCCACGACACTGTCGCAAAGCCCAGCAGGCGCGGCGCAGACTGGACGCCACAGGGGTTGCGCTGGGGGTGTGGTCGCTATCCGTTTCGGGCTCGCAACGCGTGGCAGGCGTTGCACTTTCTCGATGCCACAGGAGGTGCGCTGGGGGTGCGGTCGCGATCCGCTTCGGCCTCGCAAAGCGGGGCAGGCGTGACACTTATTCGACGCCACAGGGGGTGCGCTGGGAGTGCGGTCGCTATCCGTGCGGCTCGCAACGTGTGGCAGGCGTGGCACTTTCTCGATGCCACACGGGGTGCGTTGGGGGTGCGGTCGCTATCCGTTTCGGCTTCGCAAAGCGTGGCAGGCGTGGCACTTTCTCGACGCCACAGGGGGTGCGCTGGGGGTGCGGTCGCTATCCGTTGTGGGTTCGCAAAGCATGGTAAGCGCGGCAACTTCTCGACGCCGAAGGGAGTGCGCTGGGGGTGCGGTCGCTATCCGCTTCGGGCCCGCAAAGCGTGGCAGACGTGACATTTCTTCGACGCCACAGGAGGTGCGCTGCTGTGGCAGGCGTGGCACTTTCTCGACGCCGCAGGGGGTGCCTTGGGGGTGCGGTCGCCACCAGCTTCGGGTTCGCAAAGTGTGGCGGGCGCGGCGCTTCCCCTCTCCACCTCTCCTTTTGACTGGCGTCACCAACAGTATCGGCGGGGCAACGGCCACCAGCATCATGTTCACATGCTTCACGTCAGCTGTCATCACTCCAGCCATACTATAAGTATGTGGGGTTCCTCGGCAGTATAATCTCTACGGGGGTGGGATTGGTTTCAGAGACGCAGGGAAAACTCCAACGCAGCCGAGGGGGGGGGGGACTAGGCGTTGGCTTAGCAGGCGTACGGAAAAGTCGAGGGCGGGCAAGGGTGGGCGAATGGGGGGACTGGACGTTCGCTTAGCATGCGTCGGGAAAAGTTCGGGGCGGGCGAGGAGTGGGCACTAGATTTTGGCCGAGCCAGCGCACGGGAAAAGGCTAGGCCGGCGAGGGGGGGGAGTAGATTTTGGCTTAGAAACATAAGGAAAAGTCGAGGGCGGGCGAGGGGGGGGATTAGGCTTTGGCCAAGCACGCGTGGGAAAGGTCTACGGCGGGCGGGGGGGGGGAGAGTAGACGTTGGCAAAGTAGGCGTAGGAACAAGTTTACGGCGGGCGAGAGGGGGGAAGGGGAATTAAATTTTGGCCAGACAAGCGTGGGAAAAGTCTGGGGCGGGCGAGGGGGGATTGGATTTTCGGGGTAGCAGGCGCACTGAAAAAGTCTAGGGCGGGCGAGGGGGGGGGTTGCACGTGGCCTACCGGGCGTGGGAAAATTCTAGAGCGGGCGAGGGGCGAGGAGTAACGGAAAGCCAAGAGCGGGCGAGGGCGGGAGCTTGACGCTGGCTTGCAGGACGCCCTCCACCTGACAGAGCTTCCCTGGACTAGGATTTCTTGGGCTCCCACCGGTACCACTGCGCCGCCGAAGGTCGCCCCTGCAAGATCGAGCATCGACTTGCCTTGACTTCAACAAGCCCCAGACAAGCCAGAGTCCAACTACCCTGACAACCTGTGTCCGCAGCCTCGGCTTTCCATTTGACGGTGTTATTTTGTGATTGCCGTCGTCACCGCCGCGACACACCCCGCGATCCACCCACGTTGCGTTGACGAGTAATCGGCGCCTGCGTCGGGCGCGTCGCCGAATGTGTTAAGAATCGGCGCCTGCGGCGGGCCTCCTCCGAGCCTCGCAGACTGCCGTCGACCCCGCCGCCCCTTCATTCTTCTCCGCAACTGCGAGGCGGCATTTATTCTTAATATAACAAATGCAGCCCGAGCCCCATCAGCATGGCGCAGCAGGGCATAGCATAGCGCAGCATAGCATAGCATGAGCAAAAGCCACGTGAGGAAGCGACACCCAAGTCGTGAAAAAACTATTTCCAGGTGCACCAAGGCAGCGGTCCTTCTCTGTTGAACAGGCAGGAGTTCCCTGCGCAGACCTAGCTGGTAAAAAAGAAACGAAGACCACAACACCGTTGGGGGCGCAGACGTCGGAATCCCAAGGAGGGGCGATTTATGATAATGAAATAAGCCATCGTCGACCAGAAGGCGGGTGGGGTTCTTTCATCGTTGCGACATGGATCGGCACCGAAGTACCAGACGCAGCGGCATAGAGTAACAAGTTCGGAATTCCACGAAAATGCACGAGTCGAGCGGTCTACACGCCAATCGCCCGGCACTTCTCTTATGTATGTGCGGGTCGTGCACGTGCAGACCCGTAAAGTTGCATCTGCCGATAGGCGCGTCTGTTCTTTGCCGGCCCGAGGTATACCCGCTCTGAAGCCATCTGATGTGTGCAGTATTGGTCTTTGTGTGTAGCGCGGCACCATTTGCTCTTTGCATGTGGTTGGGTGAGGCCATTCACCGTGCAGGGTCTTTGTGCACAATGTCCTTGAACCACTTGGCATGTTCGCAGATCACGCTATGCGAGCCGCGCTGTAGAGCAGAAAACCCAAAACATGGTAATGGTTCTATCAAGGCAGACGCACCCGTTTGTGGTTTCAACCAATCACGATCAGGCAACGGAAGCTTATTACAATAGTCGTACATTATTTGGAGCGTAGGACGGCCCACAAGAGTAGCGTTGCTGGTGAAGCACGCAGCTCAGGCGGTAACAAACGTCACCAGGTCTAGCGAAACAACATTGAACAGCTCACGCCAGACAGCGCCACCGATGCGTGCATACACATATACATACACACCCTATAAATTTAGCGCATTGGGAAGTGCACCGGATACTCACACTAAGCATGAGAGACAGCCGAATCCAGTGATGTTGTGTTGCTTGGAAACACCAGTGTTACGACGTCGGTGACCGCGCAGATAGTAACAATGATGACGACTTGGTTGATTGCAGCAGTTGGTTTTAGTTTGGACAACCATGCACACACGTGTTAAGTTGCTGGTTGCGTTTGGTTTGGCGTGATGTCTTCAAACGGTCATTTGTCGAAGACGTTCACGGCGAACCACCGCCGCCCCCACTCTTTGGAAGCGGATAGTTGGCCAAACATTGGGCCAGAGTTTGGCCCATAGATTGGGCGGTGTGTTTCCCCAGCCGTTGTGGAAACCCGCGGGGGGCATGTGGGAGAGGACGGGAAAGGAGGCGAAAGGGGACGAGGAGGACAAGGGGCAGGAAGAAAAAAGAAGGCTTCTTGAGGCCCCCTTGGGACCTCCAAGGAACCCCTTTGCATGCGGAGGCCGTCTTGGGGCAGGCGTGGGTCCTTCTCGGTGCGCTTTAGGACCATCTTAAAGTCTACCGGGCCGTCTTGGTGGTCTGTGGGGCCGTCTGTGGGGCCACCTTTGGAATTTCCCAGATCATATTCGGGCTCTATGGGAAAGGAAGAAAGGGAGGAGCAGTAGAGTGAGGATGACGACGACGACGACGACGACGACAAGCAGGAGGAGGCCTGTTGAGGGCATCTTCGGGGCCTCTCGGAGCCTCTTGGTGGGCTCTTAGAGCCAGCTGGTCCTGCATTGGAGCAAAAGTGGGTCGTCTTAGGGCCGTTTGCGCCGTCGCTGGAACAACAAAATTGGACCGTGTTGGAGGCTATTTAAGGTGGCCGTATTGGAGGCCATGTTGGCCGTTTCGGAGGTCATATTGAGCCATCCCACGTGTCTTGGAGACAAGATTGAGACGTCTTGAGTATTGGGCGCCTTGTTTGCCGTGTGAGGCTGCCGACTGCCTGAAATGGCGAGATAGTTAAAATCATTGTAAATTGCATGGGAAATATTTACATGTTGGCATATGCGCGCCTCTAGGACGGATTCTTGGAGCAACTTAGAGCGTCTCAAAGTCTTTTAGGGCCGTCTTGAGCCCATCTTGAGCAGTCTTGGGTTTACATTGGACAGTCTTGGAGGCATGCTGAAGCCATTTGAGGTTCTCTTGAGGTCATCTTCGCTGTCTTGGAGGAGTCATGAGACCTTTTCTGGAGGCCATCTTGGACGGACGTGGGGCTCTCTTGACGACTGCTTGGTTTGTCTTGAGACAATGTGTGGAACCTTTTTTAAGCCGTCTGAGGTTGTCGACAGCCCAGCATGGCGAGAACATTGAAATCAATCCGAAATGAAACATCCATGGTCGTTGGCCTCCTGGGGGGTTCCTGGAGACCCTCTTGGAGCAACTTGGTGCGTCTCAGTTGCCTTTTGAGCCGTCTTACGGCCATCTTGGGACTCTTAGGTTCACCGAAGGCCGTCTTGGAGGTATCTCGGGGCCCTCGTGGGCCTTCCTGAGGCGACCTCGGCGTCTTAGAGGTGCGCGGGGGGGGGGAGAGATTGACACTTCCATGCAGTAGAAGATGCGGATTGCAATTTCAAGACGCTGTAAACTACCTCTGCCCACATTGCTGGCGGGATCTTCGTGCAATGCCACACTTTCCGTTTCGCCCGTGCTCCCATGCTGTGTACACATATTATTACGCAGTGCGTGCATGGTCACACGTGCCGCAGCGCACGGCGTGGACGCGAAGGACGTCGCCCGGGGGCGGGGGCGCGCGCCGCCGCCCACATGGAGGCGCAACGATTTCGGCGACGGCGAGGTTGTCCGCAGGAGCGTTTGGACGCCATGGTGGTCGACCAGGCTGCCTACCCTCGAGCCGGAGCAGTGGCTCGTGCTGAACTTCGTGCAGCGCCGCGCTGAGCGCGAGGCCTGGGGGGGCTCGTGATCCCGAGGCCTTCCGCGCGCAGGAGGCGAGCCGCAGGGCCCACACTCAGAGGAAGAAGAATGGCCTCGTTGACAGAGACGCAGCCCGCACCGTGAACGACGTCGAGTTCAGCCTGACGTTGGCGGGGGACGCCGAGCGCCCACCGCCACCTGCAGCTTGGTTCGCCGGCCCCGCCGCAGCCGCTGGAGCGGTGATCGACGGCACTGACCGCGGAGCTATGATGGGCAGTCCCCGCGCGATGCTGGACCAGGGCTCCTGCAAGCAGCTCTTGCTTGAGCATGGCTGCGGGGAGCGCTTGACGCTGGCCGCCGCGGCTCCAGAAGGCCGCCCGGCAATCCGAGTGACTGAGAAGCTGGACTCGGATGACGGTCGCACCATGAAGCTGTTGAAGGACATCATTATTCAGAGTGTCAAGCATGGCACGAGGGGGGATAGCAGGTCGACATCACGCACTGCGGGCTGCCCGCGGCGCAGCGCCAGCAGATCACTGGGAGCGCGCGCCAGCGGCCACAATCTCTCCGAGCCGCTGACCGGGGCTGCCGCCAAGATCAGCAGCTACGTTAGGAGCAGGGGCCAGGATGCCCCTGGGAGCTACCTGCCCGCTCCGAATTGCGCCACCACCAGGCGGTCCACAAGATGGTCAACAGCCTTAGCGGCCAGTTCGTCCGAGCGTCGGCGTCGGCCTTGGGTCAGTCCAACCCGCGAAGCGACGGACCTGCGCACGCGCGCAAGCAGTGGGCCTCTGCGGCACGGGCGCGTTTGTCGCGGCTGCCTTCACAGACTTCAACGTTGACCCCGCCGAAAGCGAAGACGAGTTCGCGCGCCTGGGGGGGCCCGGCGAGAGAACGACCACTGCCGCGGGCTATTCGCGGGCAAGCTGCGTCGAGACGCACCAGCAACTAGCGGTGGCGCCCCGAGAGCTGCTGTCGTTGCAGATTTGCCGAGCTGACAACAAGGGGGGCAGCTCACTTTGCGCCTCCATGTACAGCACGCAGTTGCAGCGCCGACCCAGGGCCACCGATGGGGGGCCTTCCACGAGGAAGCCGCAGCACAGGACGTCGCTCGCCTTAGCAGGAGGCTGCGGGGGGACCGCCGGGCCCACGAGGGCCGCAACGAGCGACGCAGCTCAGCCAGTTCCACCCACGGGGACCTGGACGCGCGGGCGCGCTTGAAAAAATATTGACGCTTCGCGTGTCGCCACCAGCCCATCCAGAAACGATGTCCAGGCAAGTTGAAGAGATCAGGGAAGTGGGGGAGCAACGAGAGGGACAGCCGATCCGCGCAAAGGATGAGGCGGAAGAGGAGGCCAGATGGATAGATGAGGGGGTGGCGAGGAACCGAGCGAAGGAGGGATGAGGAGAATGATGACGCTGGGTGGGTGGTTGAATGCCGCTCGGATGCCTTTTGGAAGCCTTTTGGAAGCCTCTTCGGACGTCTTGGGGGTCTCTTGGCGGTCAATGGGGGCTCTTGGGCGTCTTGGGTGCTTCGGGCGGACCTCTTGAGGCCGCTTGCGATCCTCTTGGGGGGCTCTTGGGGTCCTGTTGGAACTCTCTTGGGGCCTCTGGGGGGTCTCTTGGAGCTTCATGGCGGCCTCTTGGAGCCTCTTGGAGGCCTCTTGGAACCATCCTGGGAGCCTCTTGGGGCCTCTTGGGGGCTTCTTGGGGCCTCATGGCGGCCTCTCGGGGCCTCTTGGAGGCCTTCTGGAAGCCTCTCGGGGCCTCCTGGGCGCTTCTTGGGGCCATCTTGGAGGAGATCGATCAAAGAAGTGGGTGGGGTGAATTAGCCCTGCCCCCCCCAAGAGGCCAAAATGGGGTCAAAACCTTAGTAAAACCGATGAGTTCGGCTTCCTCGCCCGTTTTGGACGCTCTCACTACCGGCGGCCCCCCCGTCCAAGTCCAGGGGGCGGGGGTTATAGGGGGAGGGGTGAACCCCTCCCCGAAGGGGAAGAAGGGAAGATGGAAGAGGAAATTCTAGACGCTTCGCTTATCCCCACCAGCCCATCCCGAAACGATGTCCAGGCGAGTTGAGGTGATCAGGGAAGTGCGGCAGCAAAGAGGAGGACGGCCGAACCGTGCGAAGGAGTGAGGAGGAGAAGGAGGAGGTGGATGGATGGATGGACGAGGGAGTGGGAAGACGGAGGATGAATAGGATGAGGAGGAGGCGGAGGAGGAGGAGGAAGAGGAGAGAAGGAGTAGGAGCAGGAAGGAGGAACAGGAGGAGGAGGAGGAGGGCAAGCACAAGGGCCAGAGGTCTTTTGGATGCATCTAGGAGCCTCTTGGAGTATCTCTTGGGCGATTCTTGGGGGCCTCTTGGGACGTCTCGGGGGTCTCTTGGCGATCCTGGGGGGCTCTTCACGGTCTTGGATGCCACGGGGGGGGCCTCTGAGGGTATTCTTGGGGGGCCTTCTGGGGGCCTCTTGGGGGCCTCTTGGGGCCATCTTGGGGCCATCTTGGGACCTCTCGGGGCCTCCTGGGCGCGTCTTTGCGCCATCTTGGAGGAGATCTATCAAGGAAGAGTTGAGCTTTAATTAGCGCTGTCCCCCCAGGAGGCCAAAATGGGGCCAAAACCTTGCTAAAATCAATGATGTTGGCTTCCTCGCCGAGGCTGTTTTGGACGCTCTGACCGCTCCCCGCCCCTCCTGTCCAGGTCAGTGGGGAGGGGGCAGGGGGAGGGGTAAACCCCTCCCCGAAGGGGAAGAGGGAGGGGTGGAAGAGGAAACGCCTTAAACCACCGACGCCCAGAGGGCTGGTGGGACTCCCGGAACCACCTACGCTCAGAGGGACGGTGGGATTCGCGGGCTGGCTGGCGCGCGCCACGACCACAGCGCGCCGCATAACAGCCTCAAGGCGCTCGCCGAGCCCGCCTGGGAGGCAGCCAAGACGGGCGACTCGCGGGTGGCAGAGGGCCCGCTGCGCAAGAAGGCGCCCCACTGGATGTCCGACGAACACAAGCCCAAGGAAGACACAGGCTACGCACGCGCAGTGGACTGCGACGCGGCGGGCCCGCGCCCTCGCGCAGCTCACGCTGCAAGCCCGCGCGGGAAAGGAGACGACGGCGGTGGGATTGTTGCTTTCGGCGTTCCTCGACGTCAACCGCGTCGCGGTGGAAGACCTGGGTCGCGCGGCGGCGGGGCGCGACGCGTCTTCGCGGAGCGAGATGGCCGAGAGAACCCGCAGGCACGTCGCGTCACGCGCGCCGCGGGACACGCTCGGCACCGGGGGAGAGAACAGGCGCGCGCGCAGTCGGCCGCAGGCCTGTCCGCCCCAGGAGCCCGCGGGGCGCAGCAGCAGCAGTAACAGCAGCTCCTGCAACAGCAGCGCGCGCAACAGCAGCGACGGGGCACGACGAAGGAATTGCGGCACGGGAAGACGCAAATCTAAAGTCGTAAAAGGCTGGGCCCAACGGTTCCCCGCGTGTCGTCGCGGAAATGCCCCCCCTCCCGCGCTTGCACTGAAGGGGCCATCGGGTATCTTGAAGGCGCTGGCGCTTGCCAGTTTCTCGAAACATGGATATTCGGTGCGATTGATCCCAACCAACGTGTGTTGTTGGGTCCTCGTTTTGGAGGCTCGTTTTGGAGAGACGGTCCCCACGTCTCCTCATCCTTCTCCCCTTGTCCCCTCCTCTCATCATCATCATCATCATCATCATCATCATCATCATCATCATCATCGTCATCGCCATCGCCATCGCCATCGCCATCATCGCCATCATCGTCGTCACGCGCTTCGTGGCCCCATAGGAGCTCCGCCGAAGGTCCCAGCGGCACAGTTCGCATGCGCCCCCGCCATTCATGTCGGCAGACACCTCAAACGCTTCGTGGCCCCATGGGAGCTCCACCGAAGGTCCCAGTGGCACAGTTCGCACGCGCCCCCGCCATTCATTTCGGCACACCCTTCACACGCTTCGTGGCCCCATAGGAGCTCCGCCGAAGGTCCCAGTGGCACAGTTCGCACGCGCCCCCGCCATTCATTTCGGCACACCCCTCACACGCTTCGTGGCCCCATAGGAGTTCCGCCGAAGGTCCCAGTGGCACAGTTCGCATGCGCCCCCGCCAGTCATTTCGGCACACCCCTCACACGCTTCGTGGCCCTCTAGGCGCTCCACCGAAGGTCCCAGTGGCACAGTTCGCGCGCGCCCCCGCCATTCATGTCAGCACACCCCTCACACGCTCCGCGGCCCCATAGGAGCTCAGCCGAAGGTTCCAGTGGCACAGTTCGCATGCGTCCGCGCCATTCATGTCGGCACACCCCTCACAAGCTTCGCGGCCCCATAGGAGCGCCGCCAAAAGGTCCCAGCGGCACAGTTCGCATGCGCCCCGGCCATTTATTTCGGCACACCCCTCACACGTTTCGTGGCCCCGTAGGAGCTCCGCCGAAGGTCCCAGTGGCACAGATCGCATGCGCCCCCGCAATTCATTTCGGCACACCCTCACACGCTTCGTGGCCCCATCGGAGCTCCGCCGAAGGCCCCAGTGGCACAGTTCGCATGCGCCCCCGCCATTCATTTCGGCACACCCCTCACAAGTTTCGTGGCCCCATAGGAGCTGCGCCGAAGTTCCCAGTGGCACATTTCGCATGCGCCCCGGCCATTCATATCGGCACACCCCTCACACGTTTCGTGGCCCCACAGGAGCTCCGCCGACGGTCCCAGTGGCACAGTTCGCACGCTTCCCCGCCATTCATGTCGGCACACCCCTCACACGTTTCGTGGCCCCATAGGAGCTCCG
>CAUYUJ010004481.1:120000-252500 GCA_963575745.1 Prorocentrum cordatum
TGCATGTGTAATGAAACGTTAAACGGTTGATTTTGGCGCCACGCGAGCCGAAAAACAGAGTAAAGACGACTCCGATTCGATAAATTAGAGATCGATCGGTTGAGAAGCTTCAACAGTTTGCATCGTATATTCGAATGAATTTCATGATTCCAGTGAATCATGGGTTTCGATGCATTGTTAATACATAGGCAAGCACATTCGAACCAGATAATAAACCAAAAGACAGGAAGAGAACAAAATATTGCCATTGAAATGTCCATCCGAGTTTTGTAACGAATGAATGGCATTCCGTGAAAATTCCCTCAGCCCATGAGAGAAGATGACAAAGAGCAAATGTCCAATGTTCAGATTTTTAGAATAGTGAGATGTTTTCACGTGAGGATTCCCAGGCAGTTGCGAATTAGTAAACGAAAATACAAAGAGTTGCATAAAAATCAGGGTCGTGAGAAGATGACAGAATCGAAAGAATCGCTTGCGCGTAAGCAGAGTCTGGAGGCGCGAAAACAAAAAACAAACGGACAAGGCCATACCTCAGAATAATCCAATTTGTGTGAACACATGCCGTGTTCAATGACAAAGGAAATTTTATCGTAATTTTGGTTCGGTTTGAATTGAAATATGCATTTGACTTCCCTTTTTGGCATTTGTGACGAACAACACGTAATTGATTACGAATCAACACGCACACCATAGTTTTAATAATCGATCGCGTTTCTATTTCGATTGTTCTTCGATTAATGTCGATATTTAACAATTCGAATTCGGTTTATCAATTAAATATATAAAACAGAACATGCAGGATTGTTTTGTTTCGGTTCGGCCATGATGCAATGGTTTGGCAGTCGATAGTTTGCGTGTTATTTCCGTGACCTCGATTCCTTCGGCTTTGTTATTGTGGTTTTCTGGCGCAGTTCTTTTTTTCAAGATAGCCCGTCGGTTTTTGGCGTTGTATTTTGTTTGACGATCTATTTTCATTCGGCAAAATTTTGCCTTGTAGGTTTTTTTTTGTTCTGTTGGTCTCATGTGTCAATTTCGGTTGTGTTGGGCAGAGATGAAAGTTTAAGTCCATCACGCGATGGCGAGGCGGGCAACAGGGATGTTCGGATCATGGGAGGTGGCAGGTGACGAGCGGGCGGCGGAGCGCCAGAAAGGCAAAAACAACAACAAACCCAAAAACATGGAACAAAACCAATGAACATCGACGATTTTTGCATCCGGGGGGCTCCGTAGAGGGCCGGTTTTTTTCAGACGTCTTGGCAGGCTCTTGGGCCGTTTTGGAGACAATTTGGGCCTGTTGGGGCGTTTCGGGGTCTCGGATTTCCTCGACGTCCCCAGAGACTTTTTGGGGTCGCGGCCATTTTTTCAGCACATCGCAATTATCTAAAGCAGTAGAACGCATCATCGGTAGCCTGTTTGTGCCGCGCCTCGAGCGTTTAGGTGCTTATGGGCCGTCGCAGTTTGCTTATCGTAGCGAACATGGGGCACGAGACGCAATTTTATTCTACGTCCTCTCCTGAGGCTCCCGTATCTTGCTATACTGCTCTGATGTTTCTGGTGCTTTCGACCGAGTCGATTCTGAAATCTTGTCGTGCGAAGCTGCAGTCGGCCGGCGTGCCCCCCCAGTCCTGCTCCTTCCTCCTCCCTTGGCTCCCGTATCTTGCTATACTGCTCTGAGTTTCTGGTGCTTTCGACCGAGTCGATTCTGAAATCTTGTGTGCGAAGCTGCAGTCGGCCGGCGTGCCCCCCCAGCTGCTGCCTCTCTTTGCCAGCTGGCTTCGCCGACGCAAGGCGCGAGTGGCGATTGGAGGCCAGCTTTCTCGCCCATTCAGCATGGAAAACATGGTTTTCCAGGGCACTGTTTGGGGGCCGCCTTTTTGGAACACCTTTTTCGCTGACGCTTGCATGGCCATCCGGGCAGAGTGCTTTCAAGAGGGTATGTTTGCAGACGACCTTAATGCATGGCGTGCTGTTTCCACGAGCGTCTCAGATGTGGACGGTTTTTTTTCCCTGCGCCGGTGCCAATCGTCCCTCCACACCTGGGGCCGCGCGAACAGAGTACAGTTTGACGCGGACAAAGAGAGTTTTCATATTTTGTCACGCGCGCAGCCTGCTGGAGACGATTTCAAATTGTTAGGTATTTGGTTCGATGCCAAACTTCTCATGTCCAAGGCCGTCGACAGCTGCGTTGTAGAGTGCTCTTGGAAAATGCAGCGACCACTGCGCACCAGGCGTTTTGACACCGATGCGGAATTGATCGGTTTATTTAAGGCGCACGTTTTGTCGTACATTGAATACAGAACCTCAGCCGTGTATCATGCTTCGTCTTCTGTGTTAGCTCCTCTCGACGCTCTCCTTTCTCGCTTCCTGCGTTTGTTGAGTGTGACAGACGCGGACGCTTTGTTTTATTTTAATCTGGCGCCCCTTTGCACTCGTCGTGACATAAGCATACTCGGCGTCATTCACAGAGCTGTTCTGGGACTCGGTCCTCCGTGCTTTCAGAACTTCTTTAAGCTGGATACGGCGCCGCCGCCGGCCAGGGCTCCCAGAAGACACAGACACCATTTGGTGAGCCGCCCTTCACAGCGCCAGATTTTCTCCTACGCTCAGCGATTGGTGCCGTTCGCATATATAACCTTCTCCCTGACTTTATTGTTTCCGCTCGTGGTGTCAGCGTATTTCAATCTCGCCTTCAAAATCTCGTGCGTGCTCGTGCACGCCTTTTTGACGACTGGCCGGTTTCGTTTTCCCCCCGCCTCCCGCTGGCTTCGCACCCGCTCCGTGGGTGTCGGGATTGGCGTGGTTAGCTCTTCCTTTCTCTCGTCTTCCCTCTTCTCCTCTCCTTTTCCCCTCCCCCCTCCTCTCCTCCCTCGTCGTCTGCTGCCGTCGTGTCCCGCCGTCGCCTTTCGTTCGTCCGTCTTCGTGTCCCTCCTCCTCTTCTCCTTCTCCTCCCCCCCGGCCGCTCTGCGTGGAGCGCAGGGTGCGCGCGTTGCGCGTTGCTTCTTCGGGGCTCGGCCCTCTCTCTCGCTCCCTCCCCCTCCCTCCCCCCTTGTCGTCTGTCGTCTGCTGCTGCCCTTCCTCTCCCTCCTCTTCTCCCCCCCTCTTGCTCCTCTCCCTTCCCTCCTTCTTCCTCTGCTTTGTGCTTCTCTTTTTGACAGTCGTAGCCGTGCTGCCTTCACTTACTTGAGCGTGTGGTGAGACTCATCTGCTGTTACGAGATACATAGAAAAAAAAAGAGCCTTTTTGTAAAGCAGCAGTCCCCGCGATCGCAAAACTCTTCCCCCCCCTTCGCTCTCCCCCTTTCGGCAGAGCCACTCCGGCAACGCCCCCAAGCGGCTGAGGATTAGCGTCGAGGGTGTAGCTGAGGCTTCTTGAAACTCACACGTTGGATCGGCGGATTTCTCGAGGGCTAGAAATGCTTTCGGCGGCCCCTATGGGATTTTTAAAACCGTGGTGTGCTTTGCATGCCACCACCTGCCGCGGTAGGATCTTGACTTTGGTTTGACCATCAGAACAAAGATTCAACTGAAATGCCGGAAGGGTAAATTGCCGACACAAGATTTGTGCCGCAACGTCCAGGCCTGAAGTGCAGGGCATCTGTTTGCGGACACAAGGTCCCAACCGTTCGTTTTTATTGGTGCCTTGATTGCAAGGCCACTGCTATTGGTGACCGTCCGAACTACAGTCTGGCTGTAAGGTCTCGGTCCGAGTGCGTGCAAGGCCTGGTCGAATCGAATGGGTCCGCAAGCGGACGTGGGCAGAGAATTCGTGTGGGCGATGGAAAATTAAGCACGGAGAGCTGACTTCAGAGGTCTTGCGCGTGCCTTCGGCCCTCGCGCTCAGTTCCTCCGGCAGCGACGCACCGTGGCCCACCAAATTTTGCAAGCGAGTACCTTTATAAGTGATCGTCTTGGCGACATGCTACGGCCTCGGCCTGCCTGCCTCGGGGTAGTTGGCGGACGAGCTCCTTTCGATGCTCCGTGCCCAGCTATAGGTTTTCTGCGTGCTCGCGCACGTCGTTGTGTTGACTTGTCTGTTTCTTTCTCTCCGTGCCTCTCTTTGGCTTCCCACCCTCTTCGTGGTTGCCGGGATTGGCGCGGGTAGCTCCTCCTCTCCCTTTTCTTTTTCCTCCTCTCTCTCCTCCCTCGTTCTCCTCCTGCATGGCGTTTTTTTCACGTTCCCTAGAGCGAACGCACGCATGTGGATTTTTTAACACTTTGAACGTGGACTGTCTTGGTGAGAGTTCATTGCCACTGAGAGCTTGCATGGAAAAAAAAATCTGTCCAAGCTGGGCGAAACTGTAGTGCAGGTGGGGCAGCCGTTCCCGCCCATTCTGAGCCGGGCAAGATGACAGAGCTTTGTCGACTCGGTCGTTCATTCGACGCATCGTGATGTTCTCGTCTTCGTCGTCGCGGCACCCAGCCCACAATCAAGCGCAGTATGCGTCGTTGCAGAGCGTCCAGCTGCTGTTCCGGCGAATCCTCAGGGCAAGCGTTGGCAGACCGAACAGCACTGTAGGCGTTGCGACTGAATCGAAGAGCTTGAGGCGGCGACGGATGGAAATCTTTCCGTCGGTAAGAATGCTCTGCCGCCCATGGCGGAACTTGTCCCAGGCGGCCTGGAACCCATGCGACAACTCAACGTCAGCGCGTTAACGCAAGGACCCTGGCATTTTCCTGTTTCCCAAATATACCTGGGTTTCGCTGCCGAACAGAGTGTCGACCATGTCGTCGCCGATGTCGGCGTACGCCAACTCAGGAAGGTCCTACGTCGTCAGGACTTTCGTTTTCGCGGCATTGAGGTGCAGGCCAACTTGGCGGAGTTCAACGCGCAGCGGTTCTATCATATCGCACAGTTCGCGGCAGCATGTGGCATGGACAATGAGATCGTCGGCGTATCGGACGTTGGTGGGCCTCTCGTTGGACATGCCGCACACGTCAAGTCCACGATTGCCAAGAGACGCCTTCCACTTTGAGAGTGCGACCTCCAGGCCGGCGCTGAACAGCATGGGGCTGATGACGTCCGCCCGCTTGACACCTCTCTTGACGCGGCAGCGCCGCGAGTTTTGCACGCGCTCCGTCTGATGATTGTGCAGCATCGCCAGTGGAGCTATGGGCGATAGGCCCGCACTTTGCATGCGCGAGGCCTCCAACAGAGCAGGGTACTCCATTCTGTCGAAAGCCTTCTTCATATCAAGGTTTGCAACCCAAAACTGAATATTCCATTCCGTGGATTTGCCGCGCGCATTCTCTAGCACGGCGAATGCGTCGTTGATTGAGTGCTGCTTCTGGAAGCTTACTTGGTCTGGTGGCTGCTTCGCTCCAAGGTGCCCTCTGAGCTTTTCGTATGCCAGCTTCGAGAATATTTTATACGTTGTCCGCAAAATGGCGATGGGTCGCCAGTTGCCGGGTTTGCTCCTGTCTCTTTTTTCCGAAGCATCACGAACAGCGTGTCGTGCCAGCTCGGATCGACGGCGCCCGTCCGCAGGATGTTGTTGAGCATGGTTAGCGCAGGCCGCAATGCTGCGCAGGATGCGTACCTGAACATTCCGACCACTAAGCCGTATTCGTCTTGGCACTTCCGGCAACCTATCTTACGCAGAGCGTATTTCAGCTCGTCCCTGCGGAAGTTATGCGTGGCATGCGCTCTCGGCGTCGTGCGGGGCTCATCTTCTCACGATTCGTTTGCGCTTCTTCGGGCGCGAGTCGCCAGACCTGAATTCGAGTTCTGCCAGAGCTGCTGTGTGGTCAGATCCCAGGCTGATGCTGTGGGCCGCCTGTCCCCTGACTCCGTCCAAACACTGGCTGGCGAAGATGAGATTGATCCGGCGCGTGTGCCCAAGAGAACTTTTGAATGTCCATGTGTCCTCAATGCCGAGCTCGTCGGGCTCGTTTGCCGCCCGCAGGCCAGTGGAGGACACTATTTGGTCAAGCTGCTGCCCTCGTTCTCCACGGTGTAGCTGGGTATTGAAGTCCCCGCCAAGAGCGATTTTAGCACCGATCCGAGAACCGTCAGACATGGCAGCACTAAGCTTTCAAGTGTTTTGTCAACATCTTCAACAGGATAGCCCGCATGGGGCACACAAGTCGCAATGAACGTGAAAGGCCGCCCCCAAAATTGATCATTCAAAGCAATGGCCTGGTTTGAATAAGTGAACACATGGCGCTGGGGGCGTGACGACGGTGATCAAGAGCAGCGATCCCTGCCGAGCAGCAGCTGGCACTATGCCTGTAGAGTTCATGCCCGTCTTCCAGATCCAAGATACACGCTGGCGTGCGAGTTTCGCTGAGAAGAATGACGTTCCACAATGCGATGTGTAATTCGACCATTAATTCCGCAATCCGCGCTGGTTTGTTCAATCTAGCGTTCTTGCAATACACGTGCAGAGTCCTATGTTGCGCATGGGGTGAAATTCGATTCGACCGGAGGTGTCCCTAGTGTCGCGTGGCCTCGCCACCTTTCGTCTTGCCTTTGCCGCCGCTTTGGGTTTCCTTGTCCTTGTTATCGCGGATCATGTCGCGGAGCTGGGGATGCTCATCCGTGACCATATAATTTTTCCCACTCAGGTCCGTGCTCCACCTTGAGAACCCCGTGGGCGAGGAGAACCTTCAACGCGAGGCCACCCGACAAGCTCACCTTGCCGACGTTGGAGGTAGGGTCCCAATCATCATTTAACTATGGCCGTGACCAACCCCATGTTGACATGATGATTTTTGTTATAAAAACAATGTCCCGAACAATCCTTCAGTCAAGAGGAAAATCTGGCTTTGCCCATGCCTGTTTGTTTCCGGCTGTCGACGTGTGCATGATCTCAACGGCCTGGCCCCTCTCCGTCTGCGACCCGAATTTTGCACAGACGAGCCCTTTGAAGTCACCCTTGATGTAATTATCTGAGGGTTGCGGGGCCGACGAGTTCCAGAGTGTCAATCGCCGCGCAGTCCTGGCAATTAGGTTCTTTGCCTGAATGCCTGGCTCCCCTGTTGCCGCCGTAAGTTCCCTGCCGTATGACCTTGGTCTTTGTTCGGGGTCCATTTGCCGGAGTCAATTGGGAATGTTTTTCCCGACCATCTTGTGGTGTTGGGTCTTCGTTTTGAAGAGATATTTCCCGTGTCTCCCCTCCTCTCCTCCTGCCTCCCTCCTCCCTTCTCCGCCTCTCTGCCCTCCGCGCGCATGTCCCGGCACTCCCTTCGGACGTTTCGTGGCCCCACGCGGAGCACCGCCGACGCCCCCAGGAGGGTGCTTTGGCATGTGGTTTCCCGCATCCTTCACACGTTTCGTGGCCCCACAGGGGGCGTCGCCGCAGCCCCAGGATGGTAAGTTGCATATTGGTCGGGAGCTCCACCTGAGTCCCAGGAGGGTCTTTTGCACGTGGTTCTCCACGCCCCTCACACGTCTCGTGGCTCCACAGGAGCTCCACCGAAGCCACCGGGAGGGTTTTTTTGCAAGTGGTTCTCCACGCCCGTCACACGTTTCGTGGCCCCACAGGGAGCTCCACCGACGCCCCCAGGAGGGGGCTTTTGTATGCGGTTCTCCACACCCCTAACACGTTTCGTGACCCCATAGGGGACTTTACCGCAGTCCCCAGGAGGGTGTTTTGCATATGGTTCTCCACACCACTCAAATGTTTCGTGGCCGCATAAGGGAGTTCCACCTCAGCCCCCAGGAGGGTCTTTTGAATGTGGTTGTCCACGCCCATCACACGCCTCGTGGCTCCACAGGAGCTCCGCCAAAGCCACCGGGTGGGGGTTCTGCATGTGGTTCGCCACGCCCCTCGCGAGTTTCGTGGCCCCACAGGGATCTCCAAGGGCGCCCCCAGGAGGGGTCTTTTGCAAATGGTTCTCCGCGCGTCTCACACGTTTCGTGGCCCCACAGGGGGCTCCACCGACGCCCCGTGAAATGGAGTTCCACCGCAGCCCCCAGGAGGGCCTTTCGCATGTGGTTCTCCACGCCCCTCATACGTCTCGTGGCCTCGTGCAAGGATTACTCCGACGGAAGGACCCCGCGTGATAATCTTTTTTGCGTGCCCTTTTCCCTTTCCTCCTGGCCATGGCAAACGCCATCCTCTCGCCCTCTCCTCTGCCCTCTTTTCCCTCCTTCTTCTGTTTCTCCCTTCCCCCTCCTTCTACCTCCCCCTCCTCCTTCTCCACCTCCTCCTCATCATCGCCCTCCCCCATGCCCTGCCCCTCCTCATCTTCCTCCTGCCGCTTCTCTACGTGCACCTCCCCCTCCCCCTGGTCGGGGCAAGCAAGTCGATGTTCCTCGGCGCCGTCGCCGCCTCGGCCGGCACTGGCGCGTTCTCTGGTGGCCGCGTCGCGCAGCCGTTGGGGCAACCCCGCGGGCCAGGCTGTCGGGGCAACCCCGCGAGCCGTTGGCGCGCAAGACCAAGCCGTTGCGGCAACCCCGCGGGCTTCGAGCGGGGCGCGGCCGCGCTCAGGCGGGAGGCGGCACAAAGCCCAGCTTTGCCGCGAGCTGCTCCGCCTCCGCCCTGGACAAAACCGCTCTCTTGTCGAACTCCAGTTGCGCCTTCCGCAAGGGCGCCGGCGGCCCTCGCCCCGGGAACTCCCGCGGCGGCGGCCGCAGGATCAGCATGTTCCGCATGGGCGTGGCGCGGGAGAACATGACGTAGAGTAGTATATATATACATACATACATACATACATATACGCATATACACACACACACACATATATATATATATGGGTTGGCACTGCTTGCGATGTGTTTATGGTGTTTTTTTTTGTGTTTGTGTGTTGTAATTTGTGTATGTGTGTGTGTGTGTGTGTGTGTGTGTATGGTTCATTGTGTCTATGCGTGTGTGTGTGTTTGATCTTTGGCGTGTGCGATTTGCTGGAAGTAAGTTCTGTCTCTCTCTCTCTCTCTGCATGTAGTTCTGAAGCCCAGCAGGGCTCAGGCGGCCTCGGGGCTCTTTCAGAGATTCCAGGCAGCAGATTCCAGAGGAGCTCCAGCACGTTTCGAGAGTCCAGGCTGATATTGGAAGAATTTTTGAAGCGAAACACGTTCTGAGAATGGAAGACATAATCATTAATCCATGTGTTTTGGAAAGTTGTACATTTAATGTTGGAATTCTTATATATATTTGTAGGTTTATGACACGATTAGGTTTTATTGAGCAAAGTGTACGTTGCAAGCAGTTCAGTTTCTGAAAGAGATTCTTGAGTTATTCAGTCTCATTATAATTTAGATTTATAGTTTTAGTGATGCGACACAAGAGACAGGCCACGAATCGCCGGTCACAATCTCGGAGCCAAGCAATCAGCTATTCGGCGCGGAGCAATTCCAGAACGTTGAGCCGAGGCAACGCGCCAAACACTTGAACAGAGAGCAATCTAGATAAGAAATATTGTCGTTTAATTGAGAGCATTCGGAAGGGAAGTAAAACTAAGAATCTAGCGGTTACAAAAATATCATCGATCGAAATTATTCTAATATAATGTCAAAATTTAAACGTTTTTTTATATTAATCTACAAGCACATTGTTGTAGTTCATCAGCGATTCACGATACACATTTATTGTCAATGCGCACATTCAGTAAGGCACGACACGCGCCCCAGACGCAGTTGCCGACAGTTGTTGTTGATATGGCAAATTTTTGAAGTGAGTATACGTCATGTGTTTTAGGCGCGGAATTCCGACGATGCGCGTGGTATGGCACCCGAAGAGTATGTTGTTTGCATGGGTTGACAGATTTCGCAGTTTGTCATAGACAGTTGCAATATTTGAAATGTTCACAATTTCCTACGTAGGAAACGCGTGCCTCAGTGTTTACAGGAGCGTTTTCTTGTAATCGGTTGGTACATTTTGCGATTTGTTAACGGTATCCGAACAGGTGAAAGTTAATTACAATACAATGGTTTTTCAAAAAAAAAACAGTTTGGTTTTCACGCCCGCTTAAGACAGATACGAAATTGGAATAAACAAAACAATCAGATTAGGAGCCAAAGGTTCAGCGTTTTAGACATTTTTCGCGTTGCCGCCACAGAGCTCTTTCGAAGATGAACACGCGAGCCGCGAGCCAAGACTTACGACAGATGCGGTCGGACACATTTAGATTGAACGTCATTCGAATCGGATCAATTGCATGTGTAATGAAACGTTGAACGGTTGATTTTGGCGCCACGCGAGCCGAAAAACAGAGTAAAGACGACTCCGATTCGATAAATTACAGATCGATCGGTTGAGAAGCTTCAACAGTTTGCATCGTATATTCGAATGAATTTCATGATTTCAGTGAATCATGGGTTTCGATGCATTGTTATTACATAGGCAAGCACATTCGAACCATATAATAAACCAAAAGACAGGAAGAGAACAAAATATTGCCATTGAAATGTCCATCCGAGTTTTGTAACGAATGAATGGCATTCCGTGAAAATTCCCTCAGCCCATGAGAGAAGATGATAAAGAGCAAATGTCCAATGTTCAGATTTTTAGAATAGTGAGATGTTTTCACGTGAGGATTCCAAGGCAGTTGCGAATTAGTAAACGAAAATACAAAAGAGTTGCATAAAAATCAGGGTCGTGAGAAGATGGCAGAATCGACAGAATCGCCTGCGCGTAAGCAGAGTCTGGAGGCGCGAAAAGAAAAAACAAACGAACAAGGCCATACGTCACAATAATCCAATTTGTGTGAACACATGCCGTGTTCAATGACAAAGGAAATTTTATTGTAATTTTGGTTCGGTTTGAATTGAAATATGCATTTGACCTCCACTTTTGGCATTTGTGACGAACAACACGTAATTGATTTACGAATCAACACGCACACCATATTTTTAATAATCGATCGCGTTTGTATTTCGATTGTTCTTCGATCAATGTCGATATTTAACAATTCGAATTCGGTTTATCAAGTAAATATATAAAACAGAACATGCAGGATTGTTTTGTTTCGGTTCGGCCATCATGCAATGGTTTGGCAGTCGATAGTTTGCGTGTTATTTCCGTGACCTCGATTCCCTTCGGCTTTGTTATTGTAGTTTTCTGGCGTTGTTCTTTTTTTTTGCAAGATAGCCCGTCGGTTTTTGGCGTTGTATTTTGTTTGACGATCTATTTTTATTCGGCAAAATTTTTGCCTTGTAGGTTTTTGTTTTTTTTTGTTCTGTTGGTCTCATGTGTCAATGTCGGTTGTGTTGGGCAGAGATGAAAGTTTAAGTCCATCACGCGATGGCGAGGCGGGCAACAGGGATGTTCGGATCATCGGAGGTGGCAGGTCACGAGCGGGCGGCGGAGCGCCAGAAAGGCAAAAACAACAACAAACCCAAAAACATGAAACAAAACCAATGAACATCGACGATTTTTGCATCCAGGGGGCTCCGTAGAGGGCCGGTTTTTTTCAGACGTCTTGGAAGGCTTTTGGGCCGTTTTGGAGACAATTCGGGCCTGTTGGGGCGTTTCGGGGTCTCGGATTTCCTTGACGTCCCCAGAGACTTTTTGGGGTCGCGGCCATTTTTTCAGCACATCCTCGAGATTAGAGCCTTTTTGTAAAGCAGCAGTCCCCGCGATCGCAAAACTCTTCCCCCCCCTTCGCTCTGCCCCTTTCGGCAGAGCCACTCCGGCAACGCCCCCAAGCGGCTGAGGATTAGCGTCGAGGGTGTAGCTGAGGCTTCTTGAAACTCACACGTTGGATCGGCGGATTTCTCGAGGGCTAGAAATGCTTTCGGCAGCCCCTGTGGGATTTTTAAAACCGTGGTGTGCTTTGCATGCCACCACCTGCCGCGGTAGGATCTTGACTTTGGTTTGACCATCAGAACAAAGATTCAACTGAAATGCCGGAAGGGTAAATTGCCGACACAAGATTTGTGCCGCAACGTCCAGGCCTGAAGTGCAGGGCATCTGTTTGCGGACACAAGGTCCCAACCGTTCGTTTTTATTGGTGCCTTGATTGCAAGGCCACTGCTATTGGTGACCGTCCGAACTACAGCCTGGCTGTAAGGTCTCGGTCCGAGTGCGTGCAAGGCCTGGTCGAATCGAATGGGTCCGCAAGCGGACGTGGGCAGAGAATTCGTGTGGGCGATGGAAAATTAAGCACGGAGAGCTGACTTCAGAGGTCTTGCGCGTGCCTTCGGCCCTCGCGCTCATTTCCTCCGGCAGCGACGCACCGTGGCCCACCAAATCTTGCAAGCGAGTACCTTTATAAGTGATCGTCTTGGCGACATGCTACGGCCTCGGCCTGCCTGCCTCGGGGTAGTTGGCGGACGAGCTCCCTTCGATACTCCGTGCCCAGCTATAGGTTTTCTGCGTGCTCGCGCACGTCGTTGTGTTGACTTGTCTGTTTCTTTCTCTCCGTGCCTCTCTTTGGCTTCCCACCCTCTTCGTGGTTGCCGGGATTGGCGCGGGTAGCTCCTCCTCTCCCTCTTTTCTTTTTCCTCCTCTCTCTCCTCTCTCGTTCTCCTCCTGCATGGCGTTTTTTTCACGTTCCCTAGAGCGAACGCACGCATGTGGATTTTTTAACACTTTGAACGTGGACTGTCTTGGTGAGAGTTCATTGCCACTGAGAGCTTGCATGGGAAAAAAAATCTGTCCAAGCTGGGCGAAACTGTAGTGCAGGTGGGGCAGCCGTTCCCGCCCATTCTGAGCCGGGCAAGATGACAGAGCTTTGTCGACTCGGTCGTTCATTCGACGCATCGTGATGTTCTCGTCTTCGTCGTCGCGGCACCCAGCCCACAATCAAGCGCAGTATGCGTCGTTGCAGAGCGTCCAGCTGCTGTTCCGGCGAATCCTCAGGGCAAGCGTTGGCAGACCGAACAGCACTGTAGGCGTTGCGACTGAATCGAAGAGCTTGAGGCGGCGACGGATGGAAATCTTTCCGTCGGTAAGAATGCTCTGCCGCCCATGGTGGAACTTGTCCCAGGCGGCCTGGAACCCATGCGACAACTCAACGTCAGCGCGTTAACGCAAGGACCCTGGCATTTTCCTGTTTCCCAAATATACCTGGGTTTCGCTGCCGAACAGAGTGTCGACCATGTCGTCGCCGATGTCGGCGTACGCCAACTCAGGAAGGTCCTACGTCGTCAGGACTTTCGTTTTCGCGACATTGAGGTGCAGGCCAACTTGGCGGAGTTCAACGCGCAGCGGTTCTATCATATCGCACAGTTCGCGGCAGCATGTGGCATGGACAATGAGATCGTCGGCGTATCGGACGTTGGTGGGCCTCTCGTTGGACATGCCGCACACGTCAAGTCCACGATTGCCAAGAGACGCCTTCCACTTTGAGAGTGCGACCTCCAGGCCGGCGCTGAACAGCATGGGGCTGATGACGTCCGCCCGCTTGACACCTCTCTTGACGCGGCAGCGCCGCGAGTTTTGCACGCGCTCCGTCTGATGATTGTGCAGCATCGCCAGTGGAGCTATGGGCGATAGGCCCGCACTTTGCATGCGCGAGGCCTCCAACAGAGCAGGGTACTCCATTCTGTCGAAAGCCTTCTTCATATCAAGGTTTGCAACCCAAAACTGAATATTCCATTCCGTGGATTTGCCGCGCGCATTCTCTAGCACGGCGAATGCGTCGTTGATTGAGTGCTGCTTCTGGAAGCTTACTTGGTCTGGTGGCTGCTTCGCTCCAAGGTGCCCTCTGAGCTTTCCGTATACCAGCTTCGAGAATATTTTATACGTTGTCCGCAAAATGGCGATGGGTCGCCAGTTGCCGGGTTTGCTCCTGTCTCTTTTTTCCGAAGCATCACGAACAGCGTGTCGTGCCAGCTCGGATCGACGGCGCCCGTCCGCAGGATGTTGTTGAGCATGGTTAGCGCAGGCCGCAATGCTGCGCAGGATGCGTACCTGAACATTCCGACCACTAAGCCGTATTCGTCTTGGCACTTCCGGCAACCTATCTTACGCAGAGCGTATTTCAGCTCGTCCCTGCGGAAGTTATGCGTGGCATGCGCTCTCGGCGTCGTGCGGGGCTCATCTTCTCACGATTCGTTTGCGCTTCTTCGGGCGCGAGTCGCCAGACCTGAATTCGAGTTCTGCCAGAGCTGCTGTGTGGTCAGATCCCAGGCTGATGCTGTGGGCCGCCTGTCCCCTTACTCCGTCCAAACACTGGCTGGCGAAGATGAGATTGATCCGGCGCGTGTGCCCAAGAGAACTTTTGAATGTCCATGTGTCCTCAATGCCGAGCTCGTCGGGCTCGTTTGCCGCCCGCAGGCCAGTGGAGGACACTATTTGGTCAAGCTGCTGCCCTCGTTCTCCACGGTGTAGCTGGGTATTGAAGTCCCCGCCAAGAGCGATTTTAGCACCGATCCGAGAACCGTCAGACATGGCAGCACTAAGCTTTCAAGTGTTTTGTCAACATCTTCAACAGGATAGCCCGCATGGGGCACACAAGTCGCAATGAACGTGAAAGGCCGCCCCCAAAATTGATCATTCAAAGCAATGGCCTGGTTTGAATAAGTGAACACATGGCGTTGGGGGCGTGACGACGGTGATCAAGAGCAGCGATCCCTGCCGAGCAGCAGCTGGCACTATGCCTGTAGAGTTCATGCCCGTCTTCCAGATCCAAGATACACGCTGGCGTGCGAGTTTCGCTGAGAAGAATGACGTTCCACAATGCGATGTGTAATTCGACCATTAATTCCGCAATCCGCGCTGGTTTGTTCAATCTAGCGTTCTTGCAATACACGTGCAGAGTCCTATGTTGCGCATGGGGTGAAATTCGATTCGACCGGAGGTGTCCCTAGTGTCGCGTGGCCTCGCCACCTTTCGTCTTGCCTTTGCCGCCGCTTTGGGTTTCCTTGTCCTTGTTATCGCGGATCATGTCGCGGAGCTGGGGATGCTCATCCGTGACCATATAATTTTTCCCACTCAGGTCCGTGCTCCACCTTGAGAACCCCGTGGGCGAGGAGAACCTTCAACGCGAGGCCACCCGACAAGCTCACCTTGCCGACGTTGGAGGTAGGGTCCCAATCATCATTTAACTATGGCCGTGACCAACCCCATGTTGACATGATGATTTTTGTTATAAAAACAATGTCCCGAATAATCCATCAGTCAAGAGGAAAATCTGGCTTTGCCCATGCCTGTTTGTTTCCGGCTGTCGACGTGTGCATGATCTCAACGGCCTGGCCCCTCTCCGTCTGCGACCCGAATTTTGCACAGACGAGCCCTTTGAAGTCACCCTTGATGTAATTATCTGAGGGTTGCGGGGCCGACGAGTTCCAGAGTGTCAATCGCCGCGCAGTCCTGGCAATTAGGTTCTTTGCCTGAATGCCTGGCTCCCCTGTTGCCGCCGTAAGTTCCCTGCCGTATGACCTTGGTCTTTGTTCGGGGTCCATTTGCCGGAGTCAATTGGGAATGTTTTTCCCGACCATCTTGTGGTGTTGGGTCTTCGTTTTGAAGAGATATTTCCCGTGTCTCCCCTCCTCTCCTCCTGCCTCCCTCCTCCCTTCTCCGCCTCTCTGCCCTCCGCGCGCATGTCCCGGCACTCCCTTCGGACGTTTCGTGGCCCCACGCGGAGCACCGCCGACGCCCCCAGGAGGGTGCTTTGGCATGTGGTTTCCCGCATCCTTCACACGTTTCGTGGCCCCACAGGGGGCGTCGCCGCAGCCCCAGGATGGTAAGTTGCATATTGGTCGGGAGCTCCACCTGAGTCCCAGGAGGGTCTTTTGCACGTGGTTCTCCACGCCCCTCACACGTCTCGTGGCTCCACAGGAGCTCCACCGAAGCCACCGGGAGGGTTTTTTTGCAAGTGGTTCTCCACGCCCGTCACACGTTTCGTGGCCCCACAGGGAGCTCCACCGACGCCCCCAGGAGGGGGCTTTTGTATGCGGTTCTCCACACCCCTAACACGTTTCGTGACCCCATAGGGGACTTTACCGCAGTCCCCAGGAGGGTGTTTTGCATATGGTTCTCCACACCACTCAAATGTTTCGTGGCCGCATAAGGGAGTTCCACCTCAGCCCCCAGGAGGGTCTTTTGAATGTGGTTGTCCACGCCCATCACACGCCTCGTGGCTCCACAGGAGCTCCGCCAAAGCCACCGGGTGGGGGTTCTGCATGTGGTTCGCCACGCCCCTCGCGAGTTTCGTGGCCCCACAGGGATCTCCAAGGGCGCCCCCAGGAGGGGTCTTTTGCAAATGGTTCTCCGCGCGTCTCACACGTTTCGTGGCCCCACAGGGAGCTCCACCGACGCCCCGTGAAATGGAGTTCCACCGCAGCCCCCAGGAGGGCCTTTTGCATGTGGTTCTCCACGCCCCTCATACGTCTCGTGGCCTCGTGCAAGGATTACTCCGACGGAAGGACCCCGCGTGATAATTTTTTTTGCGTGCCCTTTTCCCTTTCCTCCTGGCCATGGCAAACGCCATCCTCTCGCCCTCTCCTCTGCCCTCTTTTCCCTCCTTCTTCTGTTTCTCCCTTCCCCCTCCTTCTACCTCCCCCTCCTCCTTCTCCACCTCCTCCTCATCGTCGCCCTCCCCCATGCCCTGCCCCTCCTCATCTTCCTCCTGCCGCTTCTCTACGTGCACCTCCCCCTCCCCCTGGTCGGGGCAAGCAAGTCGATGTTCCTCGGCGCCGTCGCCGCCTCGGCCGGCACTGGCGCGTTCTCTGGTGGCCGCGTCGCGCAGCCGTTGGGGCAACCCCGCGGGCCAGGCTGTCGGGGCAACCCCGCGAGCCGTTGGCGCGCAAGACCAAGCCGTTGCGGCAACCCCGCGGGCTTCGAGCGGGGCGCGGCCACGCTCAGGCGGGAGGCGGCACAAAGCCCAGCTTTGCCGCGAGCTGCTCCGCCTCCGCCCTGGACAAAACCGCTCTCTTGTCGAACTCCAGTTGCGCCTTCCGCAAGGGCGCCGGCGGCCCTCGCCCCAGGAACTCCCGCGGCGGCGGCCGCAGGATCAGCATGTTCCGCATGGGCGTGGCGCGGGAGAACATGACGTAGAGGTGCAGCCGCCGCTGCTCATCCGACATGCCCGTGCGGCCAGCGTCCTCGTCTCTCGCGCAGTCGATGGTGACGCCCTGGCGCAGACGACGGTGTGGAGGTCAGGTAGGGCGCGCGCGTCAGGGTGAACCCCGAGCGGCGCACCTTGTGCGCCCCCGAGCTTTGCCGCGTGAGCTCCCTTTCGCTGGGCCTGAACATCAGCAAGCTCCGCGCCCGCGCCTCGGCCTGGCAGTCGTCGTCTGCGCTCTCGGCGCCCTGCGGCAGCACCTCGGCGACCTCCTGGTAGATCGGAGACTCCTTGAAGCCGTGCACCTGCAGCCAGACTCCCTGCGGAAGGAAGCGGGGGCGGAAGAGCTGGCCCGGCGCGCGCGCCTCGTAGTCCCGCTCGTCGTCTGCGTCAAACTCGAAAGACAAAATGGTGGCCCGTTGCTCCTGCACGAGCTCCAACCTCTTCTTCAACTCTTCCTGCGCTGCCGTGAACCGCACCTCCGTGCCGACGTGGGCCGGCAAGACGCCGTGGATGTCCCTCGTCTTGTGCGTGTTCGGGGCGTTCAGGAGGCGCCGACCCGTGTCGGGATCGCCCAGAATCGTGCTGCGCTCGTCCATGGCCTGCAAGAAAACGAGGGGCACGCACGGGCGCCGCGCCTCGCGACGAGCGCGCGTGTTCATCCACCTCGCCAGCGTCTCCCAGTATATGCCCATGCCGTAGCCGAGCCGAAAGTTCTCGTGCTGGTGCCGAGGGCCCAGGACGCCGCGGTTGTCCGTGGCCAACGTCTTCTCCCGAGCGGACCAGACCTCCGCTGGGAAGGGCTTGCCCTCGCGCATGCAGCCCAGGAGCGTGATCAGAGGGTCCCCGGGCTCGAAGCGCTTCGCGCCCTTCAGCTCGAAGACGCAGGGGATCTGAGAGAAGACCTTGATGGCGTGCTGGATCTCCACCGTCGGCCGCTCCGTGTACCTGTGCGACTCGTCGTCGTCCAGGCGCTCGTTCACGTCCGTCAGGAGGCCAATGCTGCCTGTGGGCTTCAGCTGCAAGAAATCGCCGAGGCGCCGCGCGATGGGCACGCGCCGGAAGTGGTGGTGCGGCCGCTGGTAGTTGGACTCCTGCACGTCGTGCGTGTCGCTGCGTTCGTGGCATGCGCGAAGGTCCAGCGCGTTGTAGAGCGCGGCTGCCACCATGCTTATCTCCTCGATGGCGAGAACGCGGACGTGCTCCCACAACCACTTCAGCTTCTTCGGCGTGCCCCCTGGCCGCAGCTTCGCGTTGGTGTATTTCTGGACTCGCATGGCACAAGCATTGTGCAGCGTTCTGGCCTTGACAGTCTCCGTGGAGATGTTCTTCGCCTGCGCGTTCGAGAAGGCAACGACCATCATGCTGGCCCTGTCTGGCGCCGGCGAGGGCCACATATACTCCTCCACTGGGAAGACGATCTTCTGCGCCACGTGCGTTTTCCACGAGCCGCCCTGGCCCAGCATGAGCAAATGCGTGACCTTTCTCTCGCTCCAGGGCTTCTTCTGCACGTCGTTTTCCCAGGCTTCGTCGCAGGCCTTGGCGAACTTGGCGACGGAGAGCGTCTGGTCCCACGTGAGTCTCTGGTCCTCCGGCAAATCAGCGACCAGTCGGGGGATGTACGCGCTGGGCGTGGAGTACACGCTTCGGTCGAATCTTGCCGCAGGGGGGTCGGTGCCCAGGCCGCCGGCGCTCTCGTCCGCGCCGTCGTTGACGCCCGCGTCATCCTCGTCGCCAGTGCCCTGGAGGCGTTCGTCCTGCAGCTTCGCCCAGGAGTCTCTCTCCTCGCGCGCCGCAGTGCCCAACTGTCGGTACCCGGCCGCCGGCGCAGGAGCGGTCGCGGCGTCCGCTGGCGCGGGCGCGCCCACGTCCTCGCGGGCCGCCTCGGACATGCACGGGGGCGCGAGGAGCTCCTTGGCCACCTTCGTAAGGCGCTTGCGGTGCGCGAAGTTCAGCACGTCCGCCATGTCCTGCTCCCCGTCGATGCCCCACGTCGGGACCAGCTGGCGCCCGGGTGCTCTACGCCCTCGCCCGCTTCGGCGCCCTCGTCTTCACCGGCGCCTCCACCGGTGGTGTCCTTGAGGTACGCGCTCTGCGCGGCTGCGTCGCTCTGGTACTGCTGGGGCTTCTTCTCCTCGCGCGCCAGGGCGATCCCCTCGAGGTTTGGCGCCACCTGCATGGCGATCATGGAGACGTGCTGGCGCACCGTCGCCCTTGGTTTCTCCCTGTCGGGGCAGTGGGCGGGGTCCAGCGAGTCGCCCTCCTCGTCCATGCCCTGCGCCCGCGCCCGGTTCAGCGCGAAGTGCTCCTCCTGCGCCTCCTTCGTCTCCCAGATGGAGGACCACTCGTGCCGCGCCAGGAGACGGGCCGCGGCGACGCGGGCCTCCTCGTCGGCCTGAGCTTGGTAGTGCATCCAAGCTCGCGTGAAGCAGTTGGCTCCGTGCACGTTCTTTTCACGGGGCGCATCGGGGGCCTCCATCAGGGGCGCGAACACCTGCAGCACGCGCTCGTCCTCTGGCGTCTCCGCGTTCTCCACCCTCATGGCCTCAGGAGCAGCTGCTTGTACAGGCATGCGGTCTCGCAGTCCTTGTTCATCGTCGGCAGAGTGAAGCCCTCGAAGAGGGGCGCGCGGAGCTCGGGGGCCAGGCGCTGCTTGTGGGTGGCGTGCAGCGCGTAGTGCGGCGCGAAGTCGAAGTCCAGGTGCCGCGCGCGGGCCTTGTCCCTCCACGGGCCGTCGGGCTTCTCGCAGCGGTAGACAGACCCACATGGCGTACACCTGCAAACTCATGTGCTTGAGGACTGGGTCGTCGCTGCGTTGCAGCCAGTCGTCCAGCGTTCTCGTGGTCCTCACGATGCGGAAGCCGTCCGCCGTCTGCGGGGCCTCCGCGCGCTCGGAGCCCATGTCCTGCATGAGCTTCGCCAGGAACGACAACACCTGGCGATGATCGGTCGCGTTCCGCGCCGCCTTGGTCGCGACGTCGTGCTCGGAGGCCGTCTGGATGTCCGGGAAGCGCAGGCCTTCTGGGCTCGCGTGCACCGCCCGGCCGTCCTCGTCCTTTTCTTCGCTCCACCCCTCGAGCGTGCGCGGGTCGACGCCGCGGCCGAGGTAGTGCACCGCGGCGCGGCCCCCGTCCTGCTTCGCCTTGTGCCGGAGAGAGCTCCCGTGCTCGCGCCGCCACGCCTCCGCCGCCAGGAAGACGCCCATCTTGATGTAGACCGTCCAGCAGCGGTGGGACCATAGAAGATCGGGAACATCATCTCTGCCCCGCTCTTCCAATAGCATCGGCGATACGACGCGGAGAGGTTTTTCACCAGATCCAGCATCTCACCGAACTTGGACTTTCCTCCCAGCGCTTTCCTGTCGGCGGCGGACAGAGTCTTCTCGGGGCCCTCTCCGCGCTGCTGCAGCTCCAGCTTCATCTTCTCCTGCTGCGCCTGTCGCTGTGCCTGGAGCCGCTCCAGGCCGCGCCGCATCTCCACGAGGGCGCCCTCCATGCTGGGGCACTGCTTCGTAGTGTAGGAGTTGATGTAGAAGCCCGTGTTCAGGCCGTCGCTGAAGGCGGCACGCGCATCTTCTTCCAGCTTGTCCGCGAAGGCAACCTGGGCGTCTGCGCCCGGAGCGTCCTCGTTCTCCGCGCCCTCCTCCCAGACCCCCTTGGGGAGTCATGATGCTTTCTTTTGACCTTATTAGAAACCTATCAGTCTTCGCTGTTAGGTACAATTGAAAAAAGGCATAGTTTCCTGCTTCAAAAGAACGAATGTATATCGTACTGTGAAGCGTCCCAGTGGATTCGCGCGGGGGCACGACCCAGAGGAAGCGCACTGGAGTGCGTCCCAGTGGATGCGTGCCAGAGCACGACCCAGAGGAAGCGCATGGGAGTGCGTCCCAGTGGATACGTGCCAGAACACGACCCAGAGGAAGCGCACATAATGCGTCCCAGTGGATACGTGCCGGAATACGACCCAGAGGAAGCTCACAGGAGTGCGTCCCAGTGGATACGTGCGGGGGCACGACCCAGAGGAAACGCGCAGGGGTGCGTCCCAGTGGATGCGTGCCGAACACGACCCAGAGGAACCGCACAGGGTGCGTCCCAGTGGATGCGTGCGGGGGCACGACCCAGAGGAAGCGCACAGGGGTGCGTCCCAGTGGATACGTGCCGGGGGCACGCCCCAGAGGAAGCCCGCAAGGGTGCGTCCCAGTGGATACGTGCCGAACACGACCCAGAGGAAACGCAAAGGGTGCGTCCCAGTGGATACGTGCGGGGGCACGACCCAGAGGAAGCGCACAGGGGTGCGTCCCAGTGGATACGCGCCGGGAATAGCGCTCTGGGAACACGACGAACACAAAGTGGCTTTGGCTCCTGACATTCAGAATGTGGCCTGGGAGTGGTGTTCTGGGAACGCGAAGAACACGAAGTGGCCTAGAGTTGGCTCCGGACATTCAGAATATGGCCCGGGAGTGGTGTTCTGGGAACACGAGGAATACGAACTGGCCTACAGTTGGCTCCGGGCATTCAAAATGTGGCCCGGGAATGGTGTTCGGGGAGCACGAAAAACACAAAGTGGTCTAGAGTTGGCTCCGGGCATTCAAAGTGTGTCCTGGGAATGGCGTTCTGGCAGCGCGAGAGCCCAAAAGTGGCGACAGTTACAGGAATTTGATGACCCGCTCGGATGAGTAACATGATCCGCGGGCCCCATAGGGAGGGGGCTCCCGCTTGAGACTTCCTCGCAATTCACTCACAGACGAGGCTCCCGCCTGAGACGTCCCCTATATTCCTGTGGAGCCCAAAATTGACGACAGCTAAAGGAATTCGATGACCCGCTCGGATTAATAACATGATCTGCGGTCCGCATAGGGAGGGGGCTCCGCCTGAGACTTCCTCGCAATTCACTCACAGACGAGGCTCTTGCCTGGGACTTTCTCCATATTCAGGCCTGAGGAGCCCAAAACTGACGACGGCAGTTACAGGAATTTGATGACCCGCTCGGATTAATAACATGATCTGAGGGCCCCACAGGGAGGGGGGTCCCGCCTGAGAGTTCCTCGCAATTCACTCACAGACGAGGCTCCCGCCTGATACTTCCTCCAAATTCAAGCGTCAGGGGCCCAACAATGACGACAGATACAGGGTTCCGATGACCCGCTCGGATTAGTAACATGATCTGCGGGCCCCATAAGGAGGGGCCCTTGCAGGCATTCCCGGTGTTCTGGCAGCACGAAGAATTCGAAGTGGCTTACAGTTGGCTCCGGGCATTCAAAATGTGGCCTGGGAATGGCGTTCTGGCAGCGCGAGAGCCCAAAAGTGGCGACAGTTACAGGAATTTGATGACCCGCTCGGATTCGTAACATAATCCGCGGGCCCCATAGGGAGGGGGCTCCCGCCCGAGACTTCCTCATAATTCACTCACAGACGAGGCCCAAGGCGAGTGAGTGAGTGAGTGAGTGAGTGAATGAGTGATTGACTGACTGACTGACTGACTGACTGGTGATGGTGATGATGATGATGATGATGATGATGATGATGATGATGATGATGATGATGATGATGATCATCACACTCTCTCACGCGCACACTCATCATCATCATATGCGAGTGCTGATGAGTGAGTGAGTGAGTGAGTGAGTGAGTGAGCGAGTGTGTGAGGGATGATGAGTGAGTGAGTGAGTGAGGAATGAGTGATGATGATGATGGTGGGTTCCTGTTCCTGCGCGGGGTCTCCAGAGAAAACAAGAACCCCACTTTGGATGTGGGGACTAAAAGGGAACTCCACCGAAGCCACCAGGAGGGTCTTTTGCATGTGCTTCGCCACGCCCCTCACACGTCTCGTGGCCCCACGAGAGCTCCACCGAAACCACCAGGAGGGGGGTTTTGTATTTGGTTCGCCACGCCCCTCACACGTTTCGGGGTCCCATAGGGAGCTCCACCGAAGCCCATAGGAGGGGAGTTTCGCGTGCGGTTTCCCATCCATTTCGGGACGGCCCTCGCACGTTTCGTGGCCCCAAAGTGAGCTCCGCCGACGGCACCAGCAGCAGCATCCGCATGGCGGCACCGCACCTATCTCGTACACTCCTCACACGTTTCGTGGTCCCATAGGGATCTCAGCCGAAGGCCCCAGTGACATCGTCCGCATGGCAGCACCGCACCCATTTCGGCACACCCCTGACACCTTTTCGTGGCCCCATCGAGGGCACGGCGGCACCGCGCCCATTTCGGTACACCCGTCCCCCGTTTCGTGCTCCCCCTCCTTCGTCGCACCTGAATCGCGATACTCGCAGCTTCATATGGTTGGGTCCTTCCCCACGACATTTGTTTGTCAGTTGGAAAGGCTAGCAAGTGCACAACGGAGCTTGTGGAAGTTGTTGCAGGGTGGCCGGTTCCGCCGAGCTTGAAAAGAGAATTGTTCGATTGCAAGTGGCGGAAAGGATCACGTCAGCTTTGGGAATGGACGGCGCTAAGAAGAGGGCGAACATGTCAAGCGATCTTCCGCCCGTCCTGCCACCGTGTTTCGGCTGTGGAACAACAGTTTTTGAAAGAAAAGCGTTTTGGGCCTCTTGGAGGCTTCCTGGAGGTCTTCTGGAGGCTTCGTAAAGCCTTTCCGCCTCCTGCGGCCTCTTCGTGGCCTCTGGGGGGCTTCTCGGAAACCTCTGTATTAGTGGCTTGCTCGTGCCCCTGGGGGCCATCTTGGTTGGATGGCTGCTCGGCCCCCTTTCGGCCAGATCTTGCTGGGAGCTCGAGGGCTTCATTGGGCGATCCTGGGAGGTTTTTGGGCAGTCTGCGGGGCTCGGACAATCGAAGCATCGCAAACGCTGGCATCACGCACGAACCTGCCAGGGTCTTGGACTTGGCATCGCTCGGACGTGTGCATTTTTCCTTCGGCGAGGACCATCGAGGAGCATCCTTGACCATTTGGCGAAAAAACCACGCACGAAACCTAAAAAAACACAGAGAATGGACGTCCGCGCGATGGCCAGTGGACGATTATCACTTTTTGCCTTGCCGGGAGGCGGCCCAAGAAGTTTCAAACGGGCTCCAGGACGGGCGCTCCGTCTTAGGGCGTGTTGGAATTTGGGATTGCAGAGCGTGCTACATGTCAGCTCGGGGCCAGAGGGGGAACACAAATCAGGAGGGCATCCGCTTCCAGGACCACCCCCATCATTGTATCATGCTAATCACCGCCCTCTTCCTCCGCCCGAGTGGCCGTCGACACCCCCAACATGCCTCTCAGCAAATGTAATTCAAAGTGCGCATTGTAGCAAGTGCTGGACCACGAGGGGAGCACCCCATTATCTTTGCATGTTTTGTGTTGTCACGGGTTGTGGTGGTATATTTTGCGTTTTTTTTGCGCTGGCTACCATATTTGCCAAGAAGAAGTACACATGGATCGAGTGGTCACGCGCCGTGCTCCTTTGTGACTAGCCCGGTGTTGCTTTTCGCGGCTAGGTTATCTCAGTGGTGGTTTTGTCTCGCCATTTTCGGGTCTCGCTGGACTCCCCGCTTCAATGCCCTGATGCTGCCTCACTTCACGGTCATCTTGTTTTCCCCTTTCCTATTCCTCCTCCTCCTCCTCTTCCTCCTCCTCCTCCGCCTCCCCCTTCTCCTTTCCCCTGTGGTTTTGATACGCTTTGGGGAGCGATTCGTATCGCTCCAATCTTGGCTCCAGACGTCCGCGCTCAGCGCGCTGATGGCTGATGAGTGGATAGGCAGCTTGATCGTGGCGCTGCGGGCACGGTGCGCTGCTTCAGAAAGCTTCGGCCTCGCCAGGCGAAGCCTGCGCCAGCTCGCGACACCGACCCAAACACCTGGAAGGCTCCCTCTCGGGCAGGCCCACTCCCGAGGGGCCCCGCGTGGGGGGACAGCCCGGCGGGGCCACTCGTCACACGGGCAGCCGCGGAGCCTCGCCTGTGCCCTGGCCGCCCTCCCCGCGCCGCGGCGGCTGGGCGGCGGGACCCGCGTGCCACCACCAAACCACCAGATTGTTTCAACGCCTTCTCGCCGAATTGCTTCGTGTCGTTTCTGCCGAAAGGTCGTCTTGGCCACAGCTTTTCAGTTGGCGCGTGCCGATGGCTTCGCACAGCGTGGCCCGCCAGCGTAGTTGCCTCGTCCTCTCCCCGCTCGAAACGACCGCTGGTAGAACAAGGCCATCGTGACCACCCCGCTGTCACTTCGGGTTGGCATCTTGTTGACACGGGTGGTGGTCTACAATTTTGTCCGATCTGTGCTCCCGTGTGCACTTGCGCAATTGGCGTACTCTTTGCGTGTCACACGCGTGGCGCACACCGCGCGCCTAAGCACGTTGCACACTTGGCGCGCGTGGTGCATCTGGCGCACCAGGTGCGCCTTGCACGTTTGGGCACCTGGCGCGCTTGCTGCGCGTAGCGCGCCAGACCAGCGTGGCGAATGCGGAAGCTGTGTTGGATCATACTGGCTATGTATCAAATGGCGGCCACCACTTATGCTCCATGCTGGGTTCTGGTGCTTTTTGTGGAGCGGGATGGCATGTGGGAGTGCCCGGGCGGGCACGGGTTCAAATGGAAGGGTCTATCAATTCTTGACGCCCTGCGTATCCCCACCAGCCCACCGTTTGGTCCTGTTTGTCGGCTTTGGCGTTCCAAGTGGACCTGATTCTCATCGTCCTCTTCGCCTACAGAGTCGCAGCGTAGTTCGCTCCTGCGCGCTCAGTGCCTAATTTAGATCGTGGCGCTGGGGTCTCGCTCTTTGACGGCGCGCGGTTGCTCCGTGTCGCTCGCGAACGGAAAAATATCCCCACCAGCCCATCCAGAAGCAATGCCCATGAGAGTTGACGGGGGGAGAGAGTAACAGACACGCGTAGTCAAACAGCGAGGGAGGCTTGGGAGGCTCCGTGGCCATCTCGAGCCGTCCTGGAACGGTTTTGAGGCCGCTTGGAGCATCTTGGGAGCCATCTTGAGCCAGCTTGGGCTATCCGAGCCATCTTGGAGGTCATCTTTGGGCTCTCTGATGCCGCTCGGGGGCCTCTTGGGTGCCTCTCGGAGCCCTCTTTTGGGCCTCTTGGGGCGCTCTTAGGTCCATCTTGGGGGCCTCTTGGGAGCCCTGGAGCGCCTGTTGGGGCCATCTTGGAGGCGGTCGGTGAAAAACAGGGAGGTCCTCGATGTAGCTCCCACCCTCGGGGGCCAATATCATTGTGAAGGGTGTCAAAGATTGGCCCTCCCAGGGGCCGGAAGAGGACCTTTTGACATATCGGGGCCCCTCCCAAAACACCTCAGGGAGAAAAGGGGGAGGGTTTCCCTCCCCGAAGGGAAGAGGGGTATGTGTAAGAGGAAGCAAACCCTCGCTAAAACACCTGTCGTCAAGCATTTTTTTTTTTTTGTTTTTTTTTTTTTTTCTCTCTCTCCTTCCCGCATTATGCATCTAGTAAATTCATTTTTACTGCTTATTTTAAAAAATAAAGATATAGAACAACATATTATTTTTGGAAAACATTGTTCTTATTATTGTTATGATTTCGTTTACGGATTACATCGGAGCTCGCGCAAGCTCGAACTTGAAATGAAATTTCTCATGCCGTGGCGACACATGGACGGAGTGTTTCGATGGAGAGGCGGGTCGGGTTTGCAAGAGCACGGGGAGTAGGTCTCACACGCCGACAAGGTCGGCATATTTCAAGTGTGCGACATGGTAGAGTGCATTGTGGGTGAATCGCGCAGCTAATTGGAAGCGCCGTGTCGAACGAGTGTGGTGCGTACGCGTGATACGTGACATCTGGTTGATCGCCGATGTTGTTGGATCGTGAAGAGGCTTTCAGCGACGGGTTGATAATTTGATATCGTAGATGATGTTTTGTTGGCTCATGCTGCTGCCGTTTTTGAACGTAGTTCAACTTTGGTGCCTGCGTAGATGCTGTGATAGTTGAGCAGGGCGTGGGCCGTTGCGGCCGCGCACCCACGCTGGGGAGGCGGGCGCCATGACTGGATTCGAGGAGGATTTGATGCACGTTGGTCCCTTGCTCTGCTCTCTCTTCTCGTATTGTTGTCTTGTTAACACCATTGAGCGTAGGTTTCGTATTTGCGTCGTTCTTCTCTTTTCTGTTTGCTTCTGCTTTTCTCCTGGGCCCGCCCTGGCGCGGTGCAGTCATTCCCATGGCCTTGTTTATGCAGCGCCAGCTGGTGTCGCGGTGTCGCTTCTGCTTCAAATTGCCACGTTTTGAGCAATAGCAGATTTTGACAAAATCATGTAGTTGGTGTGACGATAATCATTCCGGGACTCAGATCGAACGCCCAATATTTTGCATTGCCGCGCTCACGGGATGTGTGGGCGTGTGAGCGTGTGAGCGTGTTGTGTGCTCTCGGGAATCAGAGCTGGCTTGTCGCTTATCAAATTCGGTTCGCCATTGTTCAATGCAACGTGACCGCTTGGATGACTAAGCACTAGGTCGCCGACGCTGAAAGTATGTGTGTGCTCCTTTCCTTCACGCGCGGGCTGGTGTCTCCGGCGTCTGCGTCGCCTCTCACTTGCAGCGTTTGCGACGCCTCTGTCCCGACCCTTTCATCCATAAAGTCGGGTAGTGTGGATGCGTCCCGTAGATGCCGGCTCGCGATTGTGGTGCCATCGCCAGATGAAGACAGCAGCGTGTGTGCGTGTGTGTGTGTGTGTGTGTGTGTGTGTGTGTGTGTGTGTGTGTTGGGAGGAACGGGGTGGTAGGAACATACAGGTGTGTGTTAGCTAGACGTGTTGTTGAGGGAAAGGTTAGGAAGGTAGAAGTTTGGAGGGAGGGGGAGGAGGAGGGGGGAGGCCAGGGGAGAGGGGGAGGGAGTGGGTGTGTGGACCCACGATGTGACAGCAGATCAGGGGAAAGCCACGGCCTGATCGTCTGGCGCAAGGTGCGCGCCTTGACCGAGCTGGTGTGCCCCTGGCAGTATTCAAGGGAGTGTGTGTGTGTGTGTGTGTGTGTGTGTGTGTGTGTGTGTGTGTGTGTGTGGGGTGGGGCAGCGGCCCGTCGCTGCCCCCCCCCCGCTCGGCCGCCGTCCTCCGCCGCGGCCGCTGCTCCCCTTGCCGCAATTGCCTCGCCACTGCCCTACGAGGGCCCGACCTCCTTTTTTTCTTAGCAGGCTCGCGCGACCGCTGACGTGCTAGTCGGCCATAGGCATGGCCCCGTCCACGAACGCTCAAACATGTATATGTACATCTATGTGTATATATATTTATATATATTTATACACATAGTTCTTTGCATATGATAACTGATATGCGTATGCATGTACACACACATATCTATATGTATAGTACGTATGTCTGTCTGCCTGCCTGTCTGCCTGTCTGTCTGTATGTATGGTTATATATACATGTTTGTGTACTAGTATACATGTTTGTATGCATGTACGTATATACGTATGTGTGCTTGTGTATGTATGTATGTATGTATGTATGTATGTATGTATGTATGTATGTATTTATGTATATATGTATCTATGTATGTATGCGTTTTTGTATGCACGCATTTATGTATGTATGTGTGTATATATGTATATGTGTATGCATGCATGCATGTGTATGTGTATGTATGTATGCATGCATGCATGTGTGTAACTTTATGTATGTATGTATGCATGCATGCATGTATGTATATGTATCTATGTGTGTATATGTGCGTGCGTGGATGTGTATGCATGTATGTATGTATGTATGCATGCATGCATGTATGTATGTATGCATGTATGTATGCATGTACGCATGCATGTATGTATGTATGTATGCATGTGTGTATGTATGTCCACATGCATGTATGCATGCATGCATGTATGTATTTATGTGTGAATGTTTGTTTTTTATTGATTTATGTATGTATGTATGTGTGTATGTGTGTATGTACTGTATGTATGTATGTATGTATGTATGTATGTATGTATGTATGCATGTATGCATGCATGTATGTATGTATGTATGTATGTATGTATGTATGTATGTATGTATGTATGTATGTATGTATGTATGTATGTATGTATGCATGTACGGGCTTATGTATGCATGCATGTATGCATTTATACATATGTATATGTGAGTGTGCGTGTGTGGGTGTGCGCCCGTAGCTTCTGGCTCAAGCCTGGCTCAAGCCGCTCTGGTTCGAGGTGAGCCGAGCCGGCTTGCGGGCCGCGGCCGGGGATCAGCCCTCGGCCTCCCGAGGTCTCCTTCCTCCGCCGTCCCCGCCCCCGCCATGCCAGGCCATTGCGCGGGCGGCGACCGCGTCCGCGGCTGCCGCGGCCCCCCGCCCCGCGGCGTCGCGGTCTGCGGTCCGCCGCCGCCAGCGGCGCGCGGCCGCTGCGCGCGGCGCGCCGCCCCCTGGGCCGGCTCCGTTGGCCGCCGCTGGCGTTGCTGAGGCTGCCGGCGACGCCGCTGCTGCCGGGGGGTTCCGGCGGCGCTGGCGCGGCGGCCTCGTGTGCGGCCGCCAGTTCTTTGTGCTCTGGCGTGGCTGCCGCCTGCGCCGGTGCCGCGGCCGCCTGCGAGGCGGCGACTGCCGTCGGCCTCTGGTCGGCCGCCGAAGCTGTGGCGCGTTCTGCTGGGCTTGCCGCCCCCGCGGCCGGTGCCGCTGCCTTTGCGGCGTGGCCGCGGACGGTGGCGGCATTCGGCCGGCTGGATGCCGCGGGTGCTTCTCGTCTGGGCGCTGCTGCTGCTGGCGGCGTGCGGCGTGCTGGCCGGCGTCGCGGCGGCAGCGCCTCCGGCCGGCACGCTGCCGGCCACGGTGGCGGCGCGGGCGGAGCCTGTCGCGGTTCACCTGGATGTGGCCATGCGGGTGGCCGAGCGCTTGGCGGCTGCTGAGCGCCAGGCGGGGGCCGTCGCCGCCGCGGCGTCTGCCGGCAGCCCGCCGCGCGCTTGACGACGAGGAGGGCGTGCAGGATTTGGTAGGTTTCTGGGACACTGCTGCACTCACTGCGGAGGGTCGAGTCCACCCTCATCTGCTGCGGCGCCCCGATCAGCATGGGCCAGACAAACGTGCGCAGCGAGATGCTGGGCGTGAAGCTGGTGGCCACCATCATCCGCTACAGCGTCCCGGTCAGCGCGTGCGATAAGGACGAGCAGGGGCAGGGGCAGCCGGCCCTGGCGCTTTTCCGAGAGATGGTCAGAGTGAAGCTGCAGCCCGCCACCATTTGCTCCGGTGCCCCGATCAGCGTGGGCGAAAAGGACTGGCAGGGGCAGTGGCAGCCGGTCCTGGCGCTGCTCAGCGAGTTGCTGGGAGTGAAACTGAAGCCCACCACCGTCTGCTCTAGCACCGCGATCAGCACGTGCGAGACGAACGTGCACAGGTGGACGTTTGACCTGGAGCTGGGGCTCTCATCATCTGCTAGAGCACACCAATCAGCGCGTGCGAGAAGCGGCAGTGGCAGCCGACGCTGGCGACGACGAGGTGGAGGAGGTCGCGGAGGTGGGCGTCGGCAGGGTCGACGAAGAGGTGGAGGAGGTCAGGGAGGTGGAGATGATGGTCGGGGACGAGGACGTTACGTTACGAAGGAGGTTGGGGAGGTCGCTGCGGAAGTCGGGGAGGAGGTGGGGGAGGTCAGCGAGGCTTTCGGCGACACGTGCGATGAGGCTGGCGAGGAGGGCGACAAGAAGGTGGCCATGGAGGAGGAATGGGGGCGTCGAGATCAAGGAGAGCATCGACCTGGTCGCCGAGGTGGGCATCGACGGGGGGTTCGAAGAGGTGGTCTCGGATGTTGGCGCCGAGCGGGCTCCATGTTGTCAGTTCCTCGGGGGTGACGCCGATCGTTCCTGTCGATGCTACGCCGCCACTCTTGTCGACGGTACACCACCCATCCTTTCGATCCCATGTGGTCCAAGACCACCAACCTCTAGGCGACGCGTGGTGAGTGGACATCCTTGGGGCCCGGGCGGCAGGCTCCAGGCCCGCCGATGCCCCCTTTCCGTTCAAGTGGAGTCCCCGCCCGATCACAGTTAGATATGGAGGAGACGGATGACGCTCAGAGATCTGGGAGGGATGGCGAGGAAGGATGCCTCGATCCACGTCCCTTTGACCACTCTCATCCCAGACCAAGTGGGACAGGGCGAGCTTGCCCTGCGCCGCCTTGCTGCTAACGGCCGCTTTGCGCCGCTGCGGCCTGCGTCGCTCGGCCGCGACTGTCTGGGCCCGTTCGAGCACTGCGGCAGCGGCCGGGCGCGTGGGGGCGGAGAGAGCCCCGCGAGCGAACTGGTCCAACGGCCCCCATGGGCGGACTGCGAGGACGACGACGTCCATTCCCCGACAGGCGCGAACGCTCTGGCGAGCTCCCCGGCACCTTCCTGGTCTGCTCCAGCCAGTGAGACCATGGGGCCGCCAGCAAAGGCCGGGGATGCAGACGAAGTGGGCAGTCGCGTGCGTAGCTTGGACAGCGTCGCTGCGATCAATCCCAGTGGGCGAACAGAGGTCCAGAGTCCTCCCGCGCCCGCTGTCCTGGCGGCTGCGTCGCGTACTGCAGACCGGCAGCCGTCGCCGCGGGCGGCGGAGGCAGCGGCGCGCCACAGGGGCCTGCCTCCCATCAGCTGCTCATCGATCATGGCGCGCGCGCCCGCTGCGGAGGCGCCGTCTTGGGACAGACCTCGCCTCGCCCAGCAAGCGCCGGGCGACCTCTGGCTGATGTTTACGGAGGGGTGGGCTGACTCCCCGTGGTCTCGCGAACGCTGGGATCGCCTCACCTGGGACTACTGAAAACAAGGGGGCGGGCTCGCCCAGAAATGGTCCCACGACAGGTCACGTTCGACTTCCTGTACTTCCTGCCAACGCGTGGGCGGCAGCCGGCTGGTACTTGCGCCCCGTCAGCCGTTTGACCAGCCCGGCGCAGCCGTGGGCCCTGGCTCGACCGGGCGTCAGGCTGGTCTGGCGGGTGCCTCCAAGGAACAGCTCGTGGCCCGTGTCAAGCGGCAGGGGAGCCAGGGGCTGATAGCTTGGAGAGCTCACTGCGCGCAGTTTGACGGCAACGCGCTGGACCCCGGGTGGCGCGACGTGAGCTTCCTGCGCGGCTTCATCGCATCGCGTGCGGGGCATCGCGGTGCAGTCTCCTGAGTCGAGCGGCCATGCGCCGGACATGCGCCGATCTGTCGCGCGCCCATCAGTCGGTCTTGTCGCGCGCCGGTGAGTGGCCTGCTGCGCCCCGTTACCCGCCCAGTAGTCGCCTTGGGCGCGCGCCGGTTTGTCGCCCGTGAGTTCGCCGTGCTTCGTTTGCTCTTGCTTCCGCCACTCCTGGTCTTGAGCTCCGTGGTGCTCTGTTTTCTGTTGGAGGTGGCGTTTCGTTCCTGCCGCCCTCCGGCGGCGCTCCCCCTGTGGTGGCTCGTCGGTCCCCCCTCCTCGTGGGTCGCGGGGTTCGCTTGGTCATCGTCGTCGTCGGTCATGGGCTCGGCCATATCGTGGGGCTCCCCTCCGTCGTCTCTCTGGGCTCCCCTCCTTCCTCTGCCCTGTTGCTCTTCCCGTCTCTCTTCCTCTTCCAGGTCGTCCCCGCCGCGGCGGTTCGGCCTCTTCCGCGGCTCGTTGGCACTCTCAGACGGCGTGTTACGGCTTTTTCTATGTCCTCTTCGTCCTCCTCTTTCCTCTTCCTCTTTTTCGGGGCGATGTTGCAGGATTTTTTGCTAACTTGGACGCTGGTGCGTACAGTGCGTCTCTTCATTTCTAGTGCTGCTCGGTCGATACCAGATGGCTCCTTATCGCAGTTTTTATCCGGTCAGTTTGGGCGTGTCATTGTCGTTGGCTTTTCTTTGTCGCGCGGCTTCCCACCAGGATTCACGGTGTGGCTTCATTAAGTTGGTTTCGGCTCCGCCTGTGTGTGTGTTTCCACGTGTGTTGCGTTCGGCCACACCAATTTATGCTGTCTTAGCGTCGGGTACGCTGTTGTGGTGTTGCCGCGGCTAGTAGGTCTAGCACCCCACCCGTGCTATTGCTCTGGCGTCGCGGGTTCGTAGGATTCACCTGCCCATCGTCACGCGAGGCCATAGCTCTCAGCGTTACCCCACCAATCGGCTGATTTGGAAATTTAGCAGGTCGTAAGCTGCACCTGCTTTCCAGTTTGGTTTGAGTCGAGTTATTGTGCTCTTCGGGTTGTGGTCGCTGCAGGTTTTTTGGGTCATCATCTGTCAGTGACTATTGGCCGTAATTTGCACCAGGCTGCCTGTGCCTCTGTTCACCTTGGGTCGAGTTCGTTCTGCGTGCTCTTCGGGTTCTGTCAGCTGCACGTTTTCGAGAGAGTCCCATTATTACATCACCCATGCTCTGCAATTTACATCGTTCGATGGTTCGTTCAGCTGTTCTTTCGGTTCAGTCCTTCTATCATTAGCACCTCCATCTGCTGCCCGCGCCTGAGGTTCCTCGGCGCCGCCGATTTAACAACATGTGGGTGTGCGCGCGCGCGTGTGTGTGTGTGTGTGTGTGTGTGTGTGTGTGTGTTTGTGTGTGTGTGTGTGTGTCTGTGTGTGTGTGTGCGCGTGTGTGTGCGCGTGTGTGTGTGTGTGTGTGTGTGTGTGTGTTGTGTGTGCGTGATTCTTTGTCGTCGATTGGAGCGCGCACGTTGTTCGCTTGTACGAGATGTGTAATGCTTTAGGTCGTCTTGAACGATCGGGCATTTGCTCTGGTGCAAACCAGCCTTGCTCAGCAAGTGGGAATTCCTGCTCGTATCCGCGGTGCTTCTGGGCAAGCTAGTATTGCATCAATTCCATACGCTTGCGCTGCCAGTGGTGGCGTGTAGGATTTTGCAATTTCTGCCGCATGGATTCGATGGCCATGGTATCGGCGGCGGCTAGCACAAATGCGCCAGTGATGCCTGAATCGTATAGGTTGGTGGCGCGAGGTCTTGCCCCACTCTCTCGCAGTTTCATGGGTGTCGGCAATTCCGGCTTTTCGGACCGCTCCGTTGGCCCGCTCTCATCCATCTTGTCGAAACAACGACGCTCCCCATTGAGATGGGTTAGGTCGATCGTTTGCCCAGCGAAAATTATGACTCGGCCTCGCGGCCGTGGGCTCTCGAGCGGGGTGTGCGTTTTGTCCTGGCGAGTTAGGTCCATTTGGAAGGGCCAAAATGATAGAAGAAACTCGTGGCAAGCACCGATGCGCCATCAAGGTAGCGAAAAGAGGCGCCCAGGGGAAGAGGTAAGGGATGCAATGGGACAGGGGACGCGTAATGGGTGAAGGAGGTATGGTTGGGCGGAGGGGTGCTGGTATTTACACGCATCGGTCTTCGGATACGGGCAGAGAGGGCGAGGATCGCAGCTCCGGGGAGAATTCGATGTTCCGTCTTAGAGTTCTCCCAAGTAGAATTTCCCTGCATCTATTCAGCTTCGGCCGCAAGTTTTGCAATCCGAAAAGGTGTTAGGAAAGACGGGGGAGGTGGAGAGGGCATGACTCCGCCGAAGCACAACCCCGTAATGGGCGAAACGTTTGTTTAAAACGAAATATGGGCGAAGCAAGGGGGTCGGGGGTTGGGGTGGATCTTAAGGTTGATCTACGCGTGTTGGATTGCGAACTGCCTTGCGTTTTCGTACCTTGTATCGTCTTGCTTTTGCTCACTGTGTGCACTTTACATTCGCCAGCTAGTGTCCATCCTTGTTTTTGCTTCGTGGGCTTTAGGTTTACCTTGTGGCTTAATGCAAGTCCCATTAACACCTTGATACGTAGCTGCAGCACTAGCACTACATGTGGGCACTTCTGGACGTCACGTCACAGGATACAAGAGGGCACAGCGTTGATTCGCGAAAGTTCCAGCGGCACAGGACACCACGGGTCACCACTGACATGTTTGATCTGCGTCACTCGGACGTAGAATTTTGCATACCTTGCGCTTCGGCTTTTGACATGGCGCTCCAGTATTATTTTCCGATCTCTTCAGTTTCAGCTTTGACTTCACTTAAGCTTTGGTTTCAGTTTTCGGCTTCGGCTTGATCTTTATCTTCACCTTTGGTCTTGATTTCATATTTGTTGTCAGCGACACAGCACATCACGGCGGGAATGCACGAGACGCAGTGGAGACCGCCAGGCACCAGGTGGTTTTGTGATGGCGACATGCAACGCCACAGGGCACGTTCTAAACTGCGTCCCTCGCATTATCCTCATCGGCACACGGTACTCCAGCGGGATGCCACCAGACACCACGAAACAGTGCTAGACGCCATGGCAAGCGCCGCAATGACATCGGGATACCACTGGTACGTCGTCGGGACACCATCGACACACAATTGGGAATCGATCGGGTCACGTTCGAAATCTATTTGTGCAGCATCGGGACTTTATTTGGATACCGCCGAAACTCAATCCCGACACCATGACACCTTCAGAACGCAATCAAGCACAGTAGGCACAACATCGGGACGCCAGCGGAACACCATCAGGTCATCATCATGACCATCAGGATCAAGATCAAGACTCTCCCTTTGTATCATTTTTGCATATCATAGACATCGCAAGTGCATCGGGAAGCAATTGTACATCTGCAGGGTACTAGCGGGACAACATCGGGACACCCTCGAGAAAGATAGGAAACTCAATATGGGGTCCCATCGAAAATGATTCGATACGTTGTCAGGACCCCATCGGCACACCTTTGAACACCAATTGGGGCAACGTTGACATGCCTTCGGTTCGCCGTCGCAAACCAATCTGGGCACCACCTGAGCAGCATCGGAGATGGTCTTGGTACCAATACGACTGCCCTTCGAGTGATGAGGAGGTTGGGGGGGACAGAACCTACTGATGACAACTTCGATGATTGTGATTGGAATGATGCTGGTGATGTACTCGATCCTAGATCGTCGATCCTCGATCCTCCATCGAGACGTGAATCGGAATTCCACTCGGGACACCACCAGGAAACCATCAGGACACCACCAGGATACCATCGGGACACCATTGGGACACCAATCGGGATACCAATCGGGACACCACCAGGACAACATCGAGACCCCATCGAGACTCCACCAGGACACACGGCAGAATACGTTCGTCGATCGTCGATCTTTGATCCTCCATCGAGACACCAATTGGAGTTTCAATCGGGACACCACCAGGACACCATCAGGATACCATCGGGACACCATCGGGACACCATCGGAACACCAATCGCGACACCAATCGGGACACCACCAGGACACCATCGAGACACCATCGAGACACCCCCAGGACACCATCGGGACACCGTGGGGCGCCATCGGGACACCGCGGGACACCAGGGGACACCACGGGACTTCACGGGACACTATCGGGACACCACGGCGGGACACCCCTAGCACCCGCCCGCCAACCGGGGTGAGGACGTCTGTCCTCGCCGCGCCCTAGCCAGAGGAGGGTTCATTCCTCCGCCCGCCCCCGTAGCTTTGCCTCGCCCGCCCGCACGACACGAACCCGAAAAACCAGAAAATGGAAGGCATTTCTTGGTGGGGGGCTCTCCATTCCACTTCGATCTCACCCCCCAACCTCTGAGATTTTCCAGAGCCCATCAGCCGACTGCCAGAACAACGTCGAGACACCGCCAGGTCACCATTGGGACGCCCTGCGCCTGGAGGAGGAAGAGGAAGTCCATTCGGTCCAATATTGGCCGAATACACGAACCTCCCAGCACAGCTTCGCGCGCACATCACGCGCGTCACGAAGCGCGAAATGGTAAATCTTCGGCGTGGGGCGGCCTTGCATCGGCTGTCACACTCCAGCCTCGAGACATGTGTACCCTTGTGTGGAAATTGCGCCAGGCCTCGCCGTGGCCAACCAGTCTTTCAGCCTTCTCCCTCCTCCTCACAGGAGAGAACAGTGAAGGGAAGTGGATTTTGTTTGTCTGTGCTTCATTTCTAGTGGCCTGCTCGCTTGCCTGCACCAGGATGGTCGCTCAGAGGGCGTGGCGTCGAGCTCAAGGTATCCCTGAAGGGGGAATTTGTTTCGTATATGCACGTGCGCACGCTATCATATGCAGGAGTTGGAGCATGGTGAGAAGGGAGATGGGGGGACGGTGGAGGTAAGTTGAGGTGGCTGGGGCAGAGGTGGAGTTGGTGGAGCAGGGAAGGGTGATATTGGAAACAGACCTTGAAGGAGAGAGGGAGGCCCTGTTAACCGCCTGTGCTCCAGCACTTGGACACCTACTTTTGTTTGGTTGGGAATTCCTCAAGAGCGCAGGACCGGTACAGTCAGCAAGTCATCGTTTCCAGCAATCACAGAAGTACATAGTTCATATCCAGACGTCGCTAGCCTGCTGCTGTGCCTGGGGCCGTCTTGGAACCCTTAGGGCCCATCTTCGGATTTTCTTGGGCCACCATTGCGCAGTTTTGAGGCTTCACGAGCCAGTTGGAAGCGAAAAGGCGATGAAACGACAGCCATTTGAACCAATCTTAGTCTCCAATGGGAAAAGACCTCTCAGGGGTATCCTTGGGAAGCTCTGTGGCCACTTGGCGCCTGTCTTGGAACCTTGGAGCCTCTGGGAGGCACGATTCAAGCCGTCTTGAGCCATCTTGGGCTACATTGTGCCATCTCGGATGCCATTCTGAGCTGTCTGAAGCCATCTTGGAGACATCTCGGGCCATCTTGGACGCTCTAACTTTTCGCGCTTCCCCGTCCAGACCTGGAAAGGAACTTCCCTTGATAAAACGGGTTAACTCCTCCAACCGCGTCCTGGCCACAGCGCCGACCTGGAACGCCCCCTTCTTGGTCTCGGCAAGGCGAGACAAGGCGAGGCGGTCTCCAAAATAGCCGCCAAGATGAAACGCGATGGTCCAAGGTTCTTCAAGATGACCTCCATTAGGCTTGCTGGATGCTAGATGCTTCCAGAGCGCCACGAGACGGCCCGAAGTGGTCGCGGAGCCTCCCCAGGATTGCCTGGAGAGGCTAAAGTTCGAACGCCTACGAACGTTCAGTGATTTTTTGGTATTGTCGCTTTCCAGCTTCAGTTCGATACGCTCTCAAGGCTGCCAGAGAGGCCCCAGAAAGGCTCATGAATGGCCCAACACGGCCCAGGATGCCTCCATGAACATCCTAAAAGCGTTTCGGGAAAGGCCCCAAGAGGGCCCCTGGTCTACATCGTGGCAAGGCCAATAGCACCACCTGTACTTGACGCCACGATGGTCGTACGACGGCCCGACGAAGCCCAACAGCACCTTTTTGCAACCCTCAAATCAGAGACTTCGCCCAGACATGGTTTTGATCTGTATCTTGTCTTTCTCTGCGCGGTCGGCCAGGGGGGACTACCGCGCCAGATTGCCAGCCACATCCGGTCTACATGCAAGGGTAGAAGTGTTTCGACGTGGGGGAGGTGGTACCTCCCCCTGAAAGGGGGAGAGTGGGGTTAGAGGATACGCCATGTACCACCTGAGCCCAGAGTGGGGGTGGAATTTGCCAGTTTAGATTGTGTTGCCACAGCGTGTGAATGCTACTGCGGCTGCAGCGTCCTGATGGTAGTGCCAAAACGCCGCCCACGCGAACGCCGCCGCACGCTGCTGTCATCGCTGCTGCATCTTCTGATCGCTTGCGCACGGCCCTCACTCCGCATCCCGTTGTCACTGTCACCGCAGCTCGATGCCGCCGCCGAGGCGTTTCGATGTTCTTTGCACCAATCGTTCGACATGCTGCCTCTGCATACGCCCGCTACCTCCAACCGAAAATGTGGCGCCAGTCTGCCCCGGGGCGGCACCAAAGACCAGTTCGGGCGGAAGGCGCCGCCGCCGCCGGCGCCTTGCTCGCTCGGCCGCCTCGTCTGTTCGTTGTGCGCCCGGGCCGCTCTGCGGTTGCTCTGTGTTGGGTTTTCAGCAGCTTGTTCCCCTGCCGCCTCCTCACTATCGCGCTACTTCTTGCTGCCCTTGCTCAAACCTGCCTCTCTTCCTTCAGCGGTCTCTGTCGCTGCTGCACCCTCCTTCCTTTCTTGCTTCGCTCATTCTTACCCTCCCTTGTCGTACTGTTCTCTTGCGTCCCCCTTCACTCCTCCCTTTCCCTCTTCCTCCCTCCCCTTCTCCTTTTTTCCCCCCCTCCTCTTGCAACATATAGTTGTTCCTCACCTTCCTGTGTGTGGTGTCCTTGTTTCAAAAAAAAACACTGCTGCCTCCTCTCCTCTCACGTCCTCTCCTGCCCCATCCCTCCTCCTGCCTCCATGTCCTACTTCCCGCCTCCTACCCCACCTCCTTGTGTGTGCTTCCAACAGCGCAACTGTCGCCACTTTCGTGAGCTACTGGGAGATCCAGCAGAGAGCGGTGCTAAAGGGGAATCACTATAGACCTCGCCTCCTCGGTGCTGCCAATTACGCCACCGTCGCCAGTTTTTTGAGCTCTTGGGAGGTCCAGGGGAGTGAGGTGCTAAGGGGATCCACACTAGACCTTGACTCCTTGGGTGCTGCCAATTGTGCGAGCGTCGCCCCTTGAATCAGCTCTTGGGAGGTCCAGCGGTGCTTAGGGGATCCAAGCTAGACCTCGCCTTCCTGCGTGCTGCGAATGGTGCGACTGCCGCCACTTCCGTGAGCTCCTCGGAGGTTCAGCGGCGTGCGGTGCCGAGGGGATCCAAACTAGACCTCGCCTCCCTCAGTGCTGCCAACTGCGCAACAATCACATTTGTCGTGAGCTTCTGGGAGAAGAACAGATTGCGGTCTGGGCGCGGGGCTGAAGTTTCTCTGGGGATGTCCCTTTGCGTGACCCGGGGTCTGAGTTGTTCTTTCGCGGGCGCCCGCGGACCTGGTGGCGTGCTTGCGAAACTTTAGTGTCCAGCGGTCCAGCTGGGCCTGGCTCGGTTCCTGCATGACCAGTGGCTGCGCGCTAGAACTGCCAGAGTGGTAAAATCCGCCGATCCTATCATCACTTCCCCTCCTCGCCCTTGTCATCGCATCTAATGTTCCTCGTCCTCGTTCCTCCTCCTCTTCCTCCTCCTCCTTCCTCTCCTCGTCCTCGTCCTCATCCTGCCTTCTCATCCTCGTCCTCTTCCTTCTTTGGCACTCTCGGTCCGGCGGCAGATGCTTCTGCTTTCCTGGGCTCTCGGTAAGGTTCTGCGGCCCGTAGTGCGCTGAAGTTCGTAGCTTGCCTTTTTTAATGGGCCGGCTATTGTTGCCTCTTTGGATAGGTAGCTGTTCCTTGCAACTTGTTGTGGGTGGGTTGGGTACGTCCTTAACCGTTCAATTCTTGATCCGTCGCAGGGATTTGATACTCAAGGGTAGCTTCTCTAGCCCCAGTGGAAGGAAGTGGTTTCCATGGGCGTGCAGACACTGTCAGATAATACTCGTGACACGCAAGCGTCACACACGTTTGTTCTTCTGCTTACAGTATTTCAGGTCTAATGCGTTAAATTTCATGTTCTAGAACGTAGGAGAAACAGAAATTTGCCAACGTGGACCCCACGATTTGCACTGTGTGAGTTGCAAACTACGTTATGCGTTCTGTATGCGGTGCCATCGACGTGTTGCAAGTTATATGGTTGCGGTGCAAGCTGAGTGGTTCGAGCTATGCGATGCCGCTAATGCGGTGCAAGCATGCTATGTGGTGTAAGCTATGTGCTGCAATCTATATTGTTCAATCTGTGTGCTGTAAGCTATGTGATGCAGTATGCGTATATAGGAGACCCGGTTTCCCGCGCTGGGCCGTGACCTCCCTTGTACAGGGTGGCCCCCCGTCTCTCCGGGATTCCGCGACCTCCCTTGTACAGGGTGGCCGTGACCTCCCTTGTGCAGGCTATCCCGCGGCCCGCAGGCCCCCAGGGTTCCTAGACGTCCCGAGAGCGCTCCGGGATCATCCAAAATGCTTTCCGGACGGCCTAATCGATCTTTGGGATACTCCCAAGACAGCCGAAGACTACTCCAAGACGGCCTCAGACCTCCCCACTTCCCACTGCCCAAGAGACCTCAAAGAGGACCCCAGGGAGCGCCCAGCTGGAGGCCCTCGGGGCCCACCTGGAGGCCCTCCGAAAACTACGACAGCCCCTAGCGTTCTTCCACGCCTCAACGTGCCAGGGGGCACGGTGGCGGATGTTTATATCCAGCTGCCTGCGGCAAGTCCCGCCACCGTGCCAGCCCAGCATTCTGGGTGGCGACTGTTCGGGGGGGGCGCGGGAGGCCGTCACGCGTAACATGTCGTGTCTGATGATGATGATGATGATGATGATGATGATGATGATAATGAGATGATGATGATGATGATGATGATGATGATGATGATGATGATGATGATGATGGTAATGCTGCTGCTGATGATGATGAAACAGATCGGTGATGATGATGGTAATGATGCTGCTGCTGATGATGATGATGGTGCTGATGATGCGGAGTAAGAAAAGTATGACTATGAAGATGATGATGACGACGATGCTGATGATTATGATGATGACGACGATGATGAAGACGATGAAGAAGATGATGATGATGATGATGATGGTAATGCTGCTGCTGATGATGATGAAACAGATCGGTGATGATGACCGGTAATGATGACGATAGTGATGATTGTTAGGATTCTGATGATGATGCTGATTCTGATGATGATGATGTTGTTGATGATGATTATGCTGCTGCGGCCGACGATGACGATGACGATGATGATGATGCTGGTGATGACGATGCTGATGATAATGATGATGATGGTTATGATGATGCTGCTGCTGCTTCTGATTACGCTGCTGCTGATGATGATGACGATGCTTGTGCTGATGCTGCTGAGGATGTTGATGATTTTGCTGATAATGATGCTGTTCGTGAAGACGATGCTGATGATGAAGATGATGCTAATGCTTCTGATGATAATGATGCGGATGATGATGTTGATGCTGCTGACGATGATGATGATGATCATGATTATGCTGATGATGATGACGATGGTGATGACGATGCTGCGGAATCTGATTATGAATGAATGATGGTGATAGTGTTTTTTGTTGATGATGATGATGATGCTGATGATGATGATGATGATGATGATGATGATGATGATGATACTGAGGATGAAAATGATGACGCTGCTGCTGCTTCTGCTGATGATGCTGATGCTGATGCTGATGATGATAATGATAATGATGATGATGATGATGATGATGATGATGATGATGATGATGATGATGATGATGATGATGATGATGATGATGATGATGATGGTGGTGGTGGTGGTGGTGGTGGTGGTGGTGGTGGTGGTGGTGGTGATGATGATGATGATGATGATGATGATGATGATGATGATGATGATGATGGTGGTGGTGGTGGTGGTGGTGGTGGTGGTTGTGATGATGATGGAAATCAATGGGTTTGGCTTCTTCGGACCCTGTTGGAGGTCCTCTTGTTGCCCTCTCGGGCCCTCTTGGAGGCATCTGGGGCCGTCTTGAAGCAGTCTTATGCCGTTTTGGGGCCGTTTTGGGGCCGTCTTCGATGCATCTTGGGCCATTTTGGTGTCGTTGGTTGCTTGCACGGGCCTTCTTAGAAGCCCTGGACGCAAGTCCGTCGTTTTTAGAACAGGGACCGTGGCTTGGGAGGTTCTGAAGCGCTTGGGGGGCAGCGCCTGTGAGTCCGGGAAGTGTACGGTCCTCGAGCGGGTGCGCGTGGGATGAGGAGTCTAGGAGGTCGCTGCGATGCGGGAAGTGCGTCATCCTCGTGCCGTCACACGAGGAAGGGTGGTTCAGGCATTAGCTGCCATGCGGGAAGTGCATCATCCTCGAGCCGTGCGTGGAAGCGGGGTTCAGGCATCAGCTGCCATGTGGGAAGTGCACCATCCTCGAGCGGGCACGCGTGGAAGGGAGATTCAGGCATTAGCCGCCATGCTTGACGTGCACCCTCGAGCGGGCACGCGGAGAGTGACTTCGGTGAGCAGGGGGGATGCGCGCGAGAGTCTGCTGGTCGAGGGGCGGGCGGTCCCGTGTTAGACTGCGAAATCCTCACCGGGCAGCCCTTGGCATTCTTCCGCGACCCAACGTGCCGGGGGGCACGGTGGCGGACACGTGCATCTGTACACGTGATCCGCCACCAGAAAGCAAAACCACGGTGCGTACGTCGTGTGCACGAGCCGTGCTTCCCGTGCCTGCTGGTGAAGGACTCCTCCTAGCAAGAGCGCGCGCTCGTCCTCGAATATCGTACCAACTGAATGGAAGCAGACGTGCGCACCACGAAGGTGCTGTGCATATTTGACGGTGACGTCGGTGGTGGCAGGAAGCCTTTCAGCTAAGACCTTCGGGTGCAGTGTCTCCTCGCCCCCCTCCCTCCTTCCTTGTCCTCCTCTTCCGCCCTTTCCTGCCTCCCTTCTTCGGAAGGAGGATGAGGAGGAAGAGGTGGAGGAGGCGTGGAAGTCAGAGGCGTGTTCCCTGGACCCTCGCGCCGAGGTGCCGGCGAAGCAGAGCCACTACATGCGCTCCGCCGCGCGCAACCCTGGTGCTTCGACGTCCTCGTTCTGGGACTGCAGCCTTGCCCCCTGGCGTGCGGAGTCCCGCGTGTCTCTTCTCCTCCTCCCTCCTCCTCCTCCTTCTCCCTCTCCTCCTCCCTCCTCCTCCCTCCTCCTCTTCCTCTTCCTCTTCCTCTCTCCCCCCGCCTCCTCCTCCTCCTCCTCCTCCTCCTCCTCCTCCTCCTCCTCCTCCCCCTCCTCCTCCTCCTCCTCCTCCTCCTCCTCCTCCTCCTCCTTCTCCTTCTCTCTCTCTCTCTCTTCACCCTCCTCGCCCTCGTTCCCATGCTTTGCCTGGTCCTGCTTCTGCACCCCTTCCCCTCCCCCTCCTCCCCGCCTCCTCGGCTTTGACCTTTTGTCAGAATGTTCAGCTCAGATCTGGCCTCACGCCTGTAGACGGTCGAGGTCACTGTGCGATCACAGGTTCAGCTCGTTCGGCACTCCTCTCGGCCAGAGCAAGATGCTAGGACATGCTCTTACGACTTGGTAGTGGATCAGGAGATTACTCGCTGCACGGCCCAATTTCAATACCTGAGGGGCTTCGCCTTCTGCTGCTGGCCCTCTGACTGCCTGCATGGCTGGGTCGATCGGGTTGGTTGCCTGATGTTTGTTTGGAAGGCTGGCAGCTCGGCAGTTTGGCTGGCTGGCTGTCGGCTGGCAGGTTAGACAGCTGGTTGGCTGGTATGCTCGTTCGAAGGCTTACTGGCTGCTTGCATCACTCGCTGGGTGGCTGGCGAGTTCGGGGACTATCTTCATTGCTCATACACGAGACCGTGGCCTCGGTAGTGCGGGTCTGCAATTTTCCTGGTGGATCGTGGCTTCGGGAGCGTGGGCCCGTTGTTTTTTTTCAAGGGATCGTGGCCGTTGGCGCGTGCGCCCAGAGTTCTTAACAAGGAATCGTGGCCTTGGGGGCGCCGACCCCATTCTTTTTTGAGGGATTGCGGCCTGCGGGACGTGTACCCGCTGCTTCTATTCTGAGGGGTCGTGGCTTCGGGAGCGCAGGCCCATTGATTTCTACGAGGGACCTCGACGTCGAAAGAGTTGCTCCCTCGCATTTTTACGTGCCACCGGGCACACCTACATCCTCAGGATGTGATGGGGGCGCGGCGTAAGCCACGGGGCGACCCTCTCGCGCTGGTAAAAAAGTGATGGGGGCGCGGCGAGACGCTGCTTTCGAGCAGAGCGTGGTTGCGCGTGATGAGAAGCTCAGAATCTCGCCTCCTGGGGGACAGCAGTTTCTGTGCTCTGAGAGCTGGGGACGGGAAAATCACGGTTGCCAAGCTGTTGAGTTCCTGTGGATATTGCAACTTGCCCCACGGCATTGGTGAGGGAGAACTGGCTTTGCTGGTGGGGTCTGGCCCTCGCAGCTTGACCTCCCCCGCAGGGGGAGCCAGTGGATCTCCGTATACTATCAGGAGGGGAAAAACCACACAGACACAATGAATCGTCGATCCCCCAGAAAATATGGGAAAACATGGGAAGTGGGGGGGAAGACAGAAACCCAGAACATATGGGAAAATATCGGGAATATTTTTATTAGTGTATTTATTTGTGTGTCCTGGGGCCCCTTCATACTAAGCTATTCACTCATTTATGGTCTTCCAATCGTCCGACGGTTCGCAAAGAGCGATACGATGTCTGGAGGGACGGTTGCGGCCATTGGCGAGCTTGCGCGAGTCCTGAGGCCACTGCGTCAACGTCAAGCTGCAACATCGCCAGCCTTTCCAGGCTAGGATGATGTCGCCGACGTCACATCCAGTTGCAAGATCAACTTTCCCAGGAGACGCCGAAATCGCACATTTCCGACACTAATGCCCATTTTTAAATTGATCAACGATGGCCTCGACACTCAACGCAATTTGCGGACGCAACACCAGTATCCAACAACGGGAGTAATTACAGCCTCAGTCTGAATAGATAGGACCTCCTTATCCTTGCCCGTATCAAACAAGTGGGTGCTATCAATTACAAGGATCATCGTATCGAGTGGCGGGAGATCGCATTTATTGAACACATGGCGTCAGCATCTCATAATACCATCATACTCCATTTGCTTAGTTTCCGTTTTGAACAGAGCTGGAAACTTATCCAGGTACATGCAATCATCTTTGATTTTCTAAAATGGGAGGGGTGTCATGTTTGCACCGAAGAGTCTGCAGCCGTGCTTGAGGCGTGGGTCTTGATGGCAAGATTTTGTCATCGAGTTTTAATGAAACGGGCAGAGTCTCTGACCACATATAGGCAAACTTATCCAACATGTCTGACGTGCGATTGCCCGAGATGTTAAGTTTCCCGCGAAGCCGAAGTTGGAATCCACGGATTGACATGTGGTGGTCCTTGTGCAGGGAATGCACTGTTTGTTACCAGCAGCAAGCGACATACATTGACAAACGGGATACTCCAAGATCAGTCAAGCCAGGACCACGCTTCTAACTATATGGGAGCGACTGGGATCGCGTGCGATAAACAGGAGACGGGGGAACAACAAGCTCACAAACGACACGTAGATCTTCTGACGACGGAAGGTTTCATACCTCCTAGAGGGAACTTAGCCTGCAACTGCTATGTGACCCGCTTGCTGGGCATGGTGCTCAGTTTCCACGCGAACGGCTTCTCTCAGCTGACCTGCTCGTGCCTGGCACGTTCTGAGGCCGTGTTTCCACTTCTTCAACGGCGGCTCTCGCGACGATCGGGCGAAGTTGTTGCCGTTCGAAAACGGTTTGGACGTGCGCGCCTTTCGAACGTTGGTTCGGGCTTTACTCGAGCCGAAAATGCAACAGCAGAGGTTCAAGCCGTGGATTTATTCTTGGAGGCAAAAGGTCACCACCTACCAAACCACTCCAACCCAACCCGCAGGCCTCAATTTGCCCTCCATTTCCAGTGTGGGGGGGTCGGGGAACGTTGAAAAAACACATGGAACCCGAACCCCCCCCAGCCCGAAATTCGGGTCAAATTCGGGTCTTCGGGGTGGTCTGGTAGGCAGTCAAAAGGGGAAGCATTGTAAGGCATCTGGGCGATAACACGTGACCGCTTCCGTAAATTCGAGGCGATCGGGCACCCTCGCGCGCTGCCCCATGAAGTGCGGAATCTGCCAGGTGTGGCAGGCGAGCTCGCATGCTAGACGGACATTGCGTATGATACCATGGCGATGATGGAACCGATCTTTACTGGGCATGCGCCCGCCCGTTGCTGTCATCGGTGCGCAGGGCGAGCACCCAGGCATTTACGCACGCATTCTCCTGAGGTCTGAGGGTGTCGATGACAAGCACAACAACCGTGAGCTGGAATTCAGCATCTCAAGAAACCAAAACGAGCGGCAGGGTGCACAACATGGATTTGACCGGCATGTTGTACGCATCCGGTACCTTCTTGAGGGTTGCATATCCATAATCTCGTAAGCCAGGATAGGAGAAAATGTGCACACATGCTTCATGCATCTGGGTGACCGCCTTGGGTAGTAGGGTCACAGCCATGACAGTTAGCTGCACAGTTGTCGAAGGTTTACGATTTGCTCGCGCATCACAGTGTTTCATTTGCAAGCGACCTTCCGCTCCTCTTAATCGACGGTGTGATGACGATCAAGCCATCAGTGGGGTCCTTCGCGCGGGAAATCCACGGGGCCCTTTATGTTCCGTCTACATGGGGTAAGCGCGGTAAGCATAACGGATGCGTGTTGCTGGCTGTAGATGTACCAATATTTTTTGTATTTGCCTATGTGCACGCTTGCAAGAGATACGGATGAGATGATAGATATCTTTTAGCGTACAAGTTGTATTACATGTTCATGCTGCAAATGCCCTGTGTCATTCAGAGTCAATTGCCTTGCATGCCTCAGTACGCCAAGGGGTCTTCCAGGCGTTTCAGCAGCCAAATGCCGTCATGATGCTTTTGCTCAAGTTGCCCCGGCACTGGCAGTTGCATCGCGCGCGCACCGTTCAGCGTTGGAAGATTGACCGCAAACTTGAAGGTTACAGATGCGTGTGCATCTTTCCTCTTGAATGAGACGACGGTTTTATGCGCCGCGTTTGCCTAAATGTTGGGAGGACTGACGCGCTTTTCGGAGATGCCAGAGCATCGAAGCCTGGCAACAGGTCAAACAAAGGCAATTTTGAAAGAACGTCCGCTGCACGCGCTGTGTCATCGCTCGTTCTCCATGGCGTTGTGTCTATGCTCCGCCCTCCTCTCCTCGTTTGTGCTCCCCAGCTGGGCTCGGGCTGCCTCCAGGCCACTATTCAATGCGCGATTTTGTCTGCGGTACGTCAGCTTGTGCTGCATTCCCGAATTGCTTGGCGATCTTGATCTCCACGTAAGGATAATTGGTCTGACTTAGCCTTGTAAATGCCAGCATATCTCTTAACAATCAAGGTCAAATACCGACCGCTTGCGTGAGGAAATCGCGCAGCCGTGCGCACACTTAATCACAGTCGGAGCCAGTGATATTACATGTCGGTCTGAAGTATGAGCGAAACAGTTGCTGCCAGGTGGGCTGCAAGTTAGCCAGGGATGTTGGATATGCTCAAGTTAGACGCGCTCATCCACATTGGGATAAGTGGTTTAGATAGACGGGGTTGGCGATCCAGAGCGAGTTAGGAATACCCAGCGGACATGTCTAAATGAGGACCTTCCTGAGTCAACGGCGAACGGCAGAGTTACTGAAGTTGTGCGAGGACGCATCAGTTTCCTGGGAATCCTCACATTCGACAACACCACGTTGATTGATCCTTCTTGTCTTCCTCGCCTGCTTCTCCACCTGCTTCTCCTCTTTTTTTCCTGGCAATGCCCGCGGTCCTGCGCATTTGCCATCTGTGCTGGCCCATATTGTTGTTACTGAGATTTGCGCCGATGGTGTGAATGGGGGGTTCGTGTTCAGCACGGTAGTGCTGTCTTTCGTGCGTTTATCGGTCTTAGTGCACCTCGCGAGGGCCCAATGCAGCCGTAGATCGTTAGGGGGGGATGGATTGTCCGCCCCCGTCCGGCCGTAACGGTCTGGACCGATACGGACATTTGTGGCTGAAGGCATCCGGATATTTACCGGTTTGAATTTGGTTCGCATTGATCATTGTATACGTTGCAGGTCTGATTTGTACAGCGTCGTGCAATATCATTTTCACCCGGGGAGACACCGGCAAGGCATTCGGTTCCCCAGGGCCGATTGTTCGGTGCACATGGCAAGTCCGTAAGAGGGCAACCCCATCTTGCCTCATCAATGTCACCAGTTGGGCGATCAGTGGTGGCCACGGGCTGCTGATGGACGTATTTAGCCCGCCGATCCCGAAATCCTCGGTCTCACTGTCCTCCTCCTCCTTCTCCATGCTCCTTCTTCCCCGACTGTCGATGTTTCTGGTGGAACTTTCAGGTGCGTGTGAGGGCATTGGGGTGTATCTTTGGCGATCTTCACGCTTTGATCCTCGCTGCGTCCGCAGCCCTTTTGGCGTGAGTGCAATGCTAGCACCCCCAGCTGCCGCACCCTTCCCTCCCCCTTCCCTCTTGAGATTTCGACTCAACGGGGTGTCGCTGCAGCTCCCCATTCTCACCAAGCGAGGAACGAGGACGCTCGAGAAACCCATGCCGAGAACAAGCGCGAGCGCGAGCGGTGCAGCAGCTCACGTCGTGCAGTCCAGCATTTTCGTTGTTCGCTCGAGCAGAAAACGCGGGTGTGACGTCGCTGTCGCCGTCGTTGTCGCCGCGGTGGTCGTCGCAGTCGCCTCTCTCGCCGCCGCCGTCGCCCTCGCACACTGTCGCCGTCGCCGTCGCCGTCGCCGCCATTGCTGTCGCCGTCGTCGCCCTCGCCTTCGCCGTTGCCGTCGCTACCGCTGTCGCTGCCGCCGCTGCCATCGCCACCGTCGCCGTCGCCATCGTCGTCGTCGCCGCTGCCAGCACCGTCGTCAGCGTCTTCGCCAGCGCCATTTTTGCGGTCTACCCATCTATTGTGCTAAGAAGCTTCATTGATTGTAGTCTCGCCTCGCAACGGCGAACGTATTTTCTGCTGACCGTTGGGCGCGGTCGGCGTCTGGGTTACACGAGGGCTTGCAGAAGCGTTTTCTTGTCTACAACATGTTTTTTTGTGGGCCCTAAGGTGTCTGACGATATCCACTTTTGGTCCCAGGACTGTTTTCGAACACGTTTTTCTGCTATCCGCAAGGGGACACCACCGCCCTCTTAGATGGCGACATACGAGATGCCATACTATTATTCGAAGTCATTTTTTGGACCTCCCAGGCTGCTGTCCAAATGCCTGCTTTGGCTGGAGTCTCGCTCGGCAGGGCCGCCCAACATATAGATCGCTGGATCACGGCCTACCCTAGGCCTAGGGCAGGGCGTACCCCTAGGTCTACCCCTAGGCCTACCCTAGGGCTACACTGAGGCCTACCCCTAGGCCTACCCTAGGCCTACCCTAGGCCTACCTTAGGGCCTACCCCTAGGCCTACCCTAGGCCTACCTTTAGGGCTTACTTCCAGGCCTATTACAGAAAGGGTGGTCTACAGATGGGGGTCTACAGAGTGGTGGGGGGGGGGGGTCTAGAGAGGGGGGTCTGAAGCGGGGGGTCTACAGAGGGAGGGTCTAGAGAGGGGGGGTCCACAGAAAGGGGGGGGGATCTGGAGAGGGGGGGGGTCTACAGATGGGGAGTCTACAGGGGGTGGGTCTACAGAGGGGGTGTCTACAGAAGGGAAGGTCTAAAGAGGGGGGGGGTGGGTCTAGAAAGGGGGGTGTCTACAGACGGGGTGGTCTAGAGATAAGAGGGTCTACAGAGGGGGGGGGGGGTCTACAGGGAGAGGTCTACGGAGGGGGGGGTCTACAGAGGGGGAGTCTACAGAGGGGGGGGGTCTACAGAGGGGGGGGGGGGGGTCTAGAGAGGGGGGGGGCGTCTAGAGAGGGGGCTCTAGAGAGGGGGATCTACAGAAGGAGCGGGGTCTAGAAAAAGGGGGTGGTCTAGGGAGGAGTGGTGGTCTAGAGACGTATATATTTAGAGATAACGAGAGAGAGAGAGAGAGAGAGAGAGAACGAGCGAGAACGAGACAGAGAGAGAGAGAGAGAGAGAGAGCGAGAGAGAACGAGAGGGGGGACGGGAGGAAGAGGGAACGCGAGAGGGAGAGAGAGAGAGAGAGAGACATAAAGAGATAATGCAATAGAGACAGAGAGAGAGAGAGAGAGAGAGAGAGCGAGACAGAGAAACAGAGAGGGGAGAGGAGAGGGCGGACAGAGACGGACATATATATATATATATATATATATACATATAGATAAAAGAGAGACAAACCAAACAAAAAGAATGAGGGAGGAGGGACATGAGGAAGTGGAGGAGGAGGATGAGGAGGAGGAGCAGGAGGAGGAGGAGGAGGATGAGTATACAGAGGGGGAGGAGGAGGAGGAGGAAGAGGAGGAGGAGGAGGAGGAGGATGAGAAAGATGATGAGATGATGATGATGATGAGGGAGCAGGGGCGGGAGAGGAGGGAGGAGGGGGGGGGGGGGGGAGAGGAGGAGGAGGAGGAGGAGGAGGAGGAGGAGGAGGAGGAGGAGGAGGAGGAGGAGGAGGAGGATGAGGAGGATGCGGAGGTTGGGCCCTTCGGTAGGCCTTACCCTTGCCCTACCCTAGGCCCTAGGGTAGGCCCTACACTAGGCTACCCTATGCCCTAGGAGAGGGCCTAGGGTAGCCTTCCGCCCAGGCGATCAATCTCCCGCCCAGAGCCGCCTCTGGGATGGCACATGTGATTAGGGGGCAACATGTAGATTCTTTTCGTCTTGTTCCCCAACCCAGGTGGCCTTCAGGATCGGATTACCAGAGATAGCAACTCCAGGTTTGTGTTTCGCGAGTGTTGCAGGTGTCTGAGGCCTTTTGGCCCCCAGGGATGCCACGGCGGAAAGCAGCGCGGCGCCAGTCAGTGGACATACGTGACAATTCGCAAACGATGCGCTTAACACCATATTCGTGATGGCCATGGCTCGTGGCCCACGGCCTGACGGGTGGGCGCGCTTGGAAGCGGAGACGGCATCGGAAAGCCCAGCGACCATGGCCCATGGCTTGTGGCTCATGGCTCGCGTCGCGTTGCAAAGGCGGGCGCCAGCGCTTGAGCACGGAAATGCTGACAGCTATTCCAGACACGACGTCGGTGAATCGACTGAGTTCGGTCCATGTCGCGTGGCTCACGTCCTGGTCTCGGGGGCTCGAGGCTCTTGTCAAATGACGGGCCATGCCCCCTGGGAGGCGCAGCGCCATAGGCGCAATCCGCGCTGTGGCGTGGAATTTTGCCAAAGGTGTCGCTGCACGGGATCTAATACGCCATGGACTGTTGGGTTGGGACTGGTCTAAGCGCACGCGTACCTGTACAGCTTGTTTCTTGGCCATGCGGCGCGATGTTGGAGTTTTTGCCTTAGCGCAGGAGAACCCGAAGGCCGAAGCGCACTTCAAGTCCATGGCGGCCTCCACCGACGCTCTGACGGACAAGGCCGTCCATATAGAGCTCGCTGAAAGGGGTGGGCTCGGTTGTTGGGCCGCGTTTCACTTCAGGGGGGTCCCCGCTTTCGGCGGTACGATCAGCCATAGGGGGCCATGAGAGGAAGCAAGAGAAGAGGGAGGTGTCTGATGAGAAATGAGAGGGGAAGGAGGAGGAGGAGCAGGAGGAGGAGGTGGAGTAGGAGTAGGAGGAGGAGGAGGAGGAGGAGGAGGAGGAGGAGGAGGAGGAGGAGGAGGAGGAGGAGTAGGAGGATGAGGAGGAGGACGAGGAGGAGGGAAAGGAGGAGGAGGAGGAGCGTGGGGCCCGAAAGTATCCGCATCCACCGCCTCCTGGGGCTTTGGGGTCCTGGGAGATCGGTTCCCCTGGCGGTGGATGCGTACAAGTCGCTGCCTCGGACGGAGGTGAAGGGGGAAGAGGAAGAGGAGGGGGAGGGGGAGGGAGGAAGAGGAGGGGCGGGCTTCTGCGGAACCCACGGGTTCAGGCGATCCCCCCAAGCTCCACAGCGGGTTATGGCGGCGAGGGCGGCAGCGCTGAGGGAGGATTGCATTCTGTTGTCGGTATCCACCCATGCAATGCAAAAACACCTCAAGTCGGCTCGTATCCGAAAAGGCAGCGTGCAAGAATATGAAGATAAATCACATGTGGGGAAAGGGGATGGGTAGGGGCAAACAGGGACAGGGGACGAATCTGACGCCACAAGCCAAACACACGAGCAAGAAACGCGCTTCGTCCAACACGGATCTTAAGTCTTTGCAGATTCGAGCCCGCCGCTAGCTCAAATCACAATTTCGCCAGGGGGCAAGCATCGCAAGTAAAACATGAAAAACGCACATATGAAATGTGAATGCAATCGGCAGTCGGCGCTATCAGCAGATACCGCTGTCTTGATCATCGGGCTCGTCAGCCCATCGGGTATCCGTATTCCCAGGGTTGGAAAAGAGGAGTGGGAAATGCATACAGTAAAGCTCGAGCATACGAAAAATCTACGACAGCCTTGGCACTGCACCTGCGTGGTTGACGGAGCAGGAAAAAGAAGGTCCAGCATGGACGATTATGGTGCCAACGCACTGGATGTGAAAGTTCTGTTCTGAGCCAATTCTTGCACCCGCGCTTCCCAGCGCTCTCGTGCAACACGTCTCACCGTCTTCACCATTTCTTCTCGAAACTCGATGCTCCACGCGCCTCGAGCCGGCGTCTCACGAAGATGGCCAGCGGGCACATCCTTGCTCAACACGTCGCTCAGCATGCTCGTACCGTCCGTCCACTGTACCGTCGCCTGAGGTCGATCCAGTCTTTCACGGATGCTGGCAAGCTCGAGGCTCACCGACTTGTGAGCTGAACCGCCCACGCCCGCGTCCGAGTTGAGCGCGTCGTGTCCGCCCTCCGAGTCCGTGGCGACCGCCGTCGGAATCTGCCAACCCGAGAGCCGCATCGCAGCGCCTCGCGCCACTGGCCCGTAGAGCATCTCCACCAACCGATCACGTATACCTTGATCGGAAACTGGAGCATCTACATTGCCAGTGGCGGGCCGTGTTTCAATCCCAGGACTTTTTGAGGGTCGGGGACGACGTCGGGGTGGTGTGGTGTATACTTTTTCCCCGCCTTCCCGGGGAAATGACGACAAATGTACACACCAGGATCCCGTATGCACCAGAGTCCGTTTTCCTGTGCGAATCTCAGTGCGGGACCGGAACAAAGCATCGGTGTATAAAGTTCAGTTCCTTACTTCGGGAGCGGAAAAGAGGGGGGTGATGATTAGGGGGGGGTGGATATCATGGCGGGGGCCATGATATTTGCCCAGATCTCAGGGCGCTCTTTTTGTTTCATTACGTCCCTGGCCCCCCCGCTCGGCCGCGCACATGCCGCCGGTCATGATTTGCACCCCCCCCTCTTGGACACCCCCCTCTTGGCCGCTCCCGATATTTGAGCCACGTCCACTGCATCTCCAATCGCGATAACCTCCGCCGCGCAGGAACACCTCGCGGCACGCTTCGGCGTGCGGCTCCGCCCCTCCCGGAGCGAGAGCCCGCCCGTGCCCCGCCGTCCACGAGCTCTTCTGCCCACGGACGCGACCAGGTGGCCCCCTTGCTTACCAGCCTGGAGCATATCCCTATCCCTATGTTTGACATCACCTCACCTCGATGCCGATCTTAAGGATTCCCTCAGTTTTTGATGGCCTATCCCTAAGATTGTCCTCGCTTTTTGCTCGCCCATCTTAGGGATAGGGAGACGTTCGAGGCTGGTCACTTGCGTGCCAGTCTTCTCCGTAGCAGGATCGGACTGCAACGCTGTGCCATCACTCATCACGTGACCAGGCGAGCTGTCCGACATCACTCCCAAGCCAAATCGCTCCATGCCAATGGGCCGCATCGCCAGCTTGAAAGTGGAGTCCCGCTTCGACTCACGCAACACTCGATCTGCCTTGGTCAATGCCGCAATCCGCGGGCCCTTCTTCCGACCACACGCAGCTTCGTCACCAGCTAAGTGATCTCCCCCGTGACTTGCTGGTACTGCTTCCACTTCCTGTCGTTCATTGGCATGTGGGGCGCCACTCTCCCGACCTTCGGTACCGTGATTGGTTCCAGTCCAGCAGCGTACTCCATCATGCCGATGTGGATAGCTCCTCCAGCCTGTCGTTGAACCTTCCGGCCACAGACCACGAAATCGTCGTATTCTTCGGAGCCGAAACCGAACTTCCGACCCAGCGCGTCCATCACCTTCGACAGATCCTGGGTCCCGACCCAGAAGAAATCGTCCACGTGAGTACACACACATCCCCCAAAAACTATCTGCACCTCGCTCACGTGCGTTCGGGTCGTGCACCACCGAGAAGGCTGGATCGGACCGCGAGGCTCCCAAGCCGAGCTTGCGCGCAGCAGACACTACCTTCAGGTACCAGAGTCTCGGCGCCGTCGGTAGTCCAAACACTCCCTTGCGAACTCGAGCCAATCGTCCGCGTGGAAACTCAGCGAGCGTTGGATCATGATGTGGAGCACGAATCACAAGGCCTCTTTCATCAAGCTCACCTTTCAGGAATGCACCGCTCACGTCCTTGGATCCAAACGCCCAACGGGATGCGAGGCCGCTACCTGCGTCAAGATCATCTCCGGCTGGGTCGTCGCACAAGGGTCGTCCACACGGACGTTGGACTTCTCGCCGGATCACCGCCGATCCCCGCTGTTGATCACGAGCCTGGCGTTCGCCTTCAGGGGCAAGTTGTTGCCTTCCGTCCTCAGCGGGTCATTCTTGTCGATCATCACCCAGCGCGTGCTCAGGGTATAGTCGCCCTTGCCCTCGAGCTTAATATATTCCTCCAAATACAGGCGCTCCGTTTCTCCGAGAACCTCGACAGACTCGGTATCAACCCACTTGGTCCACTGAGAAGTTGCGGCCTCCTCGAACTCCAACTGGGTCGGGGGGCCCATTCTGCTCCACACCTTCTCCTTCCGAGGCTGCCCCTGCACGAGCAACGTCTCGATCGTCGGGTCCGACCGGTGCACCGTCTCCAGATGATCCAGAAACCTCCTGTCAACTTCAGGCGACCTCTTGCGCCAATTGGCCGCCCGCTTCGCCACGTTCTTGACCCAGAGCACGTCGTCAGGATGTCGCGACTCTGGTGGTCCTTCTCGCCCTCCTCGTGAGGGTGCTTCTGGTAGTTCCGCTTCCTCAGCATCTCTCTTCGTCGATCGAGGTCTGTCCTCGGGAGGTGTCGGTGGATGCTCTGCTTCTTGAAGAGGGGGCGTCCGCGGCACCATGTGACCAAACGGTCCAAACCGTCCAGGGGACTGCGTTCCCGGCAGAAAATCATCTCCTTCGGGCTCTAGTGGATCAGCTTCATCAGGCACAGCTTGATCCACGCCATCCGGTACTGGTCGTTCCACTCCATCAGGTATTGGCAACCCAGGTTGAGGAACAGTCGAAGGTCGTGCAACTCGCCCCTGCATCGCAATGGCGCGATGGCCTTCTTTCGGATGGTCCTGGCAACTCGCAGGGCTTTCGATCTCTCCGGGTCCTCTCCCTGTGTACGTAGTCCGTTCGCCACTTCCTCCAGGAAATTTGTTCGCCCACTCTGCTGTGAGCTTTTCTTGCGCGAAAGCTCTCGTCGATCAGCTCCGTCAAACACTCTTTCACCACCGGCAACAGCCGCCACCATGCCCATCTCCATCACTTCACTTGGAGCGGCTGTGGTGCCTCAGCCCTCTCGAGAACTTCAGGCTGTTGTTCTGCCGCTTCTTCTGGAGTCTTCTCCTCAGCTTCGGGCTGGTCGTGCTCTTCCTCCTGGGCATTGCTAGCGACCTCCATCTGCAAGCTCCCGTCGCCTTCCATGGTGCTCAGAACCTGCTCCATGATGTCCAGCTGCTCCCTGGCGCTCATCCCGAGGGCCTCGTCTGGGGATGCGCGTCTCACTGCAGCTGGGTCACATATTGTCGATAAGCCCTCGTAGGACACGTAGGTAGCCGCCGGCTCCACTCCAATCACCATCAGTGGCCCGTGCCACGTTCTGAACAGCAGCAATGGCCCCTTGTGACGGCGATTCTTTCGGCGGCCCTCACGTTAGAAATAGACCACATCACCCAATTTGACAGTAGTACTCGGCGGAATTCGTCGCGTCCGAGCCAGTAGAGCTAGCCTGAGTCTCTTATTGGTGTCAAGCTTCTCTAGCGCCACTCGAGCAGCGCTGTAGACTTGTAGGCGCTTCGTTGTGTACGGGTCTTTCTCAACCGCGTCGGGCGGCCAAGTGAGAGCGGGTACGATCACTTAGCAGGCCCCACGGTAACTGCTGGGAGCGTCCAAGTACGAGTTGAGCTGGCGAAAACCCCGACTCGTTGATACGCTGATTCTTGGCCCACGTGATCATCACGCTCGCCGATGTCACTTCCAGCTCCGTCTCGATCTCCGCCTTGGCGGTGCTGGCTCGCCAAAATACTTTCCATTCACCTCTTGCTCTCTCGCACCTTCTATTCTGCCATGGCGCCTCCACATCAGTATACCATATTCGGACATCGCATCCTTCCAGCAGCCGGCAAACTTCCTTGTCGAACTCACCGCCGTTTTCCGCCACAGGCGAACCGGGCACTCCTGCCCAGCTGAACCTTACCATCTCCAGCGCCTGGGCCACGACTCCAGGCAGACCACCTGGAAACCCGTCTCGATATTACAGTGTCAAGCACCTCTTGCGCCCTGCCCGAGCTCGTGTAGACCGTGAGGAGGTCAATCGCTATCTGGTCCCCGAGCTCCTTCACCTTCTTGAGCCTCGCTGGAAACCGCGAGTGCCCCACTGCCGGTCGATTCATCTCTTGGCACACGGGTCACTGCAGCTGCTTCGCCGCTTCGATGGCCTCGTCACTCGCCCGAGGTGCACTGAATGCCCGCACGAGCTGCTCCTTCGAGGGATGCCAGAGGTTCCTGTGGCTCCTCAGCACGGCGTTCCGAACCTCCTTCGAAATGGTGATTCCCTTCGAATCATCCCTGCAGTCCTCGTCCTTGTCGTCGCTGGGATGGTCCACGAACCTGAGATCGTTGATCTCCTCTGGATCGCCCTCGGAAAACTCGTCAACATTGAGCACTCCCTTTGAATCGTATAACGGCGTCAGTCACTTGATGATGCTCTTCGCCAGCTTCGCGGTGTAGTGACCAGTGCGATTCGCCACTGGGGTGCCGCCGATGATGGTGTCATGAACGTGCGAATGGTTAGCACTTCCGCCACAGCTCGATCATCAACTCGGGATGCCACCCCCCACAAACCTCGTAGGCTTCCGATGGGCTTGGCATCGCTCGGACGTGTGCATTTTTCCTTCGGCGAGGACCATCGAGGAGCATCCTTGATCATTTCGCGAATTACTCCGACGGTAGGACCCCGCATGAAAACCTGTTTAGCTTACCCTTTGCCCTTTCTTCCTCCCCCTGGCGGACATCCTCTCCTCTCGCCCTCTGCACTGCCCTCTCTTCCTCCTTCTATTTCTCTTCCTCCTTCTCCTCCTCCTCCTCCTCCTCCTCTCGCGCCACCTCCTCCTCGTCGTCGCCCTCCCCCATGCCCCTTCCCTCCTCATCCTCCTGCCTCTTCTCCATGTGCACCTCCCGTTCCCCCTGGTCGTGGCAAGCAACTCGAATATTTTCGGCGCCGTCGCCGCGTCGGCCAGCACGCGCGCGTTTGCCGACGGCTAGATCGCGAAGCCGTCGGGACAACCTTTCGGGCAAGGCCGTTGGGACAACCTCGCAGGCCGCAGGGGCGCGGGAGCCAGCCGTTGGGACAACCCCGCGGGCCTCCAGGTGCGCGCCGCGGCGCTCAGGCGGGTGGCAGCACGAAACCCAGCTCTGCCGCGAGCTGCTCCGCCTCAGCCCTGGAGTCCACCGTTCTCTTGTCGAACTCCTGGAGCGCCTTCCGCAGTGACGCCGGCGGCCCGCGCTCCAGGAACTCTCGCGCGGGCGGCCGCAGGATCGGCATGTCCCGCATGCACGTGGCGCGGGATAACATGACGTAGAGGTGCAGCCACCACATCTCGTCCGACATGCCCGTGCGGCCAGCGTCCTCGTCCCTGGCGCAGTCGATGGTGACGCCCTTGCGCAGCGTCTGGCCCTGCGACAGCGTGGAGGTCAGGTAGGGCGCATGCGTCAGGGTGAACCCCGAGCGGCGCACAGTGTGCGCCCCCGAGCTTTGCCGCGTGAGCTCCTGCTCGCTGGGCCTGAACATGAGCAAGCTCCTCGCCCGCGCTTCGGCCTCGGCGTCGTCGGCAGCGCCGTCGGCGCCCTGCTGCAGCATCTCGGCGACCTCGTTGTAGATCGGGGACTCTTGGAAGCCGTGCACCTGCAGCCAGATTCCCTGCGGTAGGTAGCGGGGGCGGAAGAGCTGGCCCGGCGCGCACTCCTCGTAGTCCCGCTCGTCGTCTGCGTGAAATTCGAAGGACACGATGGTGGCCCGTTGCTCCTGCACGAGCCCCAACTTCTTCTTCAGCTCCTCCTGCGCGGCCGTGAACCAGACCTCCATGCCGACGTGTGCTGGTAAGACGCCGTGGATGTCCCCCGTCTTGTGCATGTTCGGGACGTTCAGGAGGCGCCGGCCTGCGTCTGGGTCGCCTTGAATCGTGCCGCACTCGTCTACGGCCTGCAGGAAGACGAGAGGGGACGCCGAGGCGCCGCGCGTCGCGACGAGCGCGCGTGTTGATCCACCTCGCCAGCGTCTCCCACTAGATGCCCATGCCGTAGCCGAGCCGAAAATTCTCGTGCTGGTGCCGTGGGTTCAGGACGCCGTGGTTGTCAGAGGCCAACGTCTTCTCCCAGGCAGACCAGACCTCTGGTGGGAAGCGCTTGCCCTCGCGCTTGCAGCCCAAGAGCGCGATCAGAGGGTCCCCCGGCTCGAAGCGCTTTGTGCCCTTCAGCTCGAAGATGCAGGGGATCTGAGAGAAAATCCAGATGGCGTGCTGGATCTCCACCGTCGGCGGCTCCGCGTACTTGTACGACCCGTCGTCCAAGAGCTCGTTCACGTCCGTCAGGAGCCCGATGCTGCCGGTGGGCTTCAGCTGCAGGAAATCCCCGCGGTGCTGCACGATGGGGACGCGGCCGAAGTGGTGGTGCGGCCTCTTGTAGGTGGACTCCTGCACGTCGTGCGTGCCACTGCGCCCGTGGCAGGCGCGAAGGTGCAGCGCGTTGTACAGAGCAGCTGCCACCATGCTTGCCCCCTCGATGACCAGGACGCGGACGTGCTCCCACAACCACTGCAACCTCTTCTGCATGCCCCCGGTCTCATCTTCGCGTTGATGTATTTCTGGACTCGCGGGGCGCAGGCGTTGTGCAGCGTTCTGGCCTTCACCGTCTCCGTGGAGATGTTCTTCGCCTGCGCGTTCGAGAAGGCCACGACAATCATGGCGCCCTTGTCCTGCGCCGACGAGGGCCACAAATACTCCACTGCGCCCGATTCGGCTGACGATGGGCTACCACCGCCAGCCCGGAGACAAGGGGTTACCCCTGCCCCCGATTCGGCCGAGGATGGGTTACCACCCCCGGCCCGGACGCAAGGGTTCCCCCCTGCGCCCGATTCGGCTGACGATGGGTTACCACCGCCAGCCCGGAGACAAGGGGTTGGCCCTGCCCCCGATTCGGCCGAGGATGGGTTACCACCCCCAGCCCGGACGCAAGGGGCTACCCTTGCGCCCGATTCGGCCGCCGATGGGTTACCGCTGGCGGCCCAGACACAATGGGGTTACCCCTGCCCCCGATTCGGCCGAGGATGGGTTACCACCCCCGGCCCGGACGCAAGGGTTTCCCCAATGCGCCCGGCCGCCGCTTCGGCCGAGGATGGGTTACCACTTCCGGCCCGGACGCAAGGGTTTCCCCCTGCGCCCCGCCGCCGTCGTCCTCCTCAATTCCTGTTCGTCGTCCTCCTCCTCCTCCTCGTCCCCCTCCTCCTCCTCCTCCTCCTGCGCTTCAGCTCCAGCTCGCATGCTTCGAGTTGGCTCAGCGCGGGGACTCCCGCGGGGACAGACAGGCGGGCTCCCGCCTGTGACTTCCTCGCGAGTCACTCACAGACGAGGCTCCCACCTGATACATCCTCGTTATTCAAGCCCTCCGGAGGCCCAAAGTGACGACAGTTACACGTTTCGGATGACCCGCCTCGGATTAAAAACGTGAGGTGCGGGCCCCATAGGGAGAGGCTTCCCGCCTGAGACTTCGTCGCAATTCACTCACAGACGAGGCTCCCGCTTGATACTTCCTCCAGATTCTCGCCACAGGGGCCCAAAAGTGACGACAGTTACGCGTTTCGAATGACCTGCTTCGGATTAACAACATGAAGTGCGGGCCCCATAGGGAGGGGCTCCCGCCTGAGACTTCCTCACAAGTCACTCACAGACGAGGCTCCCGCCTGATACTACCTCCATATTCAAGCCAGGGGGTGAATGAGGACGAAATGATGAGTGAGTGAATGATGATGATGATGATGATGATGATGATGATGATGATGATGATGATGAGGATGAGGATGAGGATGATGATGATGATGATGATGATGATGATGATGATGATGATGATGATGACGAGGATGATGATGATGATGATGATGATGATGATGATGATGAGTGTGTGATGAATGAGTGACGATGATGCTGATGATGATCATGATGGCCACTGAGTGGGTGGTCGAGAGATTATGATGGAGATGGTGACGATGATGTTGAGAGTGGCGGCGGTCCTACCGTCGGAGGACCACTGCCTCCGAAGCCTAGTGAGGGTGAGTGAGTAATTGAGTGAGTGAGTGGGTGATCGAGTGGTGATGATGGTGACGATGATGATGATGAGGATTATGATGATGAGTAGTGATGAAGGATTATGATGATGAGTAGTGATGACGGTGATGGTGGTTGATGGTGATGATGATGGTAATGATGATGAGTGTGTGCGTGTGATGACGATGATGGTGGTTGATGGTGATGATGATGGTGATGATGGTGAGTGTGAGAGAGAGAGAGAGAGAGAGAGAGAGAGAGAGAGGAAAGGGGGTGTGTGAGATCCTGCGCGGCGTGTGCAGAGAAAACAAGAACCCCACTTTGGATGTGGGGAAAAACAACGCACGAAACCAAAAAATACAGGAAATGGACGTCCGAGCGATGGCCAGTGGGGCCTTCCACTAGAAATCGTCAACTCGTACATGCACTGATCCAGCTCCGCCACCCGTCCCCGCTGTAGAGGCCCTTGGAGCTCGTGTTGGTCTCAGGCTCGAGATGACTTCGGGTTCTCGATCAGCCAAGCTCCACCGTGGCGTCCTTGTACTTCGGCGACGGCCCTCACGAAACGGAGCAAACTTCGATCCCGGAGCTGTCGCTCTCGAACTCGCTGTTGGTCCTTCTGAAAGCACGTCAGGTTGCTCCAGGGGCTGCAGGGAAACGCCATCACCAGCAGCCTCGGCTTCTCCAGCTTCAGTTCCCACAGCACCCCCTGCGGCGCTTTGGCGACCTCAAATCATCACCAAATTCCAGTGAGTAGCTCCTCATGTCGTACAGCTTCCTTCGTGGTGAGGATCTCGCAGACCCAGGGCGGACTGTCGGGCTGCTCCGTGACGATAGCCTCGCATTCGGCCTCCCACGTTTCGACCGTTGACACGAGCTCCATGATGTAGGCCTGGGGCTCAATATTCAGTGCCGTCATGCCCTTCCGCCAGGATTGCAACTGATTCTTCACCAGAGTCCTTGTGCCGTTCTTTATCTTCTCCACCGTCGGCATCGGCTCGATGACATGAGTGAAGTTCCCCTCCTTCTCGACCTTGAGGGGAACCCCCCCCATGGACAGCATGGCTTCAAACAGCCACTTCGAAAGTGAAGAGGGTCCACGAGCTGACCTGTTTCGAATGTCCAAAGGCGGCGGACGGGGGACCGCATCCCGTCTCGGCGCACTTCAGTTCGTTCAGAGCACCTCGTCATGTGCGCAAGCAGCCGTCCTCAGCCCCAGGACGGTCCTGAGGTCCGGGCCCGCCTCCGTCGGCCCCCGGTGCCCTCGAATGCAGTCCACCAGCCGACTCTTGCTCTTGTGGCCGATGGGGGGGCAGGGCCTGCATCCGCCTCCTCGTGGGCACCCCCGTTCCCGTCGAGCTCGGAGCGCCGGGAGCAGGGCCTCCGGCCCGGCCAGCCGTCCCGGACGCACTCGGCGAGGATGAGTCCCCGACGTTGTCGGGGGCGGAAAAGAGGGGGGTGATGACTAGGGGGGGTGGATCTCATGGCGGGGGTCATGATATTTCCCCAGATTTCATGGCGCCTCTTCTTATTTCACTGCGTCCCTGGCCCCCCCCGCTGGGCCGAGGACATGCCGTCGGTCATGTTTTGCACCCCCCCCTCTTGGACACCCCCCTCTTGACCGCTCCCGAGAGCAGGGCCTCGTCTTCCTCGCGGGGCGTCCTCCTCCTTTGCGGAGCTCCCGCGTCCACCAGTCGATCCACCAGCGCGCCTCTGGGCCCAGGTGCGGGGCCTTCGGAGTGTTCAGGAGGGGAAGAAACACACAGGCACGATTAGTGGTCGATTCCCAAGAGAGTCTGGGAAAACATGGGAAGTGGGGGCGGGGAAGACAAAAACCCAGAAAATACGGGGCAATATGGGGGATCCTATTCTTTGTGTGTATCTATTTTTGTGTGTCCCGGGGCCCCTTCAGGAATGTCGAGGACCTCGGCCATGTTGTTTGTGTGTCCCAGGGCCCCTGCAGGAGTGTCCAGGACCTCGGCCATGTTGTTCAGCACTTCCCTGGGGATACTCCGCAGCGGTTCTCGAGCACACGGCAGCGGGCGAGGCACTTCACCAGGATCGGGTTGCCCGGGGTTCGAAGTACAGCCTTGTGATCGTGTTCCTCGGGCGGTCCAGAGTCAAGCAGTGGCGAAGCGTCCTGGCTCGCCTACAGCCCCACCAAACAATGTTCTAAGAACATTTGGTGGTTTCCACGAAATGTTCTTAGAACATTGTTTTTGTTCTTGGAACATTTTTGGGTTCTAAGAGCATTTCGTGGTAGGACTATAGAAATGCTGGGACGGTCGGTCCCTGCTCAACAGAGGCTCGTGCAGGTCGTCATTTGTCAGCCCCTCGACCCGGTGCAGCTCTTCGATGATGTCCCCCGCGTCGGCGCAGAGCGTCTCACGCGCCCACACTGTGATCCGCTTGGGCCCTTCGCGATTCGAGGCCTCGGGCGCCCGGGCGTTGTTGTCTTGGCGCTCCCAAGCTTCCAATCCGCACACATCGATACCTTCCGAGCCGTCATCATCTCGTTCGTCTGGCATGTCCCCGTCCCCGTCGTCGTCGTCGTCGTTGTTCGGTACCAGGTGACTCCCAGCGTCTTGACGGGCATCCGATTCGCGTGGTCCCCCTCGGATCGTCATCAGTGCCTCGTTGATCTTAGAACGAACTTGGAACACCGCCTCGTTCAGCGTTGTCGTGACTCCCACGGGTTGCTTCAGCCTGCATGTGGAAACACGGGGATAGCGTAATGGCCACCCTCGGTTTCGCCCAAAGGCGTCGTCGGGATGCCGAGCTTCTGAGACACAGTCGAGTCGGATCCGAAATCGATCGCCACGCCCATGGCTCTCAACGCATCCTTGCCGATCAGCAACTGCAAAACCGATCCTTTTATCACAGCGAACGTGAGCAACGCATCGACGCCGAAAACAGTGACGGAGACCGTCCACTTCTCCGTCGACACTTGCTTCTCACCGTCGCCAAACCGGAAAGCCGCGTACTGCTCCTCTTTATTGATGCTCCGCTCGATCCCCAGCTTCCGACAGTGGTCCTCCAGCCGCTTCGCATAGGCCTCGCCCGCAACGGTGCTATTACAGTCGGAGTCGAGCGTTCCCTTGTCGCCACTTCCTTCACCTCGGGAACCACGGGCACCTCCTTTTTCGTCGCAGCCCGCATCGTCACTAGGGCCTCGAACGTAGTGAGCTGGGCCGCCACCAGGGCGTCGTTGGCCTCGGTCGTGTTCAGGAGGTCCACCACCATCGCATCTCTTGGCTTGGGCAGGCCCTGCTGCTGCTTCTTCATCTGGTCGGCCTTCACATTCCTTCGGCTTCGGACAGCAGGCGTCTCCAGCCCAGTGGTCCGTCTGCTTACAAGCGCAGCACTCCGTCGTCTTCTTATCACTGGCATTGGATTTGCGCGGCGATGGAGATCGTCGAACCTGCTGCCGCTGGAACTTGCACCTTTGGGGCTGCCCTTGCCACCGAACTTCCGGTCCTTCCGCAGCTCCTTCACTCGCTTCTTGCTCTCACGCACCGTGATGAGTCCCTCCATCATGGATTCCACGCCGCTCTCGAGATTGGCTAGCGCCAGGACCAACTCCAGGTCGCAGTATCGTCGCCAGCGCCTCCATCTCGGTCGCAAGAATGCCGTCGAGATCGACCTCCGTGGCCTCCAGCGCCTCCTCTACCGGCAGGGAGTCCTCCCCGCCACCCTCGTTCGCCTCTAGCTCCAGCGCCAGGGCCTCGAGCTCGCCGTTTTCGAGCTGGCTCACGCCATCGAGGTCCACCGTGATGCTCGCCTCCTTGAACTTCTTCACGATCTTCTTATTCTTCAGCATGAACCTCGATGGAGACGGCCTGTTCCTGTCGAACATCCGGTCACGGCGCTCGGTGCTATGCAGCGTGGGAAACACTCGGTGCATCGCCGGCACGACATCCTTGAGCTCCATGCTTCCGCCTGTGGAGGTCATCAGCATACTCTTCTGGGCTTCTGTCAGCCCAATTTTCTCGATCAGCCACCAGCCCGCTGTCTTCGGAGGTAAGGTCACGTCTTCTTCGTCGAGCTGGCTCCGCGCTGCACCGAACCTGATCATCCAAGCGTTCATGTCCTCTCCTGCACGTCTGTGCAGGGTCTTGGAGAAATACGTCATCACCTGGCCACGTCGACTTGGTTCGTCTACCCCCACCGTCGACAGCACCTCCATCCGACGATCGATGCCCGCCATGTGGTTGGGCGGCTCACAGTGGCCGTACTCCTCCTCCTCCTCCTCCTCCTCCTCCTCCTCTTCCTCCTCCTCCTCCTCGTCAGCGTCGTACTCGCCGTCGCCACGCCCTGCTCGAGCCGTGTCCTCCACCCACGTCCAGGGCTTGGCGCGCAGATCCTCCGTCGGGATCGAGTCACCTAGGGTCTTCGCCGGCCCAGTCAAGCACCTCACCATTCGTGCCGCCCAGGACCAGCTCACGTCCAAGTTGATCCCCTCGATCCACAGGGCGACGTCCTTACGATACCTCCTCCAGCGAGCCGCGCTTTCATCCCACGAAGGAATGCCCTCGAGCTCTCGGCTCCACTGCGGTCTGGCCGCCGCATACGTCGTCGGCGAGCGATGCCAGCCGCCGTGTCCGCAGGAGCCGCCATAGCTTCTCGGAGGCAGCGCGTCTGGACTGAGCACGCCCGTGCCCATGGCGGGCCTCCTCTCCGCGGACGGTGTCGCTCTGCCAAGCGCCATCCTGCTGGTGGTGATCACGACCTCGTCGTAGAAACCGTCGAACTTGCCAACGGCTTCGCGAAATCGAAGTCTCAGCCAGCAGCCTGCACGCAATAGATCTGTCGCGCCTCAGCGCTCCGCTACCGCTGCGGAACCGATGGGTTCATGCCGATCCTTCCCCCCCAGCTCCACAGTGGGATATGGCGGCGAGCGCGGCAGCGCTGAGGGAGGATTGAGCTCTTTTGTCGGTATCCACCAACGCAGCACAACAAGCCTCAAGCTGGCTCGTATCCGAAATGGCAGCAGGCGAGAACATCAATGTACAGCACATGTGGGGAGAGGGGATGAGTAGGGACAAACAGGGACAGGGGATGAATCTGACGCCACAAGCCAAATACACGAGCAAGAGACGCGTTTCTTTCAACAGCTTGTGCCCTCTCCCGTGCTCGGCAGGAGCGGCGCTTCCAGGAAGCCCAGTGCCGGCCTGTCAACAAGCGGAACTACTGGATACGATCCCCGTCCCTTTGGTCTTTGCTTGGGGTGCTAAGGAATTACGGGCCTCCCTCCCTCGTCGTCATCGTCGTCCTCGTCGTCCTCGTCGTCGTCGTCGTCGTCGTCGTCGTCGGCGGCGTCGGCGTCGGCGTCGTGGTCGTCGTCGTCGTCGTCGCCGTCGCCGTCCTCCTTTCCCTTCCCCTCCCCTCCCTTAGGTTACATCTCTTGGGAGGTTGCAGTCAGCATCGTCGCTGGTATTTCCTTGGGCCTGATCCAGCCGAGTCCAGCACAGCCTGGCTTGGTCCCGATTGGTCTCGCTTGATGCGGCTGACTCTGATGCCCAACCTGGTCCAGTCTGGCGGAACGGCCCTGCACTCGGGCTCAGCTAGCCCGCAATCGTTCCCGCTGAGACCAGGAATTGCCTCCTGGCCTCCCCCCGCGCCTCCCTCCTTGCCTCCCCCCCCTGGCTCGCCGGGGTTTCAAGCAGAGGTTGAACGGGTGTCGCCGCTTGCCAGCTCATTGTCGGTGTGTGCGAACGACGTGATCGGATCACGGCTTTGGGCTGCTCCTGTCGTTAGTGCCTGCCGTGGTGAGTGCTCGTTCACGTGCGCCGTGCGCGTTCTGTGGATCGGCCGCGCCTTTTCGCGGGACGCCGTGCGCGGCTTGCGTCTGCGGTTGTCATGGTTTCCTGCGATGCTCGGGCGCGCCGTCTAGCTTAGACGCCACACTTCTGCCCCCCCCCGCTTTCTGCCGGTGTTACACCCGGCCCGCATAGTGAGGATGAACACCTTCCTTCCCCTTCGGCCCATCCTTGGCTGCTTCCGCTGGGCGGCGCCCCGCTCGCAGAGTGTCGCCATGGCCTCCCAGGCCCCCTTTTATATCCTCATCGTGCGCCCACGTGGGGCGGGTGGACTGTGAGCCAGACGGCGCCAAGTCTCCGCACGACCTGCTTCCCTCGCGCAGCCCGGCTGCTCCATGGCCCGCCGCACCTGCCTTCGGCGAGGCCCCCCCCCCCCGCCCACCCCGCGGCACGCGGGGCGGCGCGCGCGCCCCTCGCACGATGAGGTGTGCGTGCGGCTGCCGTTCCGAGGTCCTGCGACCTCGGACGACGCTCGGCGGCGAGCGAGGGAAGGTGGGAAGGGGAAGGCCCTCTCAGAGGGGTGCGTGGCTTCCGGCTTCTGAGAAGGCCGCTGGCCTCTGAGAGCTTTTTTGAGCGTGTATCTTCGGGCAAGGTTTCGAACACCTCTCAGACGGCTGGGGGACTTCCGAGCCTTCTGGGAAGGCACGCCCCTTCTCACTTCCCCCCCTCGCTCGCCGCCGAAGCGCAGGTGAAGACTAGCCGGGGGGGGGGGGGTCAAAAGAGTGTTCGACGGCGCGACTGGGACCTGCCTCCCAAGAGCGGTGCGACAAAGGGTCCGATATCGATCCCCCCCCCACAGTCTTGTTTGGCGAGGCCCGTCAGACCTCCCCAAAGGGAGACCCCGGGGCGGCCAAAGCCGAGGTGTGCCGTGCAGGCGCTCAGGCGGCACGTCGGGGGCTCTCAGCTTGGGCCGCCGCAGCGCGGCTCGCAGGCTGGAGTGCGCGGCGTGGCCGCAGTGCGCTGGGGTTTGGGCCGTGCTGCGGAGGTGTTGTCCCTTATTGGTTTCCGACGGGTGCGTTCGCGGTCTCAGTGCGTACGCGCTCGGGTGTGAGGGCCGATCGCGTGCTGGGTTATTTTTGGTCGATCTCCCTGGCGAGAGAGGGGGCGACCACGAGCAACGTGGTCCCGGGAAGTTTGCAGGCATGCCTGCGAAGCAGCTGGGGGTGTGGAGGCCCTTCCAGCGCTTTGGCAGGACACCATTTCTTCGGCCACGGCGTGGCATGTCGCAGTCAGCAAGTATTGCGATGCCACGTGATAGTGGCTATGTGCTCATGTGCGTTTCGTACTCAGCATTTGCTTGCTTGCTTGCTCCTTGGCGAGAGTGTGATTGCGATGAAAAGGGCTTGTTCTTTGCCCTGTGGGATTTCGATCCGTCCAGCAGAAGAAAGCAAGAGGTGGAAGCGAGACGACGCGACATGAGGAGAGCGAGGGGAAGGGAGAGGGACGCAGTGAGGGGAAGTGTCAACCGACCAGCGTCATCTGCATACTGCTCGCAATCTCGGCGCTGGTGGCATCGCCAGAGCCGGTGGCACCTCCGATACTTATGTGTCCTAGGCATCGACAGCATCTCTGGCATGTGAGCTTGCTGACAGGTGAACCTTCCGATGCCTCTGGACTAGCTTACATCGTTCCCAAAGCAGCCTTGTTTTCGCATCCTCGAGCTGAGATTCTCTGGCGTCCTTGATACTTCCGCTGCTCCCGAACATCGGAGTGGCCGCTCAAGGGCGAAAGCCGCTCAAGCAGTCTGTCAGTTTCACATTCCAAGAGTCGTGCTTACATCAACAGGACCCCAGGCTTGTCTAATACCAGCCCTATCTTTGCAGCTGACGTTGTGACGATTTGGGGAACGAGGGAGGTATCGGCGTCGCCAAGGTCTTAGGAATACATGGAGCGAAGCGCAGCAAGGGGTGCAAACAGGATTAGTTGTTTCAGACACCCTTGGTGTTCTTTGAGGGTTTGAGGGGTCTGCGGAGGCTTGTGTCATATCGGGCGACTATGCACAATCTTCGACGACGTCTGGAGGCATCTCCGAGCCTGGGCTCTGTTTTTGTGGCACCTTCTTGGGTCATGAAGCAGCCGTCGTCCAGGCGTGCGCCGCTGGGTTGGGCGCCAGTCCCTTGCCAGGACTCTGGCCTTCCCCCTCCGATGTGTGTCCTTCCGAAGCCACCGGCGAGAAGCAAAACGCGGCAGTGCAAGTGCAGTCAAGCGATGGATCGAACAAGAAACAACGGCACAAACCTGAATTTCCGGAGGTCGGTGCGGACTTCCCAAAGTTTATGCTTGTGCCGTGCTCCAGTCCTCCACTTGGCAGCAGCCCTGCTCTGCCCGACCGACCCGTGCGACCGCCGAGTCTGCGACAAGCAAGTTCAACTCCTGCAGATCAGTGTGGACGTCTTCGGGCGGGGCCAGGGCAAGGACGAGTCCGTTCCAGAGCGTGACGGAGCGCTCTCAGAGCGTCGTGGAACGCTCTGAGAGGGCCGCGGCGCCCGATCCATCCTCCAGAGCCGCCGGATCTCAGAGATTCTCGATCTATCCTCGTCCGAATTTGTCCTCGTCCTTCTACCTGGCTTCGTCTTTTGCGCCTCCCTCGGCCGACACTCCCGCCGTTCTCCCCCCCCCTTGGGCCGCACGCCTCCCCCCCCTGTGCGAGGAGCCCCGCGCACTGGGTGCAGTCCGTGGAGGCTGGCGAGGCCAGCGGCGGATGGGGCTGCGGAGGAGGAGCACTCGCCCCAGACCCCCTCGAGTTAGGACGAAATCACGGCGGAAGGGTTTTCTCAGTCTTCGGCCTCTGGGGGCCCTTCCTGGGCCTCGGGACCGTCAGAAGGCGACTCAGGGTGAAAAGCCGGTCCTGGGGAAGGGGTCGAGACCTCCAGGGTCGACATTCTGAACAAAAACATGACGTTGGGGGTCTGGGGCCCGGACTGCTTGCAGCAGCGTGTCTTGGCAGCCGGCCCACGCGACAGCGGCGAGCTGCTCCTTGCGGCCTCCCCCCCTCGACGGAGGATCGTGCGAGAACCGGCCAGTCCCGCCGCCGCGCACATCTCCATCGCGCTGTTAGGGGGAGGGGGTGAGGCTGGACTGAAGGGGCGGGGGCGCGGCTTGGAGGGGGGGGGGCTTGATCCTCCGAACCGATGTGTTCCCCCCCCGCCCTCCCCTCCCCTCCTCCCCTTCCCCACCCCTCCTCTTGGGATCTGCGCGGTTATGATGAGATAAGCTGACCTGCGCTAAGCCAAGCCTGGATGGGGAAGGGTCATGCGGCCGGACCCTGTGGGTGGGACCTTGCTGGCGACGAAGGTTCAGGAGGAGAAAAAACACACAGACACAATTAATCCTCGATCCCCAGAAAATATGGGAAAGTATGGGAAGTGGGGGGGAAGACAGAAACCCAGAAAATATGGGAAAATGTAGGGACAATGTTTATTTGTGTGTATTTGTTTGTGTGTCCTGGGGCCCTTTCAGATAAGCTGACCTGCGCTAAGCCAAGCCTGGACGGGGAAGGGCCATGCGGCCGGACCCCGTGGGTGGGACCCTGCCGGCGACGAAGGTCGCCCCCTCTTGCAGAAGAGAGGGCCACAGACCCCGTGAGCGGCGGGCTCTTCCTGGTGACGACGGCCATGCCCGGCACACGAGGCGTCGTTCCAGAAAGGGCCTCGCCTTTGAGGTTTGAAGGAGTTGACTCAGGAGGGAAAGAAACACACAGACACAATTAATCCTCGATCCCCAGAAAATATGGGAAAATATGGGAAGTGGGGGGGAAGACAAAAACCCAGAAAATATAAGAAAATATGGGGAATCCGATTATATGTGTGTATTTATTTGTGTGTCCCAGGGCCCCTTCAACATGAGGCGTCGTTCCAGAAAGGGCCTCGCCTCTGAGGTTTGAAGGAGTTGATGTCTCTTTCGGGGTCGGCAAAGAGGGGGGTGATGACTAGGGGGGGGTGGATCATGGCGTGGGCCATGATATCTCCCCAGATTGCATGGCGCCTCTTCTTGTTTCATTACGTCCCTGGCCCCCCCGCTGGGCCGCGCACATGCCGCCGGTCATGATTTGCACCCCCCCCTCTTGGACACCCCTCTCTTGGCCGCTCACGCCTCGCCTTTGAGGTTTGAAGGAGTTGACGTCTCTTCCTCGGCGGAAGGCCGCCGAAGGCCAGCGGAGGGCGACACGCAAAACGAGGCCGCCTCTGCCGGCGGAAGCTCGGCGGGAGCTGGCCGAAGTAAGAGTCGGCCTCCACAGAGATGGCAAGGTTTTTTGGCTCAGGGTTTCCTGAACCTTCCCCATCGGGCCACTTGGGACGGGACCCCATCTGCGGGGGATCCCAGTGGCGACGGCGGCCAACTCTTGCATACCCTGGCGTGCCAGGGCAGCTGCAGGTTAGGGCTCCTGCGAGCGGGGCCGCTTGGGCGGTCGGGACCCCACAGGTTGCGACTGCGAACCCTAAAATTACGCGGCACGTAAGAGCTGGGAAGCCTGCTGTGCAAGCCTGTGCTCCGGCACACACGTTCAAGAACTACATGCTCTGAGCGAGCTCCGCCGCCTGCAGCCTTTCCTCCCTGCGCCCGCGCTCTTCCCTACCCGTTTGTGCCCAATTCGGTCCCGTAGTGTCCTTCGGCTGCCTTCGACCGCGGCGTGGATCTGCGCCGCTGCGACCAAAAAAAGGACGGGCGGGGCAGCCCCGGCACACAGGTCACCTTAATCAGTGCAGGATCTTGTGGTCGTGACCCCATATGCGTCAAGGGCCAACCCCAGCATACAGAGCAACTAAAGGCGGGGCCCCGTGGGTGGGGCCCTGGGAAACGACGGGCCCCACCAGCATATTGGGCAAAAAGGGCAAGGCTGCATGATCAGGGCCGTATGGTCGACGACGAAACAACTTGGTATGCAGACCCCATTTCGTGCACGGGGCAAAACGCACACACCAGCGGCGGCCAAAGCGCGGTGATGGCTGGTCTTCATTTTGCCATTATTCTACGGAAGAGTTCATACGTGGTCATCTCCCACATGAGTTTGTGAACTTTTCCTTTCGGACCTTCCTGGTACAATTGTGGACTTCCTGGACGATGCCACCCCAGACGCACATCGCCATTTATGGAAACGTGCCTATGGCATCAGCGAGCCTCGCGCCCGGGATGGATTCGCGGCTTCTCCACCACAACATCGCTTGTACTATGGGGTTCTTATTTGTCTTGCTAAACGTGTGTGTGTGTGTGTGTGCCGGAGTTTCGCCTGGTTGGTGGTCGCCCGTGGGTGCCTTGTTGGCGCCCCCTGCGCTGGGTGGACCATACAGCTCGCACCACATAGCTTGCACCACATGGATCGCATCACAAAGCTTGCGTCACAAAGCTTCACCACATGAAACACAGCTTGCACAACGTACTTTGCACAGCCTATGTTGCACCATGCGCAGAATGCCTCACATAGCTTGCATCGCATGTCCTGCGCCACGTGTATTGAACCACGCAGCTTTCGCCACAAGACTTGCACAATTCAATTCGCACCACAGAGCCTGCACCACATACTGCATCACAGAGCTTGCACCACATAGCTCGCAACACATCTATTGCATCATGTACAAGACGCTCGGTATAGCTTGCCAAGTATTTGTTCCACATCGAAAGTGCAAGACTCTGTTGTTTGGGTCCCATGTCGATGAAACAGTTTTGTACGACATTCTAAATGCTTCGCGTACCCCCACCAGCCTATCCAGAGACGAGGCCCAGACGAGTTGCCCTGATCAGGGATGTGGAGGAGCATGCAATGGAACATAAGGCTGGGTAAGACGTCGTACCCCAAGAGGGGAGGATGGATGAGGACTTGGAGGCCGAGGACAAGGAGGAGGAGGAGGAGGAGGAGGAGGAGGAGGAGGACCAATGTAAACCCAAGAGACAGCAACGATGTTGGAGTAAACCCTCCTTCCAAACATTTCCTTCACAGGCCCCTACAGCGGTTCATTTCCATTGAGGGAATTGCCTCATTGGAAGGCACCCGTTTGAAGACCCTGAAGCATGCCAAAACATTGTTCTCGGTATTCCAGCGCCACGGATCAACCTGACTGTTGCGTCTTGACGATCTTGCATAGTGCCAGAACGTCATTCTGAGGGCTTGAACACAGAGAAGTAGCCTAACTGTGGCACCCGCGTAATCCTGATTCCTTCCAAGACACCATTTCTGATACTTTGATGATGTGAACCCGTTTTTTTTTTGGGGGCCATATTTATCTATTTATTTATTTGTTTATTATTATTATATATATAACAATATATATATATTTAAATGTTATGTGCTTGTTTGTTGTTGGAACAAAGTAAGACTATAATTTTATGTGTTTGTTAATACATATATATAGATATAATGAAAAATATGCGCCGCGCTAAGGCGAGAGCCACAGTTTGAAAACCACTCGCCCTCAATCCGTGAAACCCTCGCATTTTTTTACCACGGATGTGCGCGGCGCTGAGGGGAGAGCCACATTTTCAAAAGCAGTCGCCCTGAATCCGTGAAGCTCTTGCAAATTTTACAAAAGAATGTGCGCGGCGCTAAGGCGAGAGCCACATTTTGAAAACGACCCGCCTTCAATCCGCGAAACTCTTGCGAATTTAATGCACGAATGTGCGCCGCGCTAAGGCGAGAGCCACATTTTGAAAACCACCCGCCATCCATCTGTGAAGTTGTTGCCAATCTTTGAGCTACAGGATTTTGAATGGTGATGAAGTCTCAGGCGATACGCCCGGCCCGCCCCAAAAACTTGCCTCGGAGTGCGACAGCGAGAAGTTACCCTGAAGGAGAAGGAATGGAGGAGGAGGATGAGGAGGAGGAGGCGGAGGGGGAGGAGGCGGAGGAGGAGGAGGACGATGAGGAGGAGGAGAAAGAGGAGGCGGAGGAGGAGGAGGAGGAAGGGAGGAGGAGGAGGAGGAGGAGGAGGAGGAGGGAGGAGGAGGAGGAGGAGGAGGAGGGAGGAGGGAGGATGAAGGATGATGAAGGGGCGGATGAGGAAGAGGAGGAGAAGGAGGAGGAGGAGGAGGAGGAGGAGGAGGAGGAGGAGGAGGAGGAGGAGGAGGAGGAGGAGGAGGAGGAGGAGGAGGGAGGAGGGAGGAGGAGGAGGAGGAGCAGGACGAGGAGGAGGAATCGGAGGAGGAGGACCAGTGGAAACCCAATAATCATCAACGATGTCGGAATACACCCTTCCTCCAAGCTCTTTCTTCACAGGCCCCTATAACGTTTCATTTCCATTGAGGGAAGTGCCTCGTTGGAAGACAACCCTTTGCAGACCCTACAGCATGCCAAAACAATGTTCTCGGGATTCCAACGCCACGGATCAACCTGATGGTTGCGTCTTGACGATCTCGAATAGTGCCAGGACGCCATTCCTGCGATTTCAACATAACACATGAATGTAACTGTTGCACCCTCATGCTCTTGAACCTTTCCAAACAACAGTTTTGGTATGCTGACCATGGGAACCCGTGAAACTCTTGCACATGTTTAAAACGAATGTGCGCGGAACTAAGGCGATAGCCACCGTTTGAACAGGAGCCGCCCTTAACCCGTGACGCCTTTGCAATTTTTAGAACGAATGTGCGCGGCGCTAGGGTGAGAGCCACATTTTGAAAACGACCCGCCTCCAATCCGTGAAACTCTTGCACTTTTTATTATAATGTGCGCGGCGCTACGGTGAGAGCCACATTTTGAAAACCACCCGCCCTCAGTCCGTGAAGCTCTTGCACATGTTTGAAACGAATGTGCGCGGCGCTAAGGCGAGAGCCACAGTTTGAAAACCACCCGCCCTCGGTCCGTAAGACTCCTGCAAATTTGAGAAACGAAGGTGCACCGCCCTAAGGCGAGAGCCACATTTTGAAAACCACTCGCCATCCATCTGTGAAGCTGTTGCCAATTTTTGAGCTTCAGGATCTTAAATGGTGATGCAGTCTCAGGCGAAACGCCCGGCCCGCCCCAAAAACTGGCCTCGAGGTGCGACAGGGAGAAGTTACCTTGAAGGAGAAGGAATGGAGGAGGAGGAGGATGAGGAGTAGGAGGAGGAGGAGGAGGAGGAGGAGGAGGAGGAGGAGGAGGAGGAGGAGGAGGATGAGAAGGAGGAGGAGGAGGCGGAGGAGGAGGAGGAGGAGGAGGAGGAGGAGGAGGAGGAGGAGGAGGGCGAGCAGAACGGCCAGAGGCCTCTTGGATGCCTCTCGGAGTCTCTTCGGATGTCATTCGAGAGCTTCTTGCAGTCCACTTGGGGCGTCTTGGGGGTCTCTTGGAAGTCGCGGGGGCCTCTTGTACCCCCCCCCCCCACGAGGCCAATCTGTGGCCAAAGCCTTTGTACAGCCAGCGGTTTTGGCTTTCTCGCAGAGGCCATTTTGGATGCTCCAACCCCTTGCGAAATCACCCTCACGGTCCAGGGGGAGGGGGTACAGTCGGGGCGCTGAAGAAGGAGCCCTTTTCGTTGGGGAGGGGCTCGGTGTTCTTTGATTGTTTCAAAGTTTGCCTCGGGTTTTCCTGAGGTTTTCCCTGGGAAATCGAGGTTGAACTTATGGGAAAAAGGGGCCTCGTTCCTTATTTAGGGTTCTTTAGGTCAACGCCTCGACTGTAAGGGGTGGGAACCGAGGGAAAGGGGAATACGAAACTTCCCAAGCCACTCACGCCCCACGGGGCTGGTGGCTTTTGTCTGACTGCCAGCGTGGAGGCTCGGTAATATACATATGAGTGGGATAATGCGCGTGACAGAAAGGTGGCACTGCAAACCGATGCAGTAGACTGGACGGAGTACGCCTGGAAGGACATGCACGCAGTCAGGAGTTTATAAGCGTGGACCCCAAACAATGAATTGGTACAATCCGTGTGCCAGGATGCAAGACAATGCACGTCAATGCGGTTCGAACCAAACGAGAACAATACGCAGCAGTAAAACACAATGCCCAATAGCGCAAATCGATGCAGCTCAATACAACGCACAGCTACGACAAGTAACGACATGCAGTCAAATGAAATGCAAGGCAATCCAAGGCGGTGCAAAGCTGTTCAATGCAAGGCGATGCAATCCAAGGCAATGCAAGGCGATGAAAGGCAGTGCAGCGAAATGCATCGCAATGCACACCAGTGCAAAGCGGTGCAACACAGAGCGATGCAAAGCGGTGCAGGGCACTGCAAGCCAGCCTGTGGCGCATCCCGTTGCGCAACCCTCGGCGCAGCCCACGACGCAACCCACGACGCAACCCACGGCGCCACCTGTGGTGCAGCTGCGGCACCTGGAGGCTCCTGCCATTGCGCAAGGCGTGGTTCAACGTATGGTGTTTCTTAAGGCACCCCCAGCTCTATCTTCGGAAGCGGGGGTTTGCGAAGAGAGACCTGCGCTTCGCGCGCCACGGCCCGGGCCAGAGTGGCTGCCCTTCTCCAAGAAGGCGAGGATTCCGAGGAGGATTCGGAGGAGGAGGAGGAGGAGGAGGAGGCGGAGCAGGAGGAGCGCGGCGCCTCGCGCGAGTCTCGCGAGCGGCCGCGGGGCGCGCAGATTACCGCGCGTCGCGCATCGCGGGGTGCGATGCGCGAGGCGAGGTGACCAAGATGCGTGAGGGTTCCCAAGCGGAGGCCTCGGTTGGGGAAAACTGCTGCCTGGACGGGGCAGCTCGAGCAAGCCCCGCTGCGCTAGCGAAATGGGGCAGCTGCTTCGATGTCGAAGACGCCTGCGGCAAGTCACCGCCGTTCGGTTTTTAGCGGTTCCTTTCTGTATCAGGTTGCTTCTCTTGGAATCCCTGGAGGGATTTTTCACAGATCTTTGCCTTTTCGGGCCCACTGGGGGTCCTTTTGGAGGCCTCCATGGGCGCATCGGGGGTCTCCTGGACCTTCGACCTCCTCGAGGCAGTCTGGGGCTGGCGCTTGGCAATCGCGATCCGTGTTGGAGTCGTCTTCGGCCAACTTTGAGGCTTCTCGGGACTTTCTCGGGCTATCTCGAGGGCATCTGTGACCATCTTAGGCCGTCTGGCAGCCGGGCCGTCTTGGAGGCGGATTTCTCGGACACGAGAGGAGTTCGCGTGCGTTACGCGGGGACGGCACGAGGTGCCGAAGGGCGGTTGGGAACCTATTGGAAGGGCCGGAGCGTGCTTCAATATTCGGCATGCCACGCACCCCTGGGATGAATCAACGCGAGGTGGTGGATCCAGTAGCCCGAGAGCCACCGTGCTCGGGCCGTGGTCCCAAGGCATCGAGCTCTCTCTGGCGCCTCCCTGGAGGCCTCTTCAGGGGGCTTCTCGGGGACTTCCTGGAAGCTGCAAGGGTGCCTCTCGGATGCCTCCTGGGAGTCTGCTGGCGGTCTCGCGGGGGTCATCGTGAGGTGGCGGGCTCCAGACGTAATTTCGAGTTTCCCTTTTTGGGCCTCTGTTGCGTGGGGCTTCCTTTAGTTCCTCTTGGGCTCCTCGTCGGGCCCCCTCGTCGGGGCTTTGGAAGCCGTCTCGGGGCGTTCCTGGGGGCCCTATGGGCCGTCTTTGACGCTCGCAGCGCTGAAAACCAGAGAAGGTTCAAGTCGTGCAAGAACTTATATGTTTTTTTTTCAGCCCTGGTCTCGTGGGCGGGCTGCCAGGGCCTCCGAGACAGCCCGAGAGGCCCCCGAGGAGGTCCGCACGGATCCGCGGGACCACCTCAGGGGGCAGGTTGGAGGTCGAGGCCCCCCAGCCGCACTCCCGAGGCAGTTGGAAAGGCTGCGCAGGGCGCCCAGAACTCGGAGGTCTGGGTCCCTTGAAGAAGGAGGAGGAGGAGGAGGAGGAGGAGGACGAGGGGGAGGAGGAGGAGGAGGAGGAGGAGGAGGAGGAGGAGGAGGAGGAGCAGGAGGAGGAGGAGGAGGAGGAGGAGGAGGAGGAGGAGGAGGAGCAGGAGGAGCAGGAGAAGAGCTGCGTTCAGTGCCTCCTGTACGCGTGTTCGCCCATCTCTCTCCCCGTTGCGCGCCTCGGGTTGAGAACCACACGGGCTGACTTGCTGCTGGGTGCTTGCAAGCCTGCGCTGGAGGAGGAGGAGGAGGAGGAGGAGGAGGAGGAGGAGGAGGAGGAAGAGGAGGAGGACGAGTAGGAGGCGAAGGACGTTGATGATGAAGACGACGAGGAGGAAGAGGAGGAGGAGGAGGAGGAGGCAACATGGGGAGGACGGATTAGGCACGACGGGGGACGATTAGCTCAGGCAGCAGGGAGGTGGAGGGAAGAAAAGGATAGGGAGGAGGAGGGGGAGAAGGAGGAACGAACGGTAACGACAGGAGGCAAGGAGGACCACCAGATGAGGATGAATGTGATCTGATGATGACGGCGAGGATAATGGTGAGGATGCGGAGGATGGAGCAGAAACATGTGGGCAGATGACGCCGTTTCCACCTGTGCCGCCAGCAGGGTGACACTGCGCCTATCTCGCAGCGTATACAAATCGCCCCTCTCGATGCAATCGGTGTCAAGTGTACCGTTTGGCTTCGTCTATCAATTTGGCCCTCCTGAGACGGCTCTGCTCCCGCACGGAGCATCTCTGTATGAAGCTCTTACCGTATAATGTGAGTAGGCGCGTGGCTGAAAGGCTGCGGCACTAGCGACTGTGGGATGGGGCCCTTGGGGACAGCCGAACCGCTTCCTTCCGTCCGCGTCGCTGGTCAGATTCTTCGGGCTCAACAGGACCCCACACGACACTTCGGTGAACTTTGTCATGTTTACCGTTGCTTTTTCGATTCACATCTTTCAGCTTATAAGATGAAGCCGCATTCACAGGCAGGTTTTTGGGGGCAGTTCGGTCCGAAGATTCTTGGGATGGAGTTGGTGGTCATCTGTTGGGCTGGTGGGGCCGAGCTCACCCCCAGGATCTGACCGGCGCTGTGGAACGACTGGGCTTCCGTCCGGCTCCCCTCGACCTCCTTTTTCCTGGTGTGGGCTCCTCGGTGCTGCAGTGGGGCTGCGAGAGGTCGAGAGGAGCGAGCCAGAGTTCATCTTGAAAGATCGTTGCTCGACTCCGATTCGACTCGATTCGATTTCGAGGGCTTCCGATGTCGATTCGGTTCGACTTGGGATTCCGATTGGGGTTCCGATTTCTTACTGGAGACATACTAGCCTGCCGATTTCCGCCGATTCGACTTTTCCCGACTCGGCTGCCGATTTCCGCCGATCCCATACATTTTGATCGCCGATCCGACTTATCGATTTGTTTCTGGTCTCTCCGGCCATGCCGCTCAGAGGTCACGCAATGCTGGTCTAGTGGGCGGTCAGTGTGGGCACGACGGCCCTGCGCCTCAAGCTCGCCTGCTTGTCGGAGTGCATCGCGTCGGTATTTCGTTGATGCACTCTTGGTGTTTCGTGTGGGTGCGCTCTTAGGTGAGTCCTTTTGGTCGTAAAGGAATGGTTCCCTGACTGGGTAAGCGTTCAGGTAGAGTTGTGTGTGTGTGTGTGTGTGTATTTGTATGAAAGTTGCCGTTTTCGCTTGCTGTCTAGCGTTTCCCCCCAGTTTCGCTTCTCGCCTTGTTTGCGCGAACGCTGTTTACCCTTGCTAGGCACTGTTAGCCCTGTGTGTCTGGTTGCCGCTGACAGTTCCTATTTGCCCCTCCTTACGCCACCAGCTTTCGGCTGCTCAATCTCTGTTTGCCGCCATTGTGAGCCCTTGCACCCTGCGGGCCATGTGTAGCGCAAATGCTTATTGCCACTGCTGGCACTTGCCACTCCCTGCCTGGCCCTACACGGTTTTCGTGGTGCCAACTCAGCCTGTCGCCACGGGTCCCTGCTCTCCTCTTTGAGTCCCTGCCCCGCGCCACTTGCGCAGGATAGTCCCGCAAGTATCCGCCTGGCGCCCTTGGCATCGGACGATGTCAAAGTCGATTGCTGCCACTTACCCCTTCCGGCCCCTACCTCGCCCCACTGGCTCTCGTCGACGCCAGCGCTGGTTGCCACAATTTGCTCGTGACGGCCCTGGCCTGGCTCCGCTACTAGTTCTGAAGGGGGCCAGTTCTGGTCTCTTGTTTCCGCCGACAGTATCCAGAACATTTCTTGCCTGGCCTTGCAAGCGTTGAGCGGCGCCCATGGCGACTGACGCCATCAGCTTCTGCTGGCCCCTCCCAGTCCCAGTGGCCTTGGCCATCGCTTGCGCTGGTTGCAACTACAGGATCCCACTAGCATCTGCCCAGAGCCGCAAGCCCTGGGTGGCTCCAAGGCTGGTTGCCACCACTCCCAGCCCCTACTGGCTCGGGCCCAGCCCTCGTAGCCACGAGTGGCGCCAGCGCTGATGGCCAGCGCCAGCACGAACGCGTGTGCCCGACCCGACAACCACTCGCCCAGCTCAGGACCACCTAGCCACACCGGCGCCTCTGCCCTCGGATGGTCGGGAAATGGGCGCGCCGTCGCGAGGCCACGCGGCTGACGAAGTACACCGACTGGCAGTTCACAGAGGAGTTCAACCGCATCTGGAAGGACGCCCGCCGAGGCCGTTTGAGGCTTAGCCGCCGCTTGCGGGGAGCCCGAGAGGAGGGAGGGGAAGAGGGCGAGGAGTGGCAAGGAGGGGCGAGGGAAAGCAGGGGAGAAGGACTGATGGGACGGGGAGGAGATGGTGGGGGGGACGATCCCATCCTTTTGGCAAGAAATGGTGGGGGGATGAGAAAGGGAGGTAGGAATGGACGGGAGAAGGGGCTGGAGGCGGGGAGGATGAGGCAGCCACTTCAGATTTGCCCCCCAGACCCGACCTCCAGTGTCTCCTCGCCCGGGCGTGCTCCTTTCTCCTCCCGTGCGCTCTCTCTCTTCTTTCGCCTGTTGTGCCCGATGAGGCCCCACAGTGTCCCTGGGCTGCCTTCGAACGCGGCGGGGATCCTCGCCGCTGCGACTAGAAAGTTTCCGCGGCCGGTGACCCCCAGAGGAGCGTCGGTGAACCCTCATTCACGAGCCCAGTACTCAGAGGCAACGCATTTCTTAAGGCGACGAGATTTATCCAATGGCCTTCGGTCCATCCCGCCACCGTGCCTGGGTTGTGGGTATGGAACCTATTGGATGTTCGTTGGGATCTCGTGGGGGGCCTCTCGGAGGCCTCTTGGAGACAGTTTGGAGGTCTCTCGGGGGCTGTTTTGGGGCCTGCTGGGGCCTCTTTTGAGCCTCTTGGGGGCCTCTTGGGGCCTCTTGGGAGCCTTTTGGTGGCCTCTTGGTGCCTCCCGGGCGCCTCTTGGGGCCTCCTGGGGGCCTCTTAGGGCGGAAGGCTCGTATTTTCTGTTCGTGTTCCCTCTCTTGGGCTCCTTTTTGGGGCTGTCTTGGGCCCCTCTTGGGGCCGTCTTGGGGCCCTGACTTGGTGCGCTCTTGGGCCGTCTTGGGGTCCTCTTGGAGGCCTCTTTGGCTGTTTTGGGGTGGTTTTGGGGGGCCTCTCGGATCGTCTTGGAGCGTCGGAAAGCCGAAATGGCGAGAGCGCCCAAATCCTTCAAGCTCCCAGAGCACATCAATGACGCTGGCCCCTCGGGGCCTTCCTGGGAGGCCTCTTCGAGGCTTCTTGGGCCACTGTCAGGCCACCCTGCGCGCCTTTGGCCGATCTTGGGGCGTCTCCGGGCCTTCTTGGTGAGGAGGGGAAAGAACTTTTCGAACCAGATCGGCCGTGAGATTCCCAGGGCCCAGAACAGGTCGATAGAGGTCGTCCCGTCGCGTTGTTCTCAGGGGGGCCCCATTTCACGGAGATTCGTCGCACCCGCGGGGGGCTGCGAAGCCAAATCCAGGACACTCCCGAGCCCTCTTGGCGGCGCCCACACATGGGCGGCGCAAAGGGGGCGGCCTTCTGCAAGGGCGTCTTTTAAAACCTTGCGCGCTTCTCATTTGTCTGTCCCGGGGCCCTTTCACTCGCGCCGCCTCGGAGGCCGCTCGGCGCCCGCCCTCGGAGGCCACGGGGGGGCACGCGCGCCGAGCCCCGGGAGGTTTCTGCGAACTCTGGGGGCCCGGGCCCCGGGAAGACGCCGCAGGAGTTTGGGGGGCGGGAAAGAGGGGGGTGATGACCAGGGGGGGTGGATGTCATGGCGGGGGTCATGATATCTCCCCAGATTTCATGGCGCCTCTTCTTATTTCATTGCGTCCCAGGCCCCCCCGCTGGGCCGCGCACATGCCGCCGGTCATGATTTGCACCCCCCCCCTCTTGGACACCCCCCTCTTGGCCGCTCCCGAGAGTCAGGATTGACGCTTTTGGTGGGTTGCGCCCAGGACCTGAGGACACGTCCACTCCGTGCCCAGTGGCACGGCGGCGGACACATATACACTGCTCCCTGGCCGCGCCCATCCTGAGCCCGGCATCGGTGTATTGTAGTGGCCTTCGGCCAGTGCCGCCGATCCGGGGCGCTCCGACTGATGTGATCCTCCTTCGCCCTCGTCCCTCCTCTCTTTTCCCTTCCTTCCCCCTTTCATTCCGCATTTATCCAGTGGCCGTCGGCCTATCCCACCACCGTGCGTGGGTGGTGGGCCAGAGGCCTCATGGACGCTTGTAGGGATATCGTGGTTGGCCGGGACCTCTGGGGGCCTCTTGGAGGCCTCTTGGGGCTTCTTGGGGGCCTCGTGGGCCTCTTGGGGCCACTTGGGGGCCTCTTGGGGGTCTCTTGGGAGTCTCTTGGGGCTTCTTGGGGTCCTCTTCTGGGCCCCTTGGGGCCTCTTGGAGGCTTCTTCGGAGCCTCTTGGTGCGGGAGGGGTGGCACTCGAGTTCGGACCCCCCTCGGAGGCACGATCCTTGTGAGGGGTGTCAAAAAACGCATCCGCCGGAAACTCGCACCCCCCCTCCCCACCCCCCCTTCCCTGGCAGAGCCACCCCGGCAACCCCCCCGGAGGCTGAGGCTCAGCCTCGAGGCTGTAGCTGAGACTCCTTGTAACTCACACGCCGGATCAGCGGATATCTGCCACGCCCTCCTGGCTTGGCCAGGAGGGCGTGTACGCAGCTGCTGGGTTCAGGATGGGCCTGGCCAGGGATCGGTGGACATCGGGGCCCAGGCCTCCCGTGCCTCGGCCCAGGCCTCCCGTGCCTCCGACGTCGCGATTTTTTCACCGCGTGGGCCTCCCTGGTCTGCACCTCTTCCCCAGGATGAGCCTTTCATCCCGAGTACAGTCGGGGCGCTGAAGAAGGAACCCTGTTCGTTGGGAAGGGGCTCGGTGTTCCTTGATTGTTTTACAGTTTGCCCTGGGTTTTCCTGAGGTTTTCAATGGCAAATCGAAGTTTCACTCGTGGAAAAAGCAGGGGCCTCGCTCCTTGTTTAGGGTTCCTCAGGTCAACGCCCCGACTGTAGCCCTTCGACCGCCCCAGGGCCCCGTGAGGGCCCCTGCAGCCCGAAAGCGGACGGAGGCCTCCCGTCGCGATCTTCTGCCACGGCGAGAGGAGGTCCGCGGAGAAGCAGCCGGCGGCGCCTCCTCTGCGCGAGGTGCGGGCGGCCGCCGCCGCGGCCGCGGGCGCTTCGGGGGCCCCGGCCGCGCAGCGCCGCGGCCGGGGCCGTGCCGGCCCGTGCTGCGGCTCGACGTGGCACCCGATCTCACCGCGCCGACGGCGCCGATGCAGCGCGATCCTCCGATCCCATCTGCTCGGACCCCGTCTGGGAGGCTTCGGCAATTGTCAAGCTGGGGTCGCATCGCTCGCCACCTCTCGAAGAGCAGGCATCGGCAGAAGCAGAAGCTTTGGGAGATCCGCGCGGATCTCTCGGGTCGGCGTCGGGACACCAGGGCACCGCCTCTGGCGCCGCCCCTGGCGCGCCCCGTGCGCCAGGGAGATGGGTTCTGCTCCTATCCAAAAAGTCTGTGCGGGCCGCTGGACCTTTTACATATACTTTTTTCTCCCTATATATATATATTCATATGCTAGTTAATTAGTTTGTTCGTTTGTTTAGTTTGTTTGTGATGTTGTTCTTCTTCTTCTTCATCTCATTCTTCAGTCGCCGCTTCTTCCCCCTTCTCCTGCCTCTGCCAGACATGCTCGCGCCCGCACGGCGCCGTTGCCCTGGTCTCAGCGGCAGCGCCTTCGCTGGGGGCGCCCTGTGCCTGCCGCGTGCCTCTGCACGCCACCTGGCCTTTCCCGCCATCTTCTCCCTGGGCGGTAACCCGCGCGTGTCTCCGCCTGCTCTGCTGGCACGTCTGGTGGCAGCAGCTGTCCTGCGCCCTGCCCGTTCTCCGGTGCATGGTCCGAAGCAGAAGCGTTGGCATAAACATGAACTTTCGTCGGTCCGCGCGGACCTCCGACAGTTCATATCTGTGCAGCTCGATGCCTCCCAGATGTGGTCCGAGCAGATGGTTTCGAAGCATCGCGCCGCATCGCTGATGCATCGCCGCTGCATCGCCAATGCATCGCTGGTGCGACTCGACGTGGAGGTGGATTTTCTCCAGGTCGATGTCGCCAGTGCATCGCCGATGTCGACGACGCACCGCCGATGCACCGCCGCTGCATCGCCGATCCTTCCGAATCTTTTTTCGAGCCAGATCGATCTGTGAGGGCCCCGGGGCCCAGGGCCCGAAACGAGGCGAAAACGCCTTGGCTCGAAGAAAAATAGAGTCGCCAGGTTCTCAGGGTTTGAGTCGGGGATCGACTACATAATTAATATACCCCAAAATTGATTTTCTCGTCGAATCCATGAACAATTCGTAGAAGGCGACGTAGATCTACGAACGTTCTATTTTTTTGTCCATGGATTCGACGAGGAAGCCAATCTGGGGGTACATGGATTTTGCAGTCGATCTCCTATGCAAAGGGTCTTGCCAGTGCAGCCCCGCGCCCCGCACGCGCTCGCCGAGGCCGCCTCCCCGGCGCGCGCAGCCGGCGCTGCCCCGCCGTGCGCGGCCCGCACCGGGGACACCCGCCGTGCCCGCTCCCCGCCTGCAGCCGGCGGCGAGCGGCGTGCCGGCCCGCCCGCCGCCGGCGTCGTCCGCCGGGAGGCGCGCCGCAGGCGCCGAGCAGGGCGTGCACCGCAGAGCCCCTCGGGTCGTGGAGAAATCACGACGGGAAGCTTTTCGCTGTTTTCGGCCTCGGGGGGCCCTCGCCGGGCCTCGGGGCCGTCGAAGAACGACCCGGGAGGAAGAACCGGTCCTGGGGAGTGGGTCGAGGCGTCCGGGGGCCGCGTGCTGAACAGATCACGACGTCGGATCTCTGGGACTGCGTCACGCTGAGCTGCCTGGCGTCGCCGACGTGTTGGTACAAGAGCTGCACGGTGCGTCGCTGAAGCCGCCTGGCAGGAGGACCTCCGGGTGTAGGACTTCTTGCTCGCATGCTTGCGCGGGGGGCGCCCCACCCCGTGCGGGCTTGCAAGGAGGAGGAGGAGGAGGAGGAGGAGGAGGAGGAGGAGGAGGAGGAGGAGGAGGAGGAGGAGGAGGAGGAGGAAGAGGAGAAGGGTGAGGAGGAGGAGGAGGAGGAGGAGGAGGAGGAGGAGGAGGAGGAGGAGGAGGAGGAGGAGGAGGAGGAGGAGGAGGAGGAGGAGGGGGAAGGAGGAGGAGGGAGGAGCCGCGCCGACCTTCTGGGCCCCCGCCGTGGCGCCCGACGCCGGGGCAGGTCGTCTGCCAGGCGGCCTTCGTCGGGCACACGGCCGCGCGGCTGCGCGGTCTCTCTGTTCGGAGGTCCCCTCGGCACTCGCGGGCAATTGCGCGAGGACGGGAGCCTGCTTCGGCACAGCCCGAAGTGCTTTGCACTCCGAGGGTGCTCTGGCCGTCCATGACCCTCCCCCCTGCACTCCTGTCTCTCCTGCCACCCGTGTGCCCAGTTCGTGCAGCAGCGTCCCTGCTGTATAGCTTGACCGCAGCTTGGATCCAAGGCGCCGCCGACCAAAAAGTTCGGAGGCCCCCAAGCTTTCAGTGCTCTCCCTCGCAGCGACACGCGCAGAGACGACGGCAAACACGTTTCCGCGCCACGAGCCCGCGAAGCCGACGGTCGAGGACTCTTCGCGGAGCCCCGCGCGAAAGAGTTTGCCCGCTGCCACTCGCGCGCCCCAGTCTGTTCGGCACACGGCGTGCGCCCTGAGCGAGCCCCGCTGCGCGCTGGGCGCGGACTTGCTGTGCCCACCTCGAGCGGCTCTCCCCCCCTCCCTCACTCGTTCCCTCTGTCCTCACTCGCTCCCTCCTCCTCCTCTCTCCGTCCTCGCCTGCGACCGGCGCGGAGCGGCACCGCGGAGGACCACGTGGGCAAGGAGCAGCGGGCGATGGATCCGCCGCCCTCGCGCCGCGACCCCGGCGGCGCGCGTTGCACCCCCTTCGCCCAAGAGACGGCTTGATTTTGGAGGAAGAGCAGGGGGAGGGCTTTGAGGTTTCAGCGGGCGCAGATTTAGTCTTGTGGCGGATCCTCCCGTGCGCGGGGCGCCGTTTGCGTGCGCCGTGGGGCCCTGGTGGTTCTTGGGAGGGCTCTGGCAGATTCTTGGTAGTGTCTTGCCAGGGTCCTGGCAGGGTGTTCTGGAAGGGTCCTGGTCGTTCCTCGTCCTACCAGGGGCCTGGCAAGGATCTGCTAGGGTTCTGCGCGGGTCCCGGTCGCTTTCCGTGGGATCCCGAAACCAAGGTTTTGGGGGGGGTCTTGGTATAGTCCTATTGGTGTCCTGGTGAGCCGTGGAACGCCCTCGAGCGGGCGCGCGAACCATGGTGTCCTGGCCTGGCAGGGTGCCTTGTCCTCAGGCGGGCCGCAGCTGGTGTGGTCCTGGCCAGATCTCGGGCAGCGCGAAGCACGCCGTGCCCCCGGGCACGCGAATGGTGGTGTCTTATTATAGAGCCCTGGACGGCGCCCACCACGACGGGCACACAGATGGTGAGACCCAGGTGGGGTCCCCCTGAGCCCTGAGGATGCCCCCTGGGTGCCCAAGGGTTGACCTGCCGCTCGCCGCCCGAGAGATCGTCCAAGCCCAGGCCAGCCTCGAGGCCCAGTGGACACGCCAGGGAGCGGGAGGCGTGCCCCCTTGTCGGGGCGCCCGCGCCCCCGGCCGCAAGTGCTCCCTCTCGACCTCCGGCTGTCTTTCTTGGCATGTCTCGCTGGAGAGATTTCGGTTCGGGTCGGCTCTGAGGAGGAGGAGGAGGAGGAGGGAGGAGGGAGGAGGAGGGAGGAGAAGGAGGAGGAGGAGGGGGAGGAGGAGGAGGAGGAGGAGGAGGAGGAGGAGGAGGAGGAGGAGGAGGAGCCCCCCCATGACCAGCATCCTGCTGCATTCGGCGGCGAGGCTGGGGGGGAAGGGCGAAGGGGCAGGCCTGCTCAGCAGGCGGTGGGGCTTCTCGGAAGCCCCCCGGTCTCCTGAGCAATTTGCTGTCCCTTCGGGGAAGGCTTAGAAAATTTGTGAGAAGTCCCGACGCCTTACTAAGGCGTCCGAGAAGGTCTGCCCCTTCTCACTGCCCCCTGGGCGCGCCGCCGAGTTTTCATTTGCTCGTTTCGTTGGAGATTTCGCTTTTGGGCGGGCTCTTATGATTTGTGCATACTTTCGCTGAGGCCTTATTGCGAGTGCCGCCGACCCTGGACGACGACCCCCATGATGACTGAGGCATTCGGGAAGGTCGGGATCAGACGCTCCCAAGAGTGCCCAGCAGGCTACACGGCGCCTGGGGGCCTCGTAGGGGCCTCCATTTATTTGTGTCTCCGCCACGCGCTCGGGGCGTGACCCGTCCCCCCCTGAGCGGCCTCGCTTCCCTCCCGCCCCTCTTTCGGCCGTTGCTTCTGCGCCGTCCCCTCCTGCATGGTGGCACAAAACGCTGCAACGGCACCCCCGTTTAGGTAGCTCTCCGCCAGCGCAGTTCCTCTGCCTAGCCGACGACGGAAAAAACAAAAGCGTATCCCTGGGCGCCTCCATCCATGCCCCTCGCGCGCGCGGCCGCGCCCGCGTGCGCTCGGCAATCTCAGGCTCGAGGCCCGCGCGCCCACAGGAGGCTTTTTTGTGCCCCACGCAGCCGCGGCCAGCGACCCACCCCCCAGGACGCGGGTCCGCGTGGGGCTCTCGTTGCCGCCGCCGACGCGACGGCTTTGAAGCTGCCTGGGGGTCTGAGGTGGCCCGGCGCTGGCTCCTGCCAGCAGGAGGGGCGGGCAGGTTCGAGTTTTTGTTCCCAACTATCTTGTGGTGTTGGGTCCTCGTTTTGAAGAGGCAGCACCCGCGTCCTCCTTCCTTCTCCTCCCGCTGCCTCCCCTCCCTCTCCCTCCTTGCCTCTGCCCCTTGCATGTGTCTGTTTCGGCGCACCCCTCACAGGGTTCGTGGCCCCATAGGGAGCTCCACCGAAGGCCCCAGTAGCAGCGTTCGCATGCAGTTCCACCCTCATTTCGGCGTACTCCTCACAGGGTTCGGGGCTTAGGGAGCTCCACCGAAGGCCTCGGTGGCAGCGTTCGCATGCAGTTCCACCCTCATTTCGGCGCACCCCTCACAGGGTTCGTGGCTCCATAGGGAGCTCCACCGAAGGCCCGAGTGGCAGCGTTCGCATGCAGTTCCACCCTTGTTTCGGCGCACCCCTCGCAGGGTTCGTGGCCCCACAGGGAGCTCCACCGAAGACGGTACTGACAAGTGGGGCACTCACAACTGCATATGGTTGGGTCCTTCGCCAGGCTAATTGTTGGGTTCGGGGAAGCGGGTTTTGACCTCGTTCGGCTTCTGGTGGCCGCTTCAGGGCTTCTGGACCGTCAGAAATGGATCTGGGGCAAAACACTGCAGCTGATGGACCTCCGGGTACCGATTTTCATTGGATTTGGCCTCACCCCCGCCCTCCTGATCTTTTTTCTGGGGTCCCAACCAGTTCAGACCCTCTGGTCGCCTCCAATGGTAGTTGCTGCCTTTGAAGTGGCAGTACACAGCCTTAACACAAGTTCGTGCGATTTGGTAATGGCGTTGGAGTCTCCTTCGAGGAAGAGAAATCGGCATAAGCATAAACTTTCGACGGTCAGCGCGGACTTCGTGGATCTGCGCTGGGCCCCCTGGCGGCGCCTCCGGCGCGTTCCGCGCGCCAGAGAGGGGTCCAGCGCCGATCCGAGAAATCCGCGCGGACCTCCGACAGTACATGCTTATGTTTCTCTTTGTTTCCCGAAGTACACAGCCCTGACACAAGGCGGTGTGTTTTCATAATATGGTGTTGGAGTCTCCTGTTATCTCGAAGCTGGATCGGAAATTATTGCGCCGAGACCCTCATGACAAATGGGGCCAGGTGCATGTCCGGGTGGAGTATTGTCGACGATTCCGCCCGCTACTCCACCACTCTTCAGTCGCGTTTGATCAAGACTATGTGCTATTTATTGTAATGACGGGTTTGTAATCTAAGCGCAGGTCGGTAGCAGTGACCACGGTTGCCTTCTTGCTAATCGTGTGACGACAGGGCGCTCTCGCGTTGCCTTTTCTCCTCACCGATTCTGTCCAGGTAGCTTTCCCGGCAGAAGCTCAAGCTAGTGTGATTTCTTTGCGAGTTGGACCTGCCAATCTGACTCGGATTCCAAGGTATCTCAATCAATAGTTGATACGAATTTGGATGGTGCGTATTTCGATGCATTGTGATCGGAGTGACCTTGGCGTCTGCGAGGGCCCACCAGGATGAAAGCCAAGGCGGGGGTGTAAGTTCATGCGCCCACGTAGTGGTCACCGACTTGCCTACTCTTTTCCTTTTCTTCCGTCTCCTCCTTGTCGGGGGCGGAAAAGAGGGGGGTGATGACTAGTGGGGGGTGGATATCATGGCGTGGGCCATAATATTTCCCCAGATTCCATGGCGCCTCTTCTTATTTCATTACGTCCCTGGCTCCCCCGCTGGGCCGCGCACATGCCGCCGGTCATGATTTGCACCCCCCCCCCTTGGACACCCCCCTCTTGGCCGCTCCCGACCTTGTCCCCCTGCCGTTCGTGGCCCTGCTGTTTCTTCTCATGCTTCTGTCGCTGTTGCTGCTCCCCCGCTTCCTGTTCTTCGTTCCGGTGCTTCTCCCGCCACCCGGTTTACTGTCCACTCCCCCGCTCCTTCAGGCCTCTCTCGGCTCTCTCCCCTCTCCCTCCCTCCCTCCCTCTACAATTACTCAATGTGAATACTACTCTCCCTCTTCGCCTGATGACGGAATGGGAGTAGCCGAACCCCCCCCGCGTATTGTTTTTTACACAGTTTTCCCCGGAGTTGGGTTTTCGCTTGCATTTTTTTCCAAAATGCTGCTCTCGCTGAGGCGCCGGCCTCATTTTCGGGCCCCGCTCGTTCCGAATCGTGCTCCCGCTGCAGCGCTGGCCTCAACTCCGCCGGCGCCTGGGCTGCACGCCCGAGCCGGCGCCCGGGCCAGCGCTCGGGCCGGAGCCGGTTCCAGCCGCCCCCGGAAAATTGAGTTCCGAGGCGGCGCCGAAAAAAGGCCATTCTAATACACACATTTTTTTTTTTGAAAATGCTCAATTTCTGCTTCTGGCGCCCGGGAGGGAGGCTTCCTGGGCCGATTCCGACGCCCGGGCCGGCGCCCGAGCGGGCGCCCGGGCCGGACGCCCGAGTCGGCGCCCTGGCCGGCGCCCGAGCCGGGTCCGGAGCCGGTTCCGGCCGGCGCCGGAAAATCGAGTTCCGAGGCGGCGCCGAAAAAAGGCCATTCTAATACATTTTTTTTTTTTTTTTTTTTGAAAATGCTGAATTTCTGCTTCTGGCGCCCGGGGGGCCTCCTGGGCCGATTGCGTGCTTCCGCTCGTTCCGAATCGTGCTCCCGCTGCAGCGCTGGCCTCATTTCCGCGCTTCCGCTCGTTTCGACTCGTGCTCCCGCTGCAGCGCTGGCGTCATTTCCCGTGCCATGCCACGGCATGCCATGCAATGCTAGGGTGATGCTACGCTTCGCGGTGCTCGTCTACGCCATGCCATGCCGTGCTCTACAATGCATCGCGTACCCTTTCGGGATCATTGCCCTGCTCGACATCCGACTGTGCGAGTAGAGAGGGGATCTGCGCCATGGTAAGGGATGGGACGGAGGGGTAGGATGTCAGATATGACGCGAGCGCACCTAGCTTGCCCCCTCCCCCTCTCTCTCTCTCTCTCCCTCTCCGTGCCTCCCTCTCCCTCTCCCTCGCCCTTCCTCCCTCCTTCTCCCCCTCCCTCCCTCCCTCCCTCCCTCCCTTCGTTGCCCTGCTCGACGTCCGACTGTGCGAGTAGAGAGGGGATCTACGCCATGGCAAGGGATGGGAGGGATGGATAGGATGTCAGATATGACGCGAGCGCACCTAGCTTGCCCCCTCCCCCTCCCTCTCTCTCTCTCTCCTTCCCCCTCGGAGGTCCCCCCCCCCGCGCCGCGAGGGGCGCCTCCCGCCACGCGAGGAGAGGCCCGCGGGGCGCTCGCAGCCTCGGGGCTTGCACAGGCCTGCTGTCTGGCGCGTCCGAAGGTGACGTTCGCCGCGGACCCCTCCCCTCCCTCCCCTCCCCTCTCCTCACCTCCCCTCTCCTCTCCTCTCCTCTCCTCTCCTCTCCTCTCCTCCCCTCTCCTCTCCCTCTCCTCTCCTCTCCTCTCCTCTCCTCTCCTCTCCTCTCCTCTCCTCTCCTCTCCTCTCTCTCTCTCCTTCCTCTCCCTCTCTCTCCTTTCTCCTCCCCTCTCCTCCCCTCCTCTCCTCTCCTCTCCTCTCCTCCCCCCTCCTCTCCTCCTCCTCTCCTCCTCCTCTCCTCCTCGCTCGCCTCGCCTCGCCTCGCCTCGCCTCTCCTCTCCTCTCCTCTCCTCCCCTCTCCTCTCCTCTTCTCCCGTCCTCCTCCTCCTCCTCCTCCTCTTTCTCCATCCCTCCGCCCATGCCTGCCCCTGCCCTCCGCATGTCAACCACTTCGGCACACCCAGCACAGCGTTTCGTGCTCCCATAGGGATATCCACATACAGCCCCAGTTGTCATGTTCGGATGTGGCCGCCCCGCCCATTTCGACGCACCACCTCACACGTTTCGTGGCCCCAGCCCCAGTGGCCAAGTTCGCGTATGGCCGCCCCGCCCATTTCGGCACATCGCTCACGCGTTTCGTGGCCTCATAGGTGACACACACACACACACTTAATGCCCCGACGGCATTGCTCGCACGTGGCCGCCCCGCCCATGTCGGCACATCCCTTACACGATTCGTGGCCACATGAGGAGCTCCACCTGAAGCCCCAATGGCCATGTTCGCATGTGGCCGCCCCACCCATTTCGACACACTTCGCACATGCTTCGTGGTCCCATAGGGAGCTCCTCCGAAGGCCCCAGTGGCAGTGCCGCTCCACCCATTCCGGCGCAGCCCTCACACGTTCCGTGGCCGCATCGGGAGTTCCACCGAAGGCCCTGGTGGCGGTGCCCACATGCTGCCGCGCCCCGCCCTTCTCGGCTCCGCGCGACGTGGCCCCATAGGGGAGCTCCACCGAAGGTTCCCGTGGCGGAGTCCACGTGGGGCCGGCCCACCAGTTTCGGCACATCCCTCACACGTTTCATGGCCCCATACAGGCCAGCCACAACTGGGGGAGCTGTGGTCCTTACCCCCCTGGGGGACCCATCGATTTCGACACCCCTCTCGAGAGATCGTCGATGCGATGGGTTCCCCCAGGGGGGTAAGGACCACAGCTCCCCCAGTTGTGGCTGCTCGGCCATACGGAACTCCACCGAGGGCCCCAGTGACAGCGCCCGCAGGGCGGCCCCGCCCCATTTCGGCACACCCGTCACCTGCTTCGTGGCCCCATAGGGGGGCTCCACCGAAGGCCCCAGTGGCGGTGTCCACCTGCGGCCGCCGAACACCCTGTCGGCACACCCTTCACACGCTTCGTGGCTCCATGAATCTCCCCACCGAATGCCCCAGTACCAGGGCCCGCATGCCACGTGTCGTGGTCCCATAGGGAGCTCCACCGAGTGACCCAGTGACGACGCCTGCCTGGCGGCCCCGCCCCATTTCAGCACACCCCTGTTATGCTTCGTGGCCCCATAAGGGGGGCTCTATCTAGACGATATTCACAACGACGGTAGTCGAAACTGCATGTGCTTGGGTATTTCCCCAGGCTGAGTGTTTGCTTTATCTTTATATTTTCATCTCTCTCACGCTCTTTTTGTCGCCGTATCTCGTTCTCTCCTTCTTGTTATTTTCACAGCCATCCTGTGGTGTGGGGTCCTCGTTTTGAAGAAACAGCGCCCCGCGTTCCTCCTTCTGCCTCCTCCTACTCCCTCCTCTCATGCCTGCCCCTGCCCTCCGCGCCCCATAGAGACTTCCACCTGAGGCCCCAGTGGCGACGTTCGCACGTGTCCCCCCGCGTATTTCGGCACACCGCTCACACGGTTCGTGGTCGCACGGCGAGCTCCCCCGAAAACCCTTTTTAGCCATGGTCACAGGCGGCCGCCCCCCCCCCCATTTCGGCGCACGCATCACACGTTTCCCGGCCCCCGTAGGGGAGCTCCACCGAATGCTCCAGTGGTGGTGTCCACCTGCGGCCGCCCCACCCACCTCGGCACACCCCGCACGCGCTTCGTGGCCCCATGCGGAGCTTCACCTAGAGCCCCACTGGCCGCGCCCGCATGGCACCGAGGCGCCCGTCTCGGCACACCTCTCACACGCGTCGTGGTCCCATAGGGAGTTCACCGAAGGCTTCAGTTGCGACGTTCGCATGCCGACCCCAGACCCATTGCGGCACACCACGGCACACGTTTCGTGGCCCCATAGGGAGCTCCACTTGAGACCCCAATGGCACAGTTCGCATGCGCACCCTCACCACCATTACTGTACGCCCCTCGCTCGCTTCGCTTCGTGGCGCCATAGGGAGCTCCACCGAAGACAGTTCTGTAAACCGCGGTATTCACGATTGCATATGGTTGGGTCCTTCGCCAGGATCTCTCTCTCTCGCTCTCTCTCTCTCTCTCTCTTTCTCGCTCTTTTGCTCCTCCCCCCTCTCAATGCTGGACCCCCTGGATCCTTGGACGCCGTGCACAGCAGTCAGGAGTGTGGACAACGGCCCCGCCAAAGAACACTCCCAAGAGGCCCTGCAGACGCCAACATCATCGGTTTCCAATGCGTTTCTGTGATTTTTGGGTACTCGGTTCTTCGGTAGTTTGGGCGTCCGAGACCGTACAATTGTCCCCATTTGTCCCTCCATGGCTTGCAGACAACTGAAATGAGTCCCGAGACGGCTCAGCATGTCTCCAACATGACCCGCAAAGGGCCCCACGACGGCCCAAAATGGCCCCAAGACGCCCCCCGAAGCACTCCAAGTCGGGAACTGGTCGTTGACCGAGTCCGTGGTTCGTAGTAAAGTGGCCCGAGGAAGCCCCCGAAGGCCTCCTCAGGCGCCCAGGAGGCCTCCGGAAGCCCCAGGGTGAGGCAAAGAACGAGGCAGAAGCGATGAACTATGAGGGGATGAGAGGGAGTTAACAGCATAAGGACGACGATGAGAAGCAGACAATTATGCCTCGCTTTTTTTTTTTTTAGTTATTTTTCCTCTCTGTCAGAGTCCGCCCGCAGGCCGAGAGTGAATGACCAACGTGCGTGGTGCGAAGCGCCGATGCAGTCGTGTAGACCAGACATGTATGTTTGTACGTCTTGTGCTCTCTCCCTCTCTCTTTCTCCATCTGCCGCTTCCGTTCTTCCTCTCTCCTGCCCCCTCTCCCAGTTGATCTCTCTTTGTCTTTCTCGTTTCCTTTCCTCTCTCTCTCTCTCTCCCTCGCGAGTCGTTTGCCTTCACCTCTGTTTACCTTGCTCGACTGCTCGCTGTCCCACCGTGGTATCTCAATGGACAGGTCAGCTGAGGGGAGTGTTCCTATCGAGTTCTCATGGTAACATCAGACAGCGCCTGTTGCGAATTGCTAAGGCTGCGTCCAAGTCGTATGCTACGGCAGGTTTGCGTCGCGTTGACGCGGCGGCGACCCCAGCGCGGGCGTTCAAGATTCAACGCCACCAGTGGCCCAGAATCAGCCGGTGTCGCGCGATCTGCGCTATCGGAGAGCCACGATCTTTCAAAGGGTGACGCCCGCGACATTGCGACTCGAACCTGCTGTAGGCCCTTCTCCTCCATTCTACTTCCGCCAGGGACAATGAAGATGCATCTCGCTCTCGCCTTCCTGGTCGCCGCGCGCGGACTTGCGGAGCAAGTGAACCCCATCGAGCAGGCACTCGCGGGGCAGAAACGTTTAGATCCCGACGGCTCAGGAGGGCATCACGTTGAGGACTACGGAGGAAGGGCGGAGGAACCGATGCAAGGGCGAGTCGGCGGCGCGCCCCGTGAAGAAGATGAGAAGGGGCTGGCCTTCTCGGAAGCCTCCGAAGGCCTCGGGCCTTCCGGGAAGTCTTCTGAGCCGCTCCTGATGACGCAGGCAGCTTTCCAGAAGGCCTGCCGCCTTCTAAGAATTCTGTTCCCTCGGGCTCCCCCCCGGCTTCGCCGTCGAGAAAGGGAGCGGCGGGAGGGAGCGAAAGGAGGAGGTGATGGATGGATGCTGTGAATGAGGAGGGAGGGAAGAGGGCACGCCTGTAGCAATTTTGGCCCAAAGCTCGATTTCGAACACCTCAATCTCGCTCATGGGGTTCAGCCGCGATTGGGCGCGCGAAGCCACCTGTCCATGTGCATCAGTCGTACACAACTGCGCCTGCTCTGCTGCCCTGGCCATCGCTAATCCCAGGCTCAATCTGGCCTGCTCTCGTGAAGTGGCCCACGAAGACCTCCCAGAAGTTGCCTCCTACATAGGCTTCTTGTGGTGTCCTGCACGAGATGCCACCGCTCGGGCAGCTGGGCCAGGCGCGCCGATTTGAGCAATCGAGCGCTCTCCTGCCAGGTGGTGGCCAGGGCGGCGCTGGCTGCCCGGGAGCGCGGCAGCCATGCGAGGCCCTTCTGGAGCCTTCTTGGACCCTCCCGAAGGCTCTTCGAGGCCTCCTACAGTCGGGGCGCTGAAGAAGGAACCTTTTTCGTTGGGGAGGGGCTCGATGTTCCTTGATCGTTTTGCAGTTTTCCTTAGGTTTTCCATTGGAAATAGAAGTTTTACTCAGGGGAAAAAGGGGTCCCGTTCCTTAGTTAAGGTTCCTCAGGTCAACGCCCCGACTGTATGCTGTTGGGAGCCTCTGGGGCCCTCCTGGGGCCCCGTCGGGCCCCTGTTGGGGCCCGCCTCGGCCATCGCGGGATCGTCACGAGGCCGCAGAGGGCCACTGGAAGCCGCCAAGGCGAGAAGGGACAACTCAGTGGAACGTACATAGTCAGTCCAATAATGGTTCTGGCTTCGCTGGATTATTCTTGGAAGGCTCCAGGCCCCTTCAGAGTAATCTTTGGCCACCAGGTCTGACCCTCCAGCCCAACTCTTGGGCACTTATTGTCACAGGTAGCCCTCGGAGGCGTTGCCAATCCTACCGACCATGCGGCCAGGGCGGATGCTGGATGACTAGGACATGTGCGCAACTCTGATTCGAGCCAAGGCCTGTGAGATCAAGATAGGGCGGGCAAATCATGCCCCCCTCAGTCTGTACGTATCGACATTCACCCCAATAGGTGCACCATATTCGAGAAATTTGACATCGGTGCCATCCCCGTGAAATTTGTCATCGACGCCATCTCCGTGATATCGGACATTGGAAACATCTCTGTGACATTTGGCATCGGCGCCATTTCCGTGATATTTGGCATTTGTCATCGACTACGCTAGCGCCGTCGTCAGCGCCTACACCAGCACGGACGCCAGCACCAACGCCCGCGCCTACGCCGGCGCCAACGCCAGCGCCTACACCAGCACTGACTCCAGCACCGACGCCAGCATCGACAACTGCGCCTACGCCAGCACCAACGGCGACGCCTACGCCGGCGCCGACACCAGCACCAGCGCCTGCGCTTAGCAACTTTTCAGGCGAGAAGGCGACCACCCGCGAGGCGGAGACAACTTGAGCAGCTACCACAGCAGGGACGCCTGATGAAGCGTGGGACGTGAAGGTTGACACGACGGCATAGACGAGTGGATCCTGTACCATCTTCCCAGGCGAGTAGGTGACCACCAGCGAGGCGGAGACACCTGGAGCGGCCACTTCAGCAAGGACGACGTCAACGCCAATGACGGCACCTACGCCAGCGCCGTCGCCAGCGCCTACACCTGCACCGACGCCAGCACCACCGCCTGCGCCTACGAGGAGCATGGTGGATCCCATGAGTTGCACGGCGAGTAGAACCGACGCCATCACCGACGCCAGCACCAACGCCTGCGCCTACGCCAGCACCAATGCTGGGGCCTGCGCCAACGCCGACGCCAGCCTGCACCAGCGCCGACGCCATCAACATATGCGCCTTCGCCAGCGCCAACGCCGGCGCCTACACCAGCACCGACGCCACCACCAACGCTTGCGTGCACGCCAGCACCAACGCCGGCACCTACGTCAGGGCCGACGCCCGCACCAACGCCTGCGCCTACCATCTTACCCAGCAAGGCGGCGACCACCCGCGAAGCGGAGACACTTGGCGCGGTCACCACAGCAGGGACGACTGATAAAGTGTGTGTGTGTGTGTGTCGTGGAGGTTGACACGTCGGCAGAAATGATTGGAGCCTGTACCATCTTCCCTGGCAACGAAGTGACCACCAGCGAGGCAGTGACAACTGGAGCGGCCACCACAATAGGTACGACGCCAGCTCCAACGCTGGCGCCTACGCTAGCGCCGTCGCTAGCACCTGCACGGGCACGGACGCTATCACCAACGCCTGCGCCTACGCCGGCACTAACGCCAGCGTCTACACCAGAACCGACGCCTGCGCCGACGCCAGCACCGACGCCAGAACCAATGCCTGCGCCTACGCTGGCACCGACGGCAGCGCCGACGCCAGCACCCAAGAAGACCCCGACAGTGCCACAAGAGCCCTGCAGGATGCCCCAAGATAGCCCCAGACGGCCTCAACAGCCCAGATGGTAGTCTCAAAAGATCACGAGGATCCCTCTCTTCTTCGACGTCCTTTTCGTCGGGCTACTTGCCGTCCTTCTTTGTCGTCGTCGTCCTTCTTCTCCTTCTTCTCCTCCTCCTCCTCCTTCTCCGCTTCGTTCCTCCTCGCGCTCGTACTCCTCCATCTCTTCCTCGTCCTCGCGCTTGTCGTCCTACTCGTTGTCCTTGTGCCCCCCTCGCTGCTTTCCGTCATCCACGCTGCCATCCTCGACATCCGCCGCCTCGTTGTCGCCATCATCTTTTTTTCTTGTCCCCCCGAAGAGCCCAATGGACAGAATCGACGCTTCCCGTTCTTGTCCGATCAGATTCAGCGAAGGAACCGTTTTCATTCAGGTATTATCCGTGTCATGTGCGTTATTTGGCCAGGGCTGTGGGACCACCAGTCACCCACATGATCATATTCTTCAGGCAACTTTGGTGTATAGTCTGTTTGGTTAATTGTGCAGCCGCTTAGGTACGCTATGCGTCGACGCGCACATGCGTGTGTAAATCTCGTGTGAATTGCATGTCTCATGTGCGTTCATGCGTTTGGTTTAGTCTTTTCTTGTTTGTTTGTAAAATTCTCCAATCAGGGCTTGTCTCTGTAGGGGTCCTAGCGGATTCATATGGTTAGGTGATTGGTTGGCGACGATTTCGGCGGCACGCTCAGGTGCCCAGGTGCCCGGGTGCCCAGGCCCGGGTGCCTGGGTGCCAGGTAACCTTATAGCTTAACTATAGCCTTTCAACCTTATAGCCCTATAGACCTATAGCCCTATAGCCCTATAAGCCTATAACCCTAATAGCCTTATAGCCCTATAACCCTATAGCCCTATAGTCCTAATAGCCCTATAGCCTTATAGCCCTATATCCCTATAGCCCTATAACCCTATAGCCCTATAGCCCTATAGCCCTATCGCCCAATAGCCCTATAGCCCTATAGCCCTATAGCCCTATAGCCCTACAGCCCTATAGCCCTATAGCCCGATAGCCTTATAGCCCTATAGCCCTATAGCCCTATAGCCCTGTAACCCTATAGCCCTATAGCCCTATAGCCCTATAGCCTATAGCCCTATAGCGCCATAGCCTTATCGCCCTATAGCCCTATAGCCCTATAGCCCCATAGCCCTAAACATATTCTGATTGGGCTTTTTCTCCGGTATCATGAAGTTTAGATGGTTCATGTTCTTAAATTCGGATCTCCCTCAGGCGAGGTGGTCTGCTGGATACATTTTCACGCAAACGATCCATCCAGTCTGAAGTTCAGACTTGTCTGGTCTGAATTCAGAGCGGTCGGTTCTGAAGCTCAGGTGTGTTGGTTCCACCTGGAAGCACATTGGGTGCCATTATCCCCGGTTCGAGCGAGGTCCAGGGTTGCTTGCCCGCGCTGTTGAGGTGTGGGGTGAAGAGTAGGGGTGTTTAGATTGGAGGTGCTGGTGTTTGAAGTTTCAATCCTGACTTGGTTTGACACGCTTTGCGGGTGCAACGTCGCCGAAGGTATTGTAGACGGCATTGTAGACGGCCTTTGGTTGTTTCTGGTGACGGCATTCTAGATGGCGTCTTTTCGTGCACAAGCGCTGACGAATCAGTAGTGCATGACCAGCATGTGTAGGCCATACTTGCGGTGCGCGTTGATTGCAAAACTGGAGGTGTGGAGATGGTGTGCACGGGGGGTGTATCGAGCACACCATACATATGTGCATTGTCCAAGTGTGCTGCCGCGCATCTTTGCCACAGCGCTGTGGACTTCTGCGTAGCACCTTTGTCGCGTGGCACAGCCGTGCCGTTGCATGGGCTTCGCGATGTTTGCTGGTAGATCTTTTTCAGGACGTCTTGGGTCCATACAGGGTGTTCTTGAACCAGTCATTGAACCAGTATGGAGGCTTTGTCGCCGTCTTCGCGGGTCTTGGGACAGTCCTTGGCTGGTCTCGCGGCCGTCATGGGCTGGCCTTGGGTTGCCTTTGGCCGTCTTGGGCTTGGCCTTGGGCCGTCTCGGAGCCGCCCTGGGGCGCCTGTCCTCGGGTGTGGTCCTCCTTGACTGCCGAGGCGCCGTCCTCGGCGGCACGAAGGACGTCTGGAGGCCAACCCGAGGCCAGAGACCTTCGCGATGACAAAGCGAAATCACATACAGTGACATCTTCAGTTTTTCTGAGCCTGCCCACTCGCAGAGGGCTTTTCGGAAGAGCGTGTTTTGAGATCTTGGGGGTTGCATAAACAAGTCTGGCGGGCGTGTCGATGAGTCCTGGGTCCATGTTGACGGGACCGGGGGCATTGTGTTCTGGCCATCTGTGGAGTCGTCTTTGAATCCAGTCGTGGGCTGTCCTGTCCTTTGTTGTCCGCCTTGAGGCTGGCACGTGGCCTCCTGGCCTCCTGGCCATAATGGGAGGCCTCCAGGGGCCAGAGCGCTCTCAAAGGTTTCGCCGCGCACGTGGTCAACAACTTGATGTTTTTTGTTCGAAACCGGCGTTGTGATACGAGTCTCTCTCGGAATCCATTCCGTGGGGGGTCGAACCGTTGCTGCGTTTCGGGCGCTGCCTGCCCCGAAACGAACACTAGCTCGGCACGCGCCAATCGCTCTGCAGACGCGGCAGAGGGCATCTTCGGTAGGATGGAGCGGCTCACACTGTGTGCATGCAGGAGACGTATCAGGCCTTCCAGAGACGGCCTCGCCTTCGAGGTATCGAGGGGGTGTCTTCTTTTCCTGGCAGAAGGCGGCGCAAGGCTGGCGCAAGGCGGCGGATCCGCTGGCAGAAGGTGGGCGGAAGGCGGCATAATAATAATGATAACAATGTTAGGACATAGTCATAATTGAGACGTCAAAATTTGTGGATTCAGTAATTTTGAGAGTTGGCCGTATACATGCGGTGTGCAACGGTATGCATCCACGTCTGTGCGGGAACACCGTACGCAGCGCGTCTTGGTCGCTGTGTACGTCTGCACGGCATGCGCGTGCCCGATCTGGCGGGAAGGCCGGTGCTGACTCTGTTGAACATGTATGGCGGGCAGACGGCACGCGGGGGCAGTGGCCCGCCAGGCGCGTCGCAGGCGGCGCAGGCGGGCCAGGCAGCGGGGGCATGCGGGGCGGGCTCGTGGGGCCGGAGCGTTGCTCACTCCGCGGCTGAACGCCAGTCCAAAGCGAACGCTGTGGGTCCTCGTGCAGGCCTAGTCTGGGAAGCACTGCTCGCAGAGCTCCTGCGGGTCTGCGGGCGATTCGCCGCACCTGCGACCTCCCGCCCTCCTCCCTTGTCGCATTTCCTCGCAGGTCCTGACCATGATCACCGACCTTCAGGCGAAGGTCATTTCCGAGGGCGAGGAGTACCCACCGCTCAGCAGTGCCTGTTCTCGCGGGGTCGCCCGGTAGGCTACAGCCTGGTGGACCGACCCCGCCGACGGTAGAAAGGCTTGCTCGGGGAGGAAGATCGTGAGGCAGGAGGAGGCTGGAGGATGGAAAGAGGAAGGCTGGCGGGATCGGGAGAGGGGGCTGGAAGGCGATGGAGAAGTGTTGTCCTGTGAGCTTGGAGCAGAGGAGTCGCGGTTCGCTTCTGAGGCTTGCCGCGGTCAGCGCGACGAGTGCATACCCGCCCACAGACACGGGCCACGACACCGACGCGAAGCCTCGTCGATTGGGCAGAGCCTTGGCCACGCCCGTCCAGAGGAGTGGCCAGCGGGAGCCTGGCGGCATCCGCGCCCGCGGAAGGCTTCCGCGAGGCGCCCAGTTGGCGGCCAAGCATTGCACCGCTGATGTCGCGCGTGCGTGCGTGCGTTAGGTCCTCACCGCAACTTTCGACGCCAGGATTCGGGGGTGGACAGAACCCCCAACAGTGACACGTCGATTAGTGAATTGTCCCTTTCCGGTTCTCGAGATGGCGCCGTGGCCGTTATTTTCAAGGCTTGCGCCTGCCAGGTTTGGGCCTCAGGTCGTTTTCACTAAACCACGTTTTGCTAAGGGGGGGTCTGTCCATCCCCGAAGGGTGGGCCTGCGCACTGGCGGAAGCGGCGGTGGCAGGAGGCATCGGCTGACGCGCGGATGAAGGCAGGCCGTCGGCGTGTGAGTTCATCATCCCGAAGGCCGTGTGGACGGCAGGGGATTGTGCTCGGCATCGACGGGAGTTCCATGCGCCTCCATCCGCGACACCCCGTGGCGTCAAGTGTGCCACTGCATGGGGAATGAACTGCTGGCGCAGCTGCGGGCGTCGATGCCCAGAAGTTCTGGGGCTTTCAATGGATCTGATGATAAGCACGTTCTCTAAGGCGCGACAGAGGTCAGGCATTCTGCAAGGCGGAGTCCTTTTGGCTTGTAGAAGTTGGCGACGCGCGCGTGTCAGAAGACCTTGCCCACACGGCGAGCATGTCGAATGTGATTGGGGTCTTCCGACGCGTCGTGCCTCTCGAGCCAGAGCCGTGCGCGTAGGCGCGCCGCTTTACTGCTTGTCGATCACCTATAACCGCCGTCCATTTTATGGCAGGCTGTGGGTGATGACTATTCTCTGTGCTCTGTCCTGCAGCGGACATCACACATTTTGGAGGTCAGCGCGATCAAGGGCATGCCGTTCGTCCAGCGTGTCTGGCCCAGCAGACTTTCCGAATGCCTTGTCGACGCCGAGTGCCTTCGGTGCGGTTGCCGGCATTCGCAGTTCGAGATAACGTCGTGGGGCATGCCTCCGTGTTGTTCAGAGGCTGCGCGGCCGACTGGTTCTCGGCCCTCCTGCGTTGGGCATTCGCCTCAGCCGGCGGGAGTGCCCCCGCCAAGTGGGGCGAGGGCGCCGCCGGGGCCTTCTACGCGCCCCCGCGGTGCCCCGAGGTCGCACAAGGTCTTCGCGGAGTTCTCCGAGTGGTGCGAGGATGGCGGCGCCCGCGCCAGCGTGGAGCGGTGGGTGAGGAATGGGGGCGGGGGGTCAGAGGAGGAACTGGTACCCATACCGTTACTTTTCCGTCGTTTTCTCACATTTTCGGCCCCCTGGGAGGCCCTTGTCGCCACCGCTGGATTCGATTCGAAATTCCAGTCAGAACGCACCCCAGGGAAGGGCCGTGGAGTAGTGGTATCAGTACCTTTGCGTTTCCCCAGGGGTGGCGGAGGGGTTGCAGGTGACGGGATAGGGGGGAGGTGGGGTGACGACGACGACGATGATGACGATGACGATGACGATGACGACGCCGAGGGGGCTTCTCGGGGGCCTCTTGGGGCCTCCCGGGGACCCCGCGGGGCCGAGGGCTCGAGATTTTTGTTCGGGGTCCCCATCTGGGCCCCCTCTTGGGCCCGTCTTTGGGCCCTCTTGGGCTGTCTTGGGGGCCCTTTTTGAGCTGTCTTGGGGCTCTCTTGGGGGCCTCCGGGGCCATTTTGGGGCGATCTTGGGGGCCTAGTGGGCCGTCTTGGAGCTTCGGAAAGCTGAAAAGAACGCCCCAGTCTTTCAACATCCTTCGACAATTCAATGATTCTGGCCTCTTGGGGCCCTCTTGGGAGGCCTCTTGGAGGCCTCGGGGCGTCTGGGGGCCATCTTGAGCGTCCTGGAGCGCTTGTTCGGCGACTCGAGGCCCTCACGGATTGTCTTTGGGCCCTCTTGGAGCCCTCTTGGCCCGTCTTGGGGCCATCTTGGCTCCGAAAGTGTCAAGCGGGGAGCCGCGCTAAGCCCCCGGCAAGCTCCGAGGGATTTGAGAACTTGGGGTCTGGGCCCCTTAGAGACTCCTCAGGGGTGAGGATTGAGGCTTAGCGGATTGGGTAAAGGACATGAGGACACGCCCACTCCGTGCCCAGCGGCACGGTGAAGGACATGACAATGATTGTGAAGATACTGGTGGTGGTGATGATGATGATTATGATGAAGGTGGTGGTGATGATGATGATGATGATGGTGGAAGTGGTGGTGGTGATGATGATGACGATGATGATGCTGATGATGATGATGATGATGGTGCTGCTGCTGATGATGATGATGCTGCTGTTGATGCTGATACTGATGCTGATGCTGATGATGATTCTGCTGCTGATGTTGGTAGTGATGATGGTGATGCTGCTGATGATGATGACGATCATGATGATGAGGATAATGACGAGACATATGATGATGATGATGATGATGATGATGATGATGATGATGATGATGATGCTGATGATGATGATGATGATGATGATGATGTTGCTGCTGATGATGATGATGACGATGAGGATACGCACGATGACAACGATGACGACGACGATGATGATGGTGTGGGTGATTACGATGATGATGATGTTAATGATGGTGATCATTCTGCTGCTGATACTGATGATGATGATGCTGATGATGATGACGACGACGATAGTGATATTCATGATGACGACGACTATGATGCTGCTGCTGGTTGTGGTGGTGGTGATGACGATGGTTTCGACGATGATGATGACGTCGCTAATGTGGTTGGCGATGACGGTGATGATGATGGCGATGATGATGATGATGATGATGATGATGATGATGATGATGATGATGATGATGATGATGATGACGCTCATGATGATGCTGATGATGAGGATGATGATGAGGATGATGGTGATGCTGATGATGCTGCTAATGAGGATGGTGACAGAAATGATGATACTCATGATGCTGATGATGATGATGGTGACGATATGGACGATGATGATGCTTCTGGTGATGATGATATTGATGATGGCGATAAGGATGACGACGATGTCAACGACGATAACGATAACGACAACGATGACGATGATGATGATGACGATGACGATGATGATGATGATGATGATGATGATGATGATGATGATGGTGATGATGATGAGGATGAGGATGAGGATGATGGTGATGGTGATGATCATTATGAGGATGATGATGATGATGACGATGATATTGAGTATTATGATAATAATGGTAACGATGATGACAAGGATGATGGTAACGATGATAATGACAAGGATGATGATGAGGATGAGGATGATAATGAGGATAATGATGATGCTGTTGATGATGATGAAGGAGAAGAGCATTATGATGATCATGACGATGATGCTTATGCTGCTGCTGCTGATGATGATGATGATGATGATGCTGATGCTGATGCTGCTGCTGATGATGATGACGATGCTGCTGCTGCTGCTGATGATGATGATGATGATGATGATGAGCATGAGGACGAATATGACGATTATGACGATTCTGACGATGATGACGACGATGATGATGTTGATGATGATGATTGTGCTGATGATGCTGATGATGATGAGGAGGAGGGATGATGATGATGATGATGATGATGATGATGATGATGATGATGATGATGATGATGATGATGTGGAGGAGGAGGGATGATGATGATGATGATGATGATGATGATGATGATGATGATGATGATGATGATGATGATGATGATGATGATGATGATGATGATGATGATGATGATGATGATGATGGTGGTGGTGGTGGTGGTGGTGGTGGTGTGGTGGTGGTGGTGGTGGTGGTGGTGTGGTGGTGGTGGTGGTGGTGGTGGTGGTGGTGGTGGTGGTTGGTGGTGGTGATGATGATTGATGATGATGATGATGATGATGATGATGATGATGATGATGATGATGATGATGATGATGATGATGATGAGATGACGATGATGATGATGATGATGTGTGATGATGCTGATGATGATGATGATGATGATGATGATGTGATGATGATGATTATGATGATGATGATGATGATGATGATGATGATGATGATGATGCTGATGATGATGATGATGATGATGATGATGATGATGATGATGATGATGATGATGATGATGATGATGATGATGATGATGATGATGATGATGATGATGATGATGATGATGATGATGATGATGATGATGATGATGATGATGATGATGAGGAGGAGGAGGAGGAGGAGGAGGAGGAGGAGGAGGAGGAGGAGACGAGGAGACGAGGAGACGAGGATACGAGGAGACCACGAGACGAGGAGAGGAGGAGTCAACAGGACTACAACGCAGCTGGCCTACTCAAGGTAAGTTCACTCCAGATCACGAGGGCCGGTCGCAGCCAAGCGCACCCTTTCCCTCACCAGCAATCCGTCGCTCTCCCGAGCAACAGATGGTAACGGTCGTTTTATCATGAGGCGGGCGACACTTGCAGCGCGTCTTATCAAAAAGAGCAGGTATGCCCGCCGCCACAGCCAACCCCCTTCCCACTGATTGTCTAGCCACTCAGGCCTTCGCGCACCCTCAGTCCCTAAGCCACAACAGCGATCGACGGCCCGACCAGACTGGTGCTGCTTTCACTGCGCCCCAGGCAGCCACGACCAGCGAACACCGATGTCCAAACGATCAGGCGCCATATTCAGTCTACCAGACGACCAGTGGAACGACGACTATGACCCCAGGACCGCGACCACGACTTCACTCTCCCCACCCTCTTCTCAGAGGAGAGGGAAGCAGTGTTCGGGATTCAGGGGCCCAGGAGTTCCAGGCCTCCTGGATGTCCCGCACGATCAGAGACGAGTGGCCGAGCACTGGCCGAGGGCCGCTAGACGCTCGGGAACTCCCCGAGCGCATCCGTGACACCGCGCTGGGGCGCCAGCTCGGCGGCCGCGGCCGGCGCCAGCCGCGGAGGCGCGCGGTCGTCGAGGGCGATGGCGCGGGCGGGCCCCGCGCCGGTCGGCTCGGCGGCCGTGGCCAGCGTCAGCCGCGGAGGCGTGCGGTCGTCGAGGGTGATTGCGCGGGCGGGTCCCGCGCCGACCGAGAGAGGGAGGGAGGCAGACCTTCGCTGGCGGCCGAGGGTGGGCCCCCTGACCCCCCGCGGGCCGCGGCGGGCAGAGGGAGGCGGCTCTCGTTCGGAGAGCTGGGCCCTGGAGCGCCCACGGTGGTGCCAGATCTCCAGGTCTCAGGAGGGGAAAGTACACACAGACACAATTAGTCGTCGATTCCCAGAAAAGATGGGAAAATGTGGGAAGTGGGGGGAAAGACAAAAACCCAGAAAATATTGGAAAATATGGGGAATCCTGTTATTTGTGTGCATTTATTTGTGTGTCCCAGGGCCCCTTCAAGGTCCGCCTCTTGCCACTCGCTCTGCTCGGCGGCGAGCGAGTGGGGGAAGTGAGAAGGGGCCGGCCTCCTCAGAAGGCTCGGAAGCCCCCCCCCAGCCCTCGGAGAGGCTCTCCGAGCCTGCCCCGAAGGTGCCGAGCACTCCTCGGGGGGCGCGAGGGCCTCCGAGGAGTCCCGCCGCCTTCTGAGAGGGCCTTCCCCTTCTCACCTCCCCCCCCTCGCTCGCCGGCGATCTGCAGGCGATGACCTGCAGTCGGGGCCCTGAAGAAGGAACCCTTTTCGTTGGGGAGGGGCTCCGCGTTCCTTAAGTGTTTCACAGCTTGCCTCAGGCTTCCCTCATGTTTTTTTCGACAGGAAATCGAAGGTAAACTCATTGAAAAAAGGGGCCTCGTTCCTTATTTAGGGTTCCTTAGGTCAACGCCCCGACTGTACCGAAGCGACCCTCGCAGTCTGTCTCTGGGAGCGCGAACGGGGGAAAGGCCCTCGCAGAAGCCCGCGGGGGGCTTCTCAGGTGCCCTCCGGCCTTCTGAGGCGCCGTCTGTGCCCTCGGAGGAGGCTTCGAGAGGACTTTCTGCAGAAGGCCGGAGGCCTTCCGAGCCTTCTGGGAGGGCCCGCCCCCTCTGACTTCCCCCCCCGGGCTCGCCGCCGAAGATCATCAGCCACGCGCAGAGGAGGGCAGGGGGAGGGGGGAAGACTTTTTCGAAGCACCCCTGGTTCTTGGAAGGCGCGGGCCTTGTTTGCAGATGTAGGGCCAGCGCATTCTAAGAAGCAGCCTCCTCTAAGAAGCCTTCCCCCCTCCCCCTACCCCCTTGTCCGCGCCGCCAACATGAGTCTCAGAGGCCGCGCGCGATCGACACCTCGGCATCGCGAAGCTCGCCGACCGTGGTCCAGTGCAGCAGCCGTGAGGAGCCGCCCCCTGTCGGAGGGCCCGGGCGTCGCGCGGGGGTCCAAGCCCTCCTCGCTACGCCAGACTGCTGCTGCTCCTCCTTCTCCTCCGCCTCCTCCTCCTTCTCCTTTCTCCTTCTCCCTTCTCCCCTCCTCGCTCCTCGCTCCTCCTCCTTTCTCCTCCTCCTCCCTTGTCCTCCACCTCCTCCTCCACCTGCTTTTACTCCTCCTCCTCCTCCTCCTCCTCCTCCTCCTCCTCCTTTCTTCTCCTCTTCGTTTTCGTTCCTTTCGGCGAGCGGGACTTTAACGAGCGGCGACCAAGCTTGGTCTCACCTGCTTCCTGCCAGCGCACCTTGGACGTGCATGGCATGCCTGCTTGCACGCCAGACGGCTCGTCTCCCTGGCGTTAAGTCGGGCCCGTCCCTCTACAGGAGGAGTTCAGAAATAGTCAAAAAATTATATGGGGATTTTTGTTTGAGTATTTTTTGTCCATTTTGGAATATTTTCTGAGTATTTTTAATTTTTGCCGAGAATCCGCCTGTAGGGGGACACGCCCGACTTAAGCCTAGAACTGGGCGGTAGCGTACTGCGCAGCAGGGCAAAGAAGAACAACAGCGACACAAGCATACATTTCTAGAGGTCCGCACGGACCTCTTAGGCCGGCGCTGGACCCTGCGGCTGCACCTCTGGCGCCGCCCCTGTCGCGCTCCGCGCGCCAGTCGGGGGAATTCAGCGCCGATCCAAGAAATCCGCACGGATCTTCGAAGCGCATCGTTTTTTTTTTTTTTTTTTTTTTTTTTTTTTTTTTTTTTTTTTTTTTTTTTTTTTTTTTTTTTTTTTTTTTTTTTTTTTTTTTTTTTTTTTAGTTTTTTTTTGTTTTTTTTCTCATGCAGGGCTGGGCAGCATGAACCTTCACGCGATTAGATACGCAGCGCAAGGCCCGCAGCCGGAACCGCCGATGCGACGCACGGTGCGCGTGCATTCGGATGACGATGCAACGACGACGCGCGCGGACCGTAACGGCCCACCACGACCACCCAGCGCCACAGGGAGTTAGCAGCGACCACCATGCGACCAGCAGACACATAGTGAAGACGACTAGCACCGAGTACACCCAGCAGGCGACAACCAGGTGACCTACGGCCAGGGAGCGACGAACATGCGACGTGACTGCCAGCAGTGGCAACCTGACGAGCTCTCGACCTGCCTGCGAGGAGACGACCACAAGACGGCCTGATGTTTGGCTTCCGATCATCAAGAAGGCAGGCAACCATCAGGCAGCCTGACTGCCAGCAGTGGTCAGGTGATCAGCAGAGACCCTGACTTTAAACCGACACCACTACCCTCAAACGACCTGGCGACAAGGAGGTCAGGAGGTGACCAGACGACCAGAAACCACCAGTAGGCTGTACTGCCGAATGAGCAGCAGACGACCTGATCACTAGACCGAGCGAGCACAGCAGTCCAGAGCTCCAGCCCATCGTTGCCTAGTGACTCCCAGGCGTTCTGGGGGAGGGGAGACCTACCGCCGAAAAAGGGCTTGACCCCAGCTCGCTATTCGGACCAGCCCCGGCCAGAACGAAGCCAATCCTGGCTTCAGAAGGAAGTTATTCTTCACGCTTCGCGTAATTCTTCACGCCGCGCTCTGGCTTGTGTGCCCCCACCACGTGCGGTCGATTCCCTGGTCTCAGGCTTGGGTCTTCCCCGTGGTGCCCTCGCCCGCCTGTCGCCACCTTCGGTGTGCTGACTTCGGGCTCCAGGCCCTGTTCAGGGCTCGTGGTGGGTCATCCTGGCGCCACTTCACGCACTGGTCCGTGGTGACCCGCGCCATTTTGGCTGCGCGGCAGCTTTGCTGCTTCCCGCACTCGTGCGTTCTGCTGCCTCGGGACTATGCTGCTACGGCCACCCTGGGATTTCGCAGCCTGCCAACGCTCTCGCCTCGTCTCGTCTCGGCATTAATTCTTTGACCGACGGTCCTTCGGACCACCCTGGTACTCACGCAGTTGTCCGGGGTTGCGTCCTTGCATTAATTTCGGCTTCTGGCCCGGGTCGTCGTGTGTCCCGACTTCCTGGTGTTTCCGACGCTTTGCATACTTGCACGCTGGCAGTACGACTCAGTTTCAGCTGCCCCCTCACTCGCCGGTCCGCCGCTGAGCTGCTGCGTGAGGGCCCGGTTCGCCGCTGTAGGTGTGGCCACCCTCCGTCGCTTTAGTTTAGCGTGCCCCGCTTTGACTGAACTCGCCGCCGGCGCGCTCGCCCGCGGCCGCTGACTAAAAAGTATCCCCACCAGCCGTCGCCACCGGGATTTCCACGCCACCGGGTTTGGGAGTATCGGTTCTGGCTCTCCTTCTGAGTGGCTGCCCGCTCGCTCGCTTCGCTTGCCTTTCTTTCCCTGCTGCCTAGTCGCGGCCCGACTAGTGTTCGGACGGCTTTCGACCCGCCTCGCGAGCCTGCTGACCAAAAGGTATCACCACCAACCCATTCAGAAACCGTGCCCATGATAGCTGACGGTAAAAGGGAAGAAGAGACACATCTAGGGAAACAAAGCGATCAAACAGGGTGAACCGAGAGATCTCTGGGAGCAAGGGGGTGGTCTTGGAAGGCCTCTTCGGGCCATCCCTGGGGGCCGCGTGGGGGCGAGGGGAAGAGGAGGAGGAGGAGGAGGAGGAGGAGGAGGAGGAGGAGGAGGAGGAGGAGGAGGAGGAGGAGGAGGAGGAGGAGGAGGAGGAGGAGGAGGAGGAGGAGGAGGAGGAGGAGGAGGAGGAGGAGGAGGAGGAGGAGGAGGAGGGGAGGAGGAGGAGGAGGAGGAGGAGGAGGAGGAGGAGGAGGAGGAGGAGCTTGTGGACGAGGAATAGGAGGACGAGGACGCGGATGAGGACGAGAACGAGGATGACGAGGACTAGGATGAGGACGACGCGGACGAGGACTCATGGAATCATCTAGAGGTATTCTTACTGCTGCTGCTGGCGCTGTAGGTGTTGGTGCTCCCTCGGGGTCCTTTTGTTTGGGGCCCTCATGGGGCTCTTTTGGGGCGTCTTAGGGTCCTCATGGGGCCCTCTTGGGGCTCTTTTGGGGCTCTCTTGGCGTTCTTTTGGGGCCTTTTTGGGAGCTATGGAGCGCCTCTTGGGGCCGTCTTGGAGACCATTGATCACAGGATGGGGGGGTCCTCGGTTTGCCCCCCCCTCAGGGGCCATCAAACTCGCCTCTTGGGGCCCTCTTGGGGCTCTCTTGGGGCTCTCTTGGGGCGATGTTGGGCGCTCTTTGGGCCGTCTTGGGGGCCTCTTGGACCCCTCTTGGAGCTTTCTTGGGTCATCTTGGGGCCATGTTGAGGCCTCAAAAGCGCATCGGAAGCGAAAAGGCGAGAGGGCAAACATCATTCATTTTCCGTATGTTTTTGACTGATTTTAGGCTCTTGGAAGGGGTCCTGATGGGGTCTTCAAGAGCACCTGGAACCGTCTTGTGGTCCTCTTGGGGCGTCTTGGAGGCATGTCGGAAGCCGTCTTGAGCCATGTTGGGCTATCTTGAGCGATCTTGGAGGCCATCTTGGGCTCTCTGAGGCCCTCCTGGAGCCATCTTGTGCGAAAAAGGAACCTCTGACACATCGCGGGGCGCCCCGTCCAGGTCCAGTGTATGGGGGTAGGGGGAGGGGTAAACCCCTCCCCGAAGGGGAAGAAGGGATTGTGGAAGTGGTGGGATTTCGGAGCACTTGGGATGTATGCAGCAGCGACAGAGATTGTGTCGATCGCTTCAAAGGGCGCTCATGAGCGCGGTCCTTGCGCCTTCCGAGCTCCAGCGTTTGACGAGCGCTTTGCTGTCGTCCTGCGGCACTTCCCGCTTGAAAACGATTCCGAGAGGCCGAGAGGCTTCTGAGATGTTTCCAGAATGGCTTCGAAGAGGCGTCTGAGAGACTTTGGGCAGCTTCTGAGAGGCTTCCGCGAGGTTCCAGGAGGCGTCCGAGAGACTTATGAGAGGCTTCTGATAGGCTTTTGAGCGGCTCCCAAGGAATTTCCGAGAGGTTCCCGAGAAGCCTCTCAGTGGCTTCCGAAAGGCCTCTGAGAGGCATCTTGGGAACGAGGCTCTTGCGAGGCCCCTGGCATGCCTGCGCGCGGTTTTCGGGCGACGCGGGGAGGCCAGACACAAGCGGCACGCGGGCCGCCGCTGTCGCCTGGCCCGCAGCGATCGGCAGGCCGTGCACCACAGGCCACCAATTGCCCCGAGTCGCTCCTGCGTGTTGCCAGCTCCCCTCCTCCCCGAACCGCCGAGCAGCACGACCCCTCCGCCTCTGCGCAGCCCTCGCGCATCCTTCTCCCCCTCCGCCTCTGCGTGGCCCATCCCGGCTCATCCTTCTCTCCATCCGCCACTGGTACCCGTCATGGAGAGGGGGTGGCAGGAGTCCTGGTCATCTGTATCTTGAGGTTTCCAGTGGCCCATCCTGGCCCATCCTTCTCTCCATCCGCTTCTGGTACCCGTCAGGGAGAGGGGGTGGCAGGAGTCCTGGTCATCTGTATCTTGAGGTTTCCAATCATCCAGCTCTCCCTCCACCGTTCGGAGGGCACCAACAGTACACCTACACCGATCCTGGCCAGGGGCCGATCCTGGGCCCAGGATCAGTGCAGATGCCTCCCTGCCCAGGCCAGGAGGGCGTATACACCGAGCTGGGGCCCAGGAGGAGCCTGCCCAGGCGTGGTGTAGGTGCATACAGTTGGCGCCCTCCTGTCCGTCTTGGGGGAGGAGGAGGAGGATTTTAGGAGGAGGAGGAGGATTTTATGAGGAGGAGGAGGAGGAGGAGGAGGAGGAGGAGGAGGAGGAGGAGGAGGAGGAGGAGGAGGAGGAGGAGGAGGAGGAGGAGGAGGAGGAGGAGGAGGAGGAGGAGGAGGAGGAGAGGAGGAGGAGGAGGAGGAGGAGGAGGAGGAGGAGGAGGAGGAGGAGGAGGAGGGAGGAGGAGAGGAGGAGGAGGAGGAGGGGAGGAGGAGGAGGAGGAGGAGGAGGAGGAGGAGGAGGAGGAGGAGGAGGAGGGGGAGGAGGAGGAGGAGGAGGAGGAGGAGGTTGGAGGAGGAGGAGGAGGAGGAGGAGGAGGTGGAGGAGCAGGAGGAGGAGGAGGAGGAGAGGAGGAGGAGGAGGAGGAGAGGAGGAGGAGGAGGAGGAGGAGGAGGAGGAGGAGGAGGAGGAGGAGGAGGAGGAGGAGGAGGAGGAGGAGGAGGAGAGGAGGAGGAGGAGGAGGAAGGAAAAGGAGAAGGAGGAGGAGGAGGAGGAGGAGGAGGAGGAGGAGGAGGAGGAGGAGGAGGAGGAGCGGAGGAGGCGGAGGCGGAGGAGGAGGAGGGAGGAGGTGGACCTGTCTTGGTCCATCCTTGCCGACCCCTCTGCCCCATCCTTCTCCCCCTCCGCCTCTGCGCCGCCCTCGCGCCCCGGGGCCGGTGTGCACCTGCGCTCGCCGCGTCGGTGGGGAGCCTGGCGGGCTGCGCGGGCGTGCTCTGCCGAGCGAGGAGCAGGAGCGAGAGCGGGAGGAGAAGGAGGGAGCAGCAGCAGGAGGAGGAGGCCCGCGAGGACGAGGCCCGCGAGCTGGGGTTCTCGATCAAGACCGCGAAGGGTGAGGTCGAGGGCCTGGAGGCTGGCCGCCCATGGGTGCCCTGCCGCTGCCGCCCGGGGCCTGCTCCGCCTCGTTGTGGTGGGCCGCTTGGGCGGAACGATCTCGCTGGCGATTCGTGGACACACAGTCGAATTTGATATTGTAGGTCGACCCTGCCAATCAAGGGTGCCCTTGCGTCCTGTGTTCAACGACCCATATTTTCTACATCTTCATTCCTACGGCAATGCGGCCCTCGGAAGGGTCTTGTGTCCTCCCTCGGGGGTGCTGAAACTAGCGCCTCGCCTGATACATCCACATAATCTGCTGTGAAAACGCCGAAGTCCAAGCAACCAAACAGGCAATCCGCTTTGGACATCCCCACAATCTGGGCGCGAACGGGCCCGTGCAGCTGTCCCTGGCGGCTCCCCCTTTGGGGTGCCGAAGCCAGCGCTTCGCTCCCGACGTCCTCAAGATCGTCGAGTCCGAGCCCGTAGCCATTCTGATTCAAAAACATTTTGGCTCGCCGATCACGCGCACCGGCCTGACGCATGGCGGGGGCGCGCGAGAAGCAGCGGCGGCGCGGCGGCCACTCGCCCGACGCGAGCGCGGGCGGGGGGCCGCGGTGGCCGTACGCGGCAGCGCTCGTGGTGGCGGCGGCGTGGGCGGCAGGCTTCTGCCGCTGGGGCAGCAGCGGCTCCGGCGGCTCAGCTGAGACTCTGGCCCGCGGGGGTCTGCATGGTAACCCTCGCATTTTCGCGGACGACGGGGGACCCACCCTCGTCTTGGAGGCCTGGAAATGGGCACCAACATCAACACACGGGCATGCCTCAACAGGGGGAAGGATGATCCTAGAATTCGGTGTCGGTGGCAATACTTAGGTCACCTAGGACGCCGAAATATTACCATCATCACCGAGATCGGGAGCACCTTCCCACGGTGGAGGCACACCGCCGATATTGGTGTTGGTGTCAACCTCTAGGCCTCCCATCGTCGACCCGTCCAGATTGTCCCAGAAGAGGGTGGACAGGTTCTGGCTTCACCCGACGCCGCAGAGCGCCAAGACTGAGCAGCAGTACTTGGCAGCGAAGCGGACGGGCCGCGCCAAGGCCCTGAACGGGACCGAGCGGCGCGAAATGAGCGGGACGTCGCTCCAGGCCCAGCTTTCCTGCATAGGCTCCCGCGACGGCAGGTGGGAGGCGTTCCAGCTCCTGTCGAGCATGGAGCTCGTCCCGCGCTTCTCCAAGGCAGGGTACCAGGTTATGAAAATCCCCGCCGAGGCGTACCGAGCAATGCGCGAGCATGCTGACAAGAGCTTACCATCGGCAGGCCCCGACAAGTACGTCAAATACGGCATTCGAAGCGCCATGGATGGAGTGAGTGGAGCAGATATGTGGATGGAGTCCAATGGGATTATTTTCCGGGAGCCCTACGTCCCCCTCTACACCGTGCAGCCAAAAAGCCAGGTTGAGGACGTAATCAAATTGGTCCAGCCTATCGTAGAGAAATTCGCGGGTGTCCCTCTTGAGATCACGGCGCACCACGGCATAAGATATTATTTGAGGAATAATTGGATGCCGTTCCACACCGACCGGGTGAACACCCATGTCATCGGAGTGAACATGCACATCCACTCTCGCTACGACAATGCCTCTGAGCCGTGGATGTTCGAAATCTGGAACCACGAAACGAATACCATCGACGCCCTCTCGCTCGAGGAGGGGGAGATGGTTGTCTACGAGGCTATCGGCAACATGCACGCCCGGCCCGCCCCGCTGAGGGGCGACTACCACGGATCAGCCTTCTTACACTTTGCGCCTTTGCGTTGGCCGTACGATAGGGGGGACATTCTCGCCCAAGTTCCTCCCGGATGGGATGCCACGAGCCCATGCGATTCTCGAGACAGTTCGCTCGAAACGCAGTGGTTTGCGCTGGGATCCGGTTTTTTGGTGCGAGACACTGGCTCGGGTGCAGGAACACATCCATGATACCATGCTCGCCCTCGCCACCGCGCACAGCATAGTGGACATTACTATTGGAAGGCTCGTGAGCGCGAGACGTTCAACCAAAGATGTACACCATGTTTCGGTTGATGGCCCGTATGTCTTAGTGCACATACGTGAGGCTCCCACTGATGTTAGCGTATTTCCGTTTCGTGTGACGTGTGCGGGAAAACCAGTTGCACCGCGAACTTACATAACATGTTTAATTTCTAGACGCTTTGCGTAACCCCACCAGATGTCCCGACACGCCCTCTGGACTTTTCCTTGCGGGCCGCCGAACAAAAAAAGGTAACCCCACCAGCCCATACAGAAACGATGCCCAGACGAGTTGCCCTGATCAGGAATGTGGAGTATAATCCAGTGGAATAAAGGGTTGGGTGCAATGTCGCACCCCAAGAGGGAGGATGGAGGAGGGATCGGAGAAGGAGCAAGAGGAGGAGGATGATGAGGAGGAGGAAGAAGAGGAGGATGATGAGGAGGAGGAGGAGTAGGAGGAGTCGGGAGAAGGGTTGGGGGAGGAGGGGCGAGGAAGGAGAAAGAACAGGCGGATGAGGAAGAGGCGGATGAGGAGAAGGATGAGGATGAGGATGATGAGGAGGGGGATGAGGATTCGGATGAGGAGGAGTAGGAAGAAGAGGAGGAGGAGGAGGAGGAGGAGAAGGAGGAGGAGGAGGAGGAGGAGAAGGAGGAAGAGGAGGATGAGGATGAGGAGGATGAGGAGGAGGGCGAGCAGAAAGGCCAGAGGCCTCTTGGATGCCTCCCAGAGTCTCTTCGGATTTCTTTCGAGAGGTTCTTGTAGTCATCTTGGGGCATCTTGGGGGTCTCTTGGCAGTCCAGGAGGCCTCTTGGGGCGTCTTGGGTGCTTCTGGGGCGCCTCTTGGAGTATCTTGGGGGTCTCTTGGGAGCCTCTTGGGGGCATCTTGGGGGCCTCTTGGGGGCCTCTTGGGGCCTCCTGGGCACCTCGTGGAGCCCTCTTGGGGCATCCTTGGGAGCCTCGGGGGCCATCTTGGGGCCATCTTGGAGGAGGTCGATCAAAGGAGGGGGGCTCGTTGCTTAGGGTCCCCCTCTCAAGGATGCCGAAATGTAACCAAAACCTCAATCAAATCAGTAATTTTGGGCTTCTCGCCGAAGCCTCTTGGGGCGTCTTGGGTGCCTCTTGGGGCGTCTTGGGGGTCTCTCGCGAGCCTCTTGGGGACATCTTCGGGGCCTCTTGCGGCCCTCTTGGGGCCCTCTTGGGGCACCCTTGCCACCTAGGAGGAGATCGATCAAAGTAGGGGAGGGCCCCAATTAGGGTCCCCCACTACCCAGGAGGCCCAACTGTGGCCCAAACCGTGGTAAAATACATGATTTGGGCTTCCTCGCCGAGGCCATCTTGGACGCTCCAATCCCTCGCGGAACCTCCCGTCGAGGGAAAGGGAGGGGGAGGAGTGAATCTTTCCCCGAACGGGAAGTAGGGGGGTTGAAAGAGGAAGCTCTCTAAACCGCTCACGCTCTAAAGGGCCGGTGGGACTATCCATGGACCCCCTCCGATGACCTGGGCCCCCGAGCTGCGGGCGGTTCCGAGGCCAGACATGCCGCTGGGGGCCTTCTGTCGAAACTGCAGCCAGTCATTTGCAACTTGACGGAGTTGAGGTTGTGGCAGCTTTTCGAGTGGAAGTTTTTGTACCCCGAGTATCATCCGGGTCGCTGCAGATAATCGAGGCTGGCATCGACCCCACAGTTGCATCGACCCTCGCCGTAGCGTTCGCCGCCTAGATGTGGACGAAAGGAGCGTGTTGGAGCCCCCCGAACAAGTTATCTTGGCGAAAGACCCAACCATGTGTAGTTGTGAATACCGTCGTTGTGGGTATCGCCTTGGGGGATCTCTTCATTGGGCCATGAAGCATGCGAAGGGTGTGCTAACATGGGGCGGGGCCGCCATGTGGGCGCTGCCACTGGGGCTTCAGGTGGGACCCACTATGGTGCCGCGAAGCTTGGGAAGGGTGCGCCGCAATGGGGCGGGGTCGCCACTGGGGCCTTCGGTGGAGCGCCCTACTGGGGCCTTCGGTGGAGCTCCCTATGGGGCCACGGAACGCTGTACTGGATGGGGGAACCGCATGCGAGCGCAGCCACTGGGGCTAGGGCCTTCGGTGGAGCTCTGTACTGGGTGGGAGGAACCGCATTGGAACACCGCCTCTGAGGCCTTCGGTGGAGCTCCCTATGGGGCCACGAAGCGCTGTACTGGGTGAAGGCAACCGCATGCGAACACCTCCACTGAAGCCTTCGGTGGAGCTACTTATGGGGCCACAAAGCGCTGTACAGTGTGGGGGTGGCGAATGCGGGCGGTGCCACTTGGGCTTTCGGTGGAGCTCCCTATGGGGCCACGAAACATTGTACTTGGTGGGGGTGACGCATGCGGGCGGTGCCACTGGGGCCTTCGGTGGAGCTCCCTATGGGGCCACGAAGCGCTGTACTGTGTGGGGGTGACGCATGCGGGCGTTGCCACTGGGGCCTTCGGTGGAGTTCCTTGGGGCCACGAAGCGCTGTACTGGGTCGGGGTGACGCATGCGGGCGGTGCCACTGGGGCCTTCGGTGGAGATCCTTCTGGGGCCACGAAACGCTGTTCTGGGTGGGGGTGACGCATGCGGGCGGTGCCACTGAGGCCTTCGGTGGAGCTCCCTATGGGGCCACCAGGCCACCAAACGTTGTACAGGGTGGGGGTGACGCATGCGGGCGGTGCCACTAAGGCCTTCGGTGGAGCTTCCCATGGGGCCACGAAACGCCGTGCTGGGTGGGGGTGGCGCATGCGGGCTGTGCCACTGGGGCCTTCTGTGGAGATCCTTATGGAGCCACGAAGCGCTGTACTGGGTGGGGCAAACGCATGCGGGCGGTGCCACCACCCACGGGAGCCCCAAGAGGACCCCAAGAGGGTTCCACGAGTGGTCTTGAGGCACTACCTGGGGAGGGGGCTCCCACCATGCCCGCAAGACCCTCCGAGAGGCTCCCAAGGACGCTCCCAAGCGGCCCCCAGAAGCTCCAGAGAGGCCCACCCAAGAGGCGCCGAGATGCCCTTAAGAGGCTTCAAGATGTACCGAAAGGCATCCAAGACGCCTCTGACTCACGACTCAGGCACAGGTACTGTTTGTACATGTTTCTATGCGTGTAACTTTACGTATACACGTATATGCATGCATGCTGTGTGAGTGCCAAACGCATGTTGTGTCTATTGCACGCATTTACGTTTGTACGCATGCAATATATATATATATGTATATGTATATGTATATGTCTATGTATTTGTATATATATTATATTTATGCGCGTTATGTCTGTGTATGTATAGTCGAATGCATGCGTGCATGTAGTCACCAAGAAGGGGAACACACCTAGCATGGCGAATGACCCAACCACATGCAGCTGCGTGTAGTTCAGCGCGCGATCCTCTCTTCAAATATTGCGCGCCGAGTTGTAGTGCGGATCGGAGGCTGCTGCGGAGCTATCACACAGAGGCGCGCTGAATTCCCGGCGGGCCGCGATCCGCCTGAAGAGGGTGGCCCCCGCGCGGGCGCGCCCACTGAGACCGTAGGTGGAGCTCCCCGTGGAGCGCGATCAGCGTGAGGCGCACGCCGAAATGGGCTTGGCCAAGCCATGCGAAGTTGCCCACTGGTGCCATGGGTGGAGCTTCTTGCGGGGCACGATCCGCGTCAGGGGTGTGCCGAAATGGGCGGGGCGGTGGCATGCGAGCCTTGTCTCTGGGGCTGTTGGTGGAGCTCCCTGTGGGGCACGACCCGTGTGAGGAGTGAGCCAGAATACTTGGGGCGACGCTGTGCGAACCCTCCCACAAGGTTTTTACGTGGAACTAATTCCCTGTGGGGCATGATCCGTGTGAAGAGTGTGCCGAGGTGGGCGGCGGAGGGGCGCCATGCGAACTTTGTCCGTGGCTCCGTAGGTGGAGCTCCCTGGGGGTCGCGATCCGTGTAAGCGGCGTGCCGAAATTGGCGGGGGGATGCTATGTGAACCATGCCTTTCTCTGGGGCCGTAAGTGGTGGCGCTCCCTGGAGGGCACGACCCGTGTGTGAAGGGCGTGCTGGATAGGGCGGGGGGACTCTATGCGATCCCGCTTCATTCCTTTTCTTTCCTCCAGTCCTCCTCTGCCCACCAGGCAGGTTCTTATCTATGAGTTCCTGGGGCTCGTCGGGTTCTTTCGGTTCCTTGCATTGCTTTGCAGTGCGCTGACTTGTACGGCATTGCTAAGGCCCAGGGGACGCGGCCCGGGGTCCCAGAACAGGTGCCTCGACCCTCCATGGCCGTGCTGGGGCGCCTGGGTCCCTTCAAGATCCCTCCAATACGGCCCCAGACGCCTAGAAGGATTTGGAATTGGACACGTTGGTGCCTATGCGGCTTCCAGACAGTGCGAAATCGCATCCAGACGGCTCGGGACGACCCCGACACGGCCTAAGATCGCTTCCAGACAGCCCAGGAGGCCCCCATGAGGGCGCAAGAGCGCCCAAGAGCGCCTTCGGATGATGTCCAGGATGCCCGCGAGATGCCCAAATCCAACAAACCTACAGAAAAACAATTATCCTGGCGAAGGACCCAACCATATGCAATTGTGAATACTGCAATTGTGAATATCTTCTCGGTGGAGCCCCCTACGGGGCCACGAAACGTACGAGGGGTGTGCCGAAATGGGTGTGCGGGACGCATGCGGGCACACCCACTGGGGCCTTCGGTGGAGCTCTCTATGGGGCCAAGAAACGTGTGAGGGGTGTGCCGAAATGGGTGTGCGGGACGCATGCGGGCACACCCACTGGGACCTTCGGCGGAGCTCCCTATGGGGCCACGGAACGCGTGAGGGGCGTGCCGAAATGGGTGTGGCTGACGCATGCGGGCGCGGGCACTGGGGCCTTCGGCGGAGCTCCCTATGGGGCCACGAAACGTGTGAGGGGTGTGCCGAAATGGGTGTGGCTGACGCATGCGGGCGCGGGCACTGGGGCCTTCGGTGGAGCTCCCTATGGAGCCACGAAACGTGTGAGGGGTGTGCCGAAATGGGTGTGGGTGACGCATGCGGGCGCGGGCACTGGGGCCTTCGGTGGAGCTCCCTATGGAGCCACGAAACGTGTGAGGGGTGTGCCGAAATGGGTGTGGGGGACGCATGCGGCCGCGGGCACTGGGGCCTTCGGTGGAGCTCCCTATGGAGCCACGAAGCGTGTGAGGGGTGTGCCGAAATGGGTGTGGGTGACGCATGCGGGCGCGGGCACTGGGGCCTTCGGTGGAGCTCCCTATGGAGCCACGAAACGTGTGAGGGGTGTGCCGAAATGGGTGTGGGCTGTGCGCGCGCGGACTGGGGCCTTCGGTGGAGCTCCCTATGGAGCCACGAAACGTGTGAGGGGTGTGCCGAAATGGGTGTGGGTGACGCATGCGGGCGCGGGCACTGGGGCCTTCGGTGGAGCTCCCTATGGAGCCACGAAACGTGTGAGGGGTGTGCCGAAATGGGTGTGGGTGACGCATGCGGGCGCGGGCACTGGGGCCTTCGGTGGAGCTCCCTATGGAGCCACGAAACGTGTGAGGGGTGTGCCGAAATGGGTGTGGGTGACGCATGCGGGCGCGGGCACTGGGGCCTTCGGTGGAGCTCCCTATGGAGCCACGAAACGTGTGAGGGGTGTGCCGAAATGGGTGTGGGTGACGCATGCGGGCGCGGGCACTGGGGCCTTCGGTGGAGCTCCCTATGGAGCCACGAAGCGTGTGAGGGGTGTGCCGAAATGGGTGTGGGTGACGCATGCGGGCGCGGGCACTGGGGCCTTCGGTGGAGCTCCCTATGGAGCCACGAAGCGTGTGAGGGGTGTGCCGAAATGGGTGTGGGGGACGCATGCGGCCGCGGGCACTGGGGCCTTCGGTGGAGCTCCCTATGGAGCCACGAAACGTGTGAGGGGTGTGCCGAAATGGGTGTGGGTGACGCATGCGGCCGCGGGCACTGGGGCCTTCGGTGGAGCTCCCTATGGAGCCACGAAACGTGTGAGGGGTGTGCCGAAATGGGTGTGGGTGACGCATGCGGCCGCGGGCACTGGGGCCTTCGGTGGAGCTCCCTATGGAGCCACGAAACGTGTGAGGGGTGTGCCGAATTGGGTGTGGGTGACGCATGCGGGCGCGGGTACTGGGGCCTTCGGTGGAGCTCCTATGGGGCTACGAAACGCTGTACTGGGTGGGTGAAACGCAGGGAAGAGGGGGAGGAGGGAGGAGGAGGGGGAGGAGGAGGAGAGGAGAGGAGGGGAGAGGAGGCGGAGGAGGAGAGGAGGAGAGGAGACGCGGGGCACCGTCTCTTCAAAACGAGGACCCAACACCACAGGATGGTTGGGAATGATTTCGACACGTGCGCCACTTTCCCTCCTCACGGCCCTACGAGGCATCGCAACGGCTCCGAAACGCCTTCAGGAAGCTCCACGAGCAAGCCCCAAGAGGCCCCAGAAACGCTTCCAGGAGACCCTCCGTCTTGGGGCCCTCTTGGGCCGTTTTGGGGCCAACATGGATTGTCTTGGGGCCCTCTTGGGCCATCTTAGGGCCCTCTGGAGGCTCCTGGGGCCGTCTTGGCACGATCCTTGGGGCCTCTTGAGCCGTCCTGGGCCGTTCTGGGCCCGAAAAGGCGAGAGTCGAAACACCATAGAACAACCTAAGGATAATCAATGGTGGTCCTCTTGGGGGCCTCTTGGACCTTCTTGGGGCCCTCCTGGGCCGTCTTGAGGCCATCTAAAGCCATCTTGGAACGCTCTTAGGCGGTCCTGGGCTTTCTTGGGGCGCGTTGGGCCATCTTGGAGCTCTCTGGGACTCCTCTTGGGCGGCCTTTCGGCGCTTCTTGGCACGTCTTGGGCACCTCGTAGGCCGTCTGGGAATGGGGCCTGGCCATTGGATCCTGGTAGGCCAGCCTACCTCCTCCCCTGGCCCCTCCCTAGAGGGCTTCGCTCCAACAGAACGTCATCACTCGTACCTCGCTCTTTCCGTTACCTGCTTGGCATGGGGACGGAACGCGCAATTCATTTTTTGATGGTGCGAGGTCGTTGGCTTGTCCGTTCTTCGTCCTCCTACGGCTTCTCTTCTCATCGCCCTTGTCGCATCCTTGTGGAGCCTAAGGGCCCTTTGGCCAGTCTTGGGGGGCCCTCGGGCCGTCTTCGGACCCTCTGCGGCCATCCTGGAGTCCGTTTGGGAGCTTCGTGGGCCACCTTGGAGCGACACCATGACGACGTCGACAGCATTTCAACTGTGTGAGGGTGTCCCCAGCTAAATCGCCGTTTTGGGCACGAGCAATACCAGGACGATTGCGACACCATGTCATTCGTTGAAGATGTCCCTAGCGAGATCGCCATGTTAGACAAGACCGAGACCACGACGACGTCGGCAACATTGTCATTTGTGTGGGGATGTCCCTAGCGAAATCGTATTTTGGACAAGATGTCGACAACGTTGCATCCGTGTGAGGACGTCCCGATCGAAATCGCAACTTTGAGCAGGACCGAGACCAAGACGACGTCGACAACATTGTCATTTGTGTGGGGATGTCCCTCGCAAAACCCCATTTGGGGCAAGAGCGATGTCGACAACACTTCATGTTTGTGAGGATGTCCCTAGCGAATTCGCAACTTGTAGGCGCGGAGTAAGGCGTGCTAGAGTTGGGCTATGTTGGACCGTTTTGAGGTCTTCCAAGACCGACTCCAAGGCGTCTCAGTTATTTGAGGATGTGGGGGGCTCTTGTGGGCCGTCTTACGATATTCAGAGAATGATATCAACACGGTGTTAGTATCATCTCATTGTTTGGGGATGCCCCTGGCAAAATGATCATTTTTAGAAACGAAGTTGAATTTTGAATAGCCCAAGATCCCCACTTTCGGAGGATGTCTCAAGCGAGCTGCTTGTGCTTGTAAAAGACGGCGTTGCGATCATATCATTTGTTGGAGGACGTTTGAGGCGAGACCACCATGTTGTAACATATATATTCCGAATTCGCGAAGTCACATATTTGGAGAACGCCTCCAGCGAAACGCTTGTCATGGTGAAAGGCGATGTTTCGAACATGCCCCTAGGGAAACCACTATTGTCGACCCCAAGGAGGACTATTAGATTTGGTGCTGCGGCTGCCACCCCCCTACATAAACTCCCCCAAGTTCCTTTCCGACCACCGGATCACACTCTGTGCGCGTTTTCCATCATCCCTAGCTTGGCATCGCTCGGACGTGTGGATTTGTCCTTCGGCGAGGACCATCGAGGAGCATCCTGGATCATTTGGCGAAAAACCACGCACGAAACCGAACAAAAGCACAGGGAATGGACGTCCGAGCGATGGCCAGCTAGGGCTCCGCCTGCCAACTCCCTCAAAAACTCTCCCTCGCCTCAGTCCTCCCGGCTATCGGATCGCACGCTCCGCGCGCGTTCCACCATCCACCCAGGAGGCCCTCAGCTGCCACGGTCTGCGTCAGAACCTGAGCGCGCGCAAAGCGCGCGCGCGCGTGGTTCTAGTGCACTACGTCGACGGCCTGCGGCTCGAGCTCCTTCTACAAGGGTAGCTTGCTCTCCCTCACAACCCGTCGCGCGCGAAGATTCTCTGGCGGGTCGGCCTCGCACTTGGCGGCATCCCCAGAGATCTTCGCGATTGCGGCGCGGGCGTGTTGAACATCGGCACTGGCCCACGTCCCCTTCTCAGCCAAATTGCACAGGAATCGCAAGCTGCGCAGACGTCTGGCGATGAACTGGGCTGACGGGTCTGGGCCCTCGTTGAAGGCGAAGCCCAAGGCCTTCAGTAATCGTCGGAGTCGAGGTGGTACCCAACCTTCTTCAAGATGGCGGTGAGCTCGGCCTAGTCCGATGGCATCTCGAAGGACGTCGAGGCCTCCGTTGTCAAGGCGTCGCTTGCACGATGCTGAAGTGAGCCAGGACCTCATCCTCCAAATCCCCGGGGAGCTGGCCCTCGACGAACGGGATCGACGTGGGTAGGGCCGAGGAGTTGGGCGAGGGGGTGGGTGTGGCGGGCCCGGCAGTCGCAGCAGCGGCGGCCGTCTTCCTGATGTCTTCGTTGTCGACTTCGATGGCGTGCAGCTGGTCCGTCTCGGAGCCTGCGGCCAAGTCCGTGTCCAGCCGCAAGGCTGCCGAGCCCTGCGTGGCACTGGAGCTGTCGGTCTCGGTGTTCATGCCGTCGCTTGCCGCCACGCTGGGGGTCGTCGCCAGAGCACCCATCCAGAGCCTAGGGGTATGGCAGGCTCGGGGTCTCAGAACGGAAATGTACTGTACTGTGCGAGGGCTCCGTGGCACGGTCGCGGTACTGAACCTGTGCGGTCCTTCGACGGCCCCATCGACCGCCACTGGGACGATCTGCCGCCCTGAGCCAGCGCGGCTTGAGCCTTCGACATTCTGCACGCCCGCGGGGAGGCCGCCGATGACCTGCTCTTCACGCAGTGGTCCCTGGCAGGCGCGCCTTCCCCCTTCTCCTCCTCCTCCTCCTCCTCCTCCTCCTCCTCCTCTTGATCAATTTAGCCGGCGCAGCGTTTCACCCATTGCTGTCTGTGATTTCTTGACCTTGTTTTCCTGCCCACGCGCTGGACGGCGTATGGCTTGTGAGTGAGTGAGTGACCTGCCGCCCCACCGTGTCCAGGAGGCCTGGGAGGTCGCGACCCCTCGCGGAGAAGGGCGACCCCAAGGTCTGGGAGCGGCTCCTGGGGCAGCTCGCTGTGCCCCGCAATCGGCACCATGTGCCGCGGCCCGGCGCGACGGTCAGTTCATATCATATGCTTAAATCGTTCGCTGGAGCGCCCGTGCTCTCTTTACCGCGGACCCAGTGCGGCAACAGGCAAAAACCCAATTCATAGGCAAGGCCAACGTGTGCATGTTCACCGAGACCCACGGCACCAACGCGGGCAAAGCAACCTGGCGCACCCGTGCAGGGACCACCGCGTCGTGGTCGGCCGGTCAATTGGCCGGGGGTCGGCATCTAGGTATAGGAGTTTTTCCTCAATATGTTTTCTGAGATCACCCGGGAGGTCATCTGGGCAGGCCGGGCTCTCAAGCTCAAACTTCGCGGTCCTAAGGGGGCGCTCGACCTGATCGTGGCGTGCTTCCCGACCAGGCCGACAGTGACGGAAATTGACCTGCTCGGTGTCGGCGTGTTGCACCGTGGCGCCATTATTTCCTTTCCTGTCCTGCGTGCGCACATGCGTAACCGCCTCTCGGACCGACTGATTAATTGGGATCGAACCCTTACTGTTTTGGGCGGGGACTTGAATTATGTCACGGGGCAGGATGATCGGATGACCCTGGCTACACAGCGCCCGAGTGGCATGCGCGACGCGGCCGAGGGAGGAGTCGCACTTCCAGGCCGCGCTTTGTTCGCTGGCCCGGCCAGTGCCAGCTCTCCCAGTGCGAACGCACCCACGTTGCCGTGTGTTCCCGGGCCGGGCTGGACAGAACCTGCATGAACTTCCGCGCCGCGCAGCAGCTAGACTGATCGTTGCGCGCAGCCGCGCTGGATCGGCTGGACCTGTCGGCGCATCGCGCCCTTTTTGCGCCCCGGTCTTCGCCCAGGAGGCTTCCGCCGCAGGAGCGGATTTGGCCCGAGCGGTCCCTCCGCCGCGAGGATTTCCCTTCACGGTTGGCGATGAGGTGCCGCGCCACTCTCGCAGAAGCCCGGGGTGCCGCCCCCATCGGCAAGCTGTGCTTTTACGAGGACACGATGAAGGAGGTCGCTTTCCTGTTGCTTAGACGCTGGCATGGGCCGTCTGCCTTTGCGACAGACCTCGAGGACCGATTCGCGTCGCGATGAAATTTGCGAGGGCGGTGGGGCAGGTTCTGGCTTTCGCCGTCTCGTCCGTCATGGAGCGTCACCCGCGTTTGTTGGATTGAGTGGGCAGCCCCTGCGACGCGAGCGGCAATCTTTCCCTGCCTTGCGCGCGGCCACGCCATGGCCCTCGCTCGCGAACGCGCTCTGGATGAGCTCCGAAAGTCGCGCGAGGACCTCGCGGGGTCCAACCCGCGGCTGGCAGCGCAGGCAACGCAGAATAACGCCCGCCTCCTTCAGCGAGTCGCTCTCGGCAAAACCGCGAAGTTGTCGGTGGTGATGTGCAAAGCTGGCAGGTCCTCATCGCGGCCGCGGCTATGGCGAAGGAGCGGCGCTGGTATTGGGTGCGGGTCTTCGCCGCGAGGGGCGTCGACGAGCAGGTGCTGGATGATTGGCTGCGAAGGGGCGAGGATCACAGGCCAGCGGCAGACGCCCTCCAGGAGCCCGCCGCCTCCTCCCGCCTGCGCCTGCGCCGCGTCCGACGCGCCATCCAGCGCTCCAACAACTTGGCTCCATGCCCAGATGGCATGGGGTTCTTGGCGTGGCGGCGATGCCCCCATCAGTCCGCGAAGCGTCTAGCATGGCGCGGTGCGCCTGCTGATGAGTGACGTGGGCGGGGATTTCGCAGCAGACGAGTGGGCGGCCCTGACGCCCAGCCTGCTTTTCCTTCTCCTCAAGACGCCTTCGGGCACGATGCCTACCAGAACGCCCGCCCCCTGTCGGTGACCGACGCCGACAGCCGCTTGCCGGCCAACGCGGTGCGCCACCTTATCGAGCATGTGGCCGGCCCAATGGTCACGTGGGCCCGAAGGGGCTTCTCTGCAGGCAGGAGTATGCTGGCCCATATGGTGGTTGGAAGAAGCGATGGCGTCTCGCAGACGAAGGAGGGGCGCTGTTTTTCGATTTCGCGGCAGCGTTCCTCCCGATCAAGCGCGGCGCTTGGTTCGCCGCCTTCCGCCGGCTGGGTTTGCCACCCCGGCGCCCGCGACGCGTGCTCCGCGGCGCTGGGCGGTTCTAGGCACGCGGGCGTCAGGCTTGACCGAGGAGTCCGCCAGGGGCGCCCGCTCTCCCTACTCTTGTTCGCGGTCGCGTCAGACTTGCCCCTCGGGAGGTTGGGGCGCGCCGTGCCCTCCGTCGCGTGTGGGCGCGCGCCGACGACGCGGCGTTGGTCGACCCTGGGCTCGTGCGGCGCGAGGGCTGGCGCAGGACATCTACTTAAAGTTTGAGCGCCTTCCTGGTCTCAGACAACGCGGGCGCAAGTCGGCGCTGGTGCCGCTGTTTCCCTACGGCGTGGACGAGCTCCAGTCGCGCGTTGTTCGATAAGCGGTGCTGTGGGTGAGCTTTATCGCCGGGAAAGCAAAGCGCCGGGGCACGATAATGGGGCACTCGCGGGGCGGAGTCCTCTTGGACGACGCCTTTCAAGAAGTATGTCGACGGGGTGGACAGGTCGGTCAAGCTGGGAGTAGGTCTGCTCCAGCTGATACTCGCGTTCCAGGTCTACTTCGTCTCCGTCGTGATGTTCGTCGCGCAGCTGCCCGCGCTGCCGCCGACCTTCGCTGGCATCGGGCAAAAGACGTGCTCTTTATTATGCCATGGGTCGAACGATTGGGTCTCGGTCGCCGCGCTCAAGGCTCTCCGAGCGTTCCGCTTCCCGCGAAACTTGCCGGTCGTGCCCAGCGCTGCCTTGGCGGCCCGGGCTCGGGTGGCTCGCTTTGAGAACGCGGCGCACGGGGACCTCATAGTGCAGGCGAGGGCCCGCAGGTTGCGGCGCATGGCGGAGCGGCTGGGAAACCGGCATGAGGTCGACAAGTTTTGGGACTCCGTGGAGGATTGCTGCGTCTTCCACTTGTGGGCGGCTTCCACCGCGCTGTCATCTGCGGAGCAGGCGGCGCGCTTGGGTGGCCCTTCGCTGACGGCAGCCGACTCCGCGGCGGGCAAGAGGGAGGGCTGGCAGGTCCGCGCCACGCGGGTCTTCCGCGTAAGTTCCAGGCACCCTTCGGCCGTGCATGTGAGGCGCAGGCTGGGCTGCGGGCGGATTTCAGTGCCTTTGGGGCATCGCCCCGCCGCCTGTGCGCACTCTTTCTGCTTCCGCCCTTCTCCTCCCCCCATCGGGTGCAAGCCTCCCAGGTGCGTTCGGCGTGGAACGGCTGGTGCACATCTGGAGTTTCCAAGGATCTGAGGGCTGCCTTCTAGTTGCCAGCGAGGCGTGGGCTCCCTTGAGCACTCCGCATTATGTTCTTCATTTTAGTCGCTATGTCGCTGGAGCTAGCCGACTCCCGCCAGAAACATGACTGGAATATTTCTGGAGCATTATTCCAATGTGCATTCCCTCCCTGAGCAGTGCAGGGGGGAGCAGGCCAACGCAGCTGCAATCGCCCGTCGCGCCGTTGGCGTTCACGCGTGCTTCAGGGCGCATAACGCATGGCGCCGCGGCCTGTCGACCACAGATGCGCCAGACGCCCTCCGCGACTATGCTCGGGTAGTCGTGCTCGGCCACCCAAGGCTGCAGCATCTCGCGCAGACTCCTGTGAAAAAGTCTTGTATCAGCGACTTGCCACCCAATTGTTTCGTACCTCGCCAGCTCTGTCCCCTCCACTTCTGCATGTGTGTGTGTGTGTGTGCGTCGTCGTCGCCAGTATTTATCACATTCGGCCGTTGTTTTTATTAATGTGGCCAGGATCTGTTGCAAAGCGCGTTGTTTCGTTTATTTTTGTCATCGCCTCGTCCTTTCTCCTGCTTCGTCGTGTCGCCTTCCCTCCTCTTCTCTCCCTAGCCTGCTGCTCTCTCGCGTGGTGCTGGGCGTGAAACGTTTGCACGCTGACCGCTGGTGCTTGCTGGAAGTCCCAGCAGATTTGAGAAACACGTCCACTACCACATTGTTTCAAGGTCAGCACAGCCCTGGTCTGCTCGGCCCGCCAAGGTGGGAGGCAACGTCGGCAAGCTGGGGGCAAAGGAAACAAAGCCAAACTCAGGGGGCACGGACGAGTGAACGCCCCCCTCCCCTCCTCTCCCCCGCCCGCCCTGCACGCGTCGTGCCCCCCGTTCCGCCCTGCCTTTCCCCCTGCTTGCTTGCCTGCTTTCTTGTCGCCCTCTCCCTCTTCGGGGCCCGGAGACCGCGTGGGTGCTTGCGCTGGTGCAGCCGCATGTTTTCCCCTTCTCCTCCTCCTCCTCCTCCTGTTTTTGACCTGCCTAGCCTAGGGCTCTGGCTCAGGTATCGCTGTGTTTCACTTGCTTCTGGTCGAATGTAATTTTCCGCAACGTGGATGCTCCCATCTTGGGCATCTTGCGTCCTATGTCCCCTCCTCGTCCTCCTCCTTCTCCTCCTCCTCCTCTTCCTCCTCCTCCTCCTCCTCCTCCTCCTCCTCCTCTCCTTCCTTCTGGCATACTGTTTTGTTGGATTTATTAGCGTGGCCGTTTGGGTCACCTAGTGTGGTTATAGCACAAACTCTATGCGGCAGCGGGGCCGATACGTATCCGAGGGGATTCGTATCACGTGCCATTTGGGTATCTTGTATCCTCTTCCTCCTCTTTCTGTGGCTGGTGTTTGTGGCTGGTGTTTGGTTTACTTCTGGCTTGGGCCAGGGCTTTTAAGGCAATCGCCGGCTCAAGGCGTTGCAGGCACAGGGCGTTGCAGGCAGACCCCCCCCTCTTTTGCCACGCCCCCTGGCGTCTTCACGGTCTCTCCACTCTCTGACACAGACGGCTGACTTTGCAAATGCGTTTGAAAGTCTCGGAAGATACGCGACTTCTTGCGCTGACTTCCGCGGCCGATTCTATCCGATTTGGCGATTCGATATTGGTCGCTCTTGCCCCACTGGCTTCTTGCCGTGGCTGAAGTGGACATACGTACCACTCAACAGTATCGCTCGTCCTGACTGTCGCGGGCGGCAGCCCGGGATTCTGAACCGTTTGACGAAGCGAATTACGAATATGTGAAATAAGTCGCCATTTCGCACGATACCAAACGTTGTCGCTCGATCCTGCCATTTGCACATTCGGATCTCCCTCCTCCTCCTCCTCCTCCTCCTCGCCCTCCTCCTTCCTCCCTCTCCTCCTTCCCCCCTCCTGTCTGCAGTTGTTGGCTGTCACGGCAGCGTGGGCGATACTCGGTCCGCGGGCTGCCCGCTGGCGCGCCTCGAGTCCGAGGCTGTCGTGCGTTTCTGCTGGTCTTCAGGGCTCGCTGGATCGAACGTGTCTGTAATGTCGGGGGCGACGATGGGGCGAACAGCCCAGGAGAGGGCAATACGTGTGTCCAAGGGTGCCGATGGTTCATGCCTTCGGCAAGGCTCCAGGGCGAATCCATGTAATGCCCCCCGCCCCGGAGTTATTCGCCCCCACCGTCGCCTCCGAGGAGTACCAGTGGCGGCATGCCGCCCCAGGAGCGCCAGACCCAGGCCCCGGCGACGACCGGCTTGCGCTGGTGGCGCTGCTCCTTAGGCAGGCCGTGACGCGGTGTCGTCGGTTCCGCGCGGCGTCCTTGTCTTGCACGCCGAGCTGTAGGCTCCGGGGCTTCTCCCTCTGCTCCCTGTCCTCCCGCTCTCTCCCTGGAGGCGGAGCACAGGCTGGCCCTGCTGGGGCTGGCCCGCTCTCTGCCTCCTCTGCCTGTTCTCCCCCCCGCTCCACCCATCTGGCATTGCCGTCGGTTGCCCTGCGGGCGTATGCCTTGAAGGCGGCTGGCTGTGAAGTCCTTTCTTTCGGCGTCGTTGCCGTTCCTCCCTCTTGTTCTCTTGTTTGATCTTCTTTGGCATGTATCCATATGACGTCGCCGCCCGGCTTTGCGATTCTGAAGGGCGTGTTCCCTTCGCCTTGGCGGTGGGGTCGTCTCGGCTCTAGTTTTATTTCTCGGCAGGTTGGAGCCGACTCATGTTTTCAGTGCGGACGTTCCCCGTCAGTGTTGGTTGCCTGATTTCTGGCTGTCTAGGCCACCTGGGGTGCATAACCAGCGACGTGGGCGAATGCATTGCTATATCTCGAGTCGTTTCCTCCTCTCCTCTCCTCCTCCCCTGCCTCGGTGTCTCGGTGTCAGTTTGTTGGTCGCTCTGCTGGATCCCTGGCGCGACCGCTTAGAGTGCGACTGAGTTCTTCCTTTCGCGATGCGATGTTTTGTTACGACTTGCTATGCACGTGCTCGCTTGTCCGTGTTGCGCGCCGTTGGGAGAGCCCTCCTGAGGGGCAGCGGATAGTTCGGTCTTCCTTTCCTCGTTGTTCTCCTTGAACAAATTGTCACCTTCGCTTTTGGCCCTCCGCATTCCTCCGCTAAGTGCCCCTTCTCGTGAACAAAAGCGGGCTTGGGCAGATCTTCTGACCAGTCTGGCAGACCAGCGGGTGCACAGCTAGGCTCCGCAGGGCGCGCAGAACGCTGCAGGGACCGGGCGAAGTGGCCATCGCGCACCTCGGCTCGGACGCCACAGTTGCGTCGATGTTGCCCGAAGACCTCATGGAGTGCCTCCCGTGAGCTTCCGAGGACCCCGCCTGGGAACCCATGGCCACGGGGGGAGTCTCGGAGAGCCTCTTTGGGCGCCCCCCCAGAAGCCCACCCCGTGAGCTTCTCCAGGGATAGCCTCCTCCTCCTCCTGCTCCTCCTCCTCCTTCTCCTCCTCCTCCTCCTCCTCCTCCTCCTCCCCCTCCTCCTCCGCCTCCTCCTCCTCCTCCTCCTCCTCCTCCTCCTCCTCCTCCCCCTCCCCCTTCCCCTCCTCCTCCTCCTCCTCTCCTCCTCCTCCTCCTCCTCAGGAGCCCACCCAGAGAACCGCAACAGAAGCTTTCCCGGGAATCCCACCGAGCAGATGCCACAGGAGCCCACCCCCAGAGTCCGAGTCCACGTTCACGATAGGTCGGACCGCTATCGTCCCCTGCTTGCAGCCACTGCTGTCAAGTACTTTGCCAGGGTCGTGCGCACCAAGGAGTGAGTTCGCTCAGGAGGGGCCAGCCTCTACTTTGAGAATGTTGCTTGCGGCTGGCCCGCCGTTTGCTATTCTGCCGGCCAGAACCATGCAGAGGCTGATGGAAGTCATCATCACCACTGCGCAAGACACGGGTTGACAGTACGTATAGATCTAGTATTCCACCGCTCTGTCAGGGGAGGGGACATGAGAAGGGCCAAGCGCATTATGGAGCAGTCTTGCCCCTCGGTGAGGCCACTATCGCCAAGGAATCCGCCAGCATCGATGAGCTCAACACCAAGATTGAGGATTATCCTCGGCCACTGTCACGAGACAGACCAGGATGAGGCAGATGAGGAGGGTAGCACCCACGAGGAAAATGATGAGAGTGCACAGCCAGCTTGCACCAGTTCCGACAATTGTGACACATGGAACTTGCATGTAGCAGGTAGGACAATGCGAAACGCATACGACGGAGCGACTTGAAAGTAGGTATCAAGCTAGTGTGAGTGCACATGATGTCAAGCTAGTTTCGTGTCATCGTGGCGACGTCGTGTCGCGGTGTCAGTCGCAGTGTCGTTACGCCGTGGCAGATGCAGGAAACTAATTGATGCGAGGTAACTGCTGCGAAACTGGTGTGATTCATTTGCGACCCCAATGCAACAAGTGCGTGCCATTTGGGCTTCTGGGTGTAGCCTGCAGGAACCAGTGAGTGAAAGCTTCGCGAGTCCCCACAAGCCAATCCAGTGACCAGTGCCGCGCCCCTCTTCGAGACGAACCTTACGATGCTCTTCGGGGCTCCGTGGATGCGTGCATGGGATTGCCTTCGATTGTTCTCCTTCTCTTTTTTCTTTTCTTCGTCATATCTCATGTGTTCTGCGTTGCTGCTCCGTGACACGTTGAGACAGCTTGCCGCAGCGAGGAGGCGAAGGGATAAACCAATTTGTTCGTACATATGTGGA